>CM031241.1:446572238-447172238 GCA_018340775.1 Taxus wallichiana var. yunnanensis | reverse complement strand
TGGATTACCCTTCAATTTTGGGTACATACATATTGCCCCCTCGGAGAAGCACTTTAGCCATGAAGGCGTAAAACGATGTATCCGAGTATGGCGGTCCGAAATGAGGAGTTAGAAGTTATACCTAACACGCTGTGTCTTTGGAAAGTCACCAACCAAAATCCTGCTACTCTGCACAAAAAAAAAGAAGGGACTCAAGTGCGAGATAGATAAAATAAACTAAGAAATAAAACAAAATTGATACGGAATGAGGACTTACCATTTACACGGTTTAGAACTTACCTCCGTCATCGCTCCGACCCTACGAAAGACATTCAAAACAAATTAAAAGGGCTATATATATAATGAACTCATTTTACTATTCACTTACACGGATTGATTTGATAGTTTTGAGCTCTGGGACCCATGGTGACGGTTTTCAACGAGAGCATAGTCAAAATGTTCATGGTGAGATAGTGATCATGCCTCCGAGAGTGGAACAATGACCCATGAAGTCTCGGGTTAGTTCTTCTCGATTTATTGTTTTTAAACCTAAATTGTAAAAATGATGAAATATTTATCTTGGGGAGGGTTTTTGAAAATTTTAGTTTTAAACGTGTCTCTAGGGGAGGGTGCCCATAGGGTAGGTTTCTTTTTTGTTAAAATGTTGTTTTTGCTTTTTTAGTCACTTTTTAGGGTATTTGACCCGTTTGGTTTTGCGAGACACGACCGCTGCCCTATGCGCAGGCAGCGGTTACTGATCACCACCTTAGAAGGTGGCGATTCTGAACCACCACTTTGCATAGGGCAGCGGTCCATGATAGAGGACCAAAACAATATAAATTTTAACTTGTTTTTGCATTTTTAGTATTTTTATATGTTTTTAACAATTTTTCCAATTGGATTTGATACAAACTTACTCCCTTTTTGTGTTTTTGGGTGTATGCAAAAGAAGGAGGAGTATATTAGGTGGAGCTGGGATAGAGAGTGTGATTGGCTCTCGGTAGTATTGGAGGTGCTCTCTCAACCAGAGCAAGATACCCTTCAGAGGGTTGGCATGTAGAGGATTGCACAGGTCCCTCACGTTACACTTGCCGAGTCACATACTATGTGACTTATTTTCTTATTGGGATGCGGATCAAAACACCTTCTGATTTCCAGGCGTTAGGGGTGAGTGGTCCATCACCCTAGAGGATGTTTACCATATATTGGGGGTTCCAATCCTTGGGTGGTGGCTATCTCTCAAGATAGCGATATTGAGATCACGGTGGTTTAGTGGGCCACCTACATGGGAGATGCAGTTGTATCGATGGGATCGAAGAAGGGAGTGAGGATCCACTCTATCATTGAGTCAGACATTCCTATGCTCTGCAAGGCCATCATGGGCATCCTTGCTTCGAGACTGATTGGGGACAAGGGAGGGGACACCCTCTTCTATTGTTGGGCCCCCATTGTTGCCGCATTGAGGTCCATGGTCGTGTCTGCACGCTTGGGAGAATATATCCTTGGGACTACCTATCATGATTTATACCGGGTAGTCCGATTATAGGGATAGTCGTTGAGCCACCCGAATCTTGTTATGAGTTGGGTGTATGAGCATATCACTCCATATGGGAGAGGCGTAGAGGTAGAGGATCCTAGGGCTGTCAGGGTAGCTAGGTGGATGGGTATGACAGTTCTTAGAGCACCTCACCAGAAAGTGGCCTCCTTGACTACTACGAGACATGGATGCCACTCCTTATTAGGACATGGAAAGGGTGTGGGGAGAGGAGACTATTACCTTTATTTCCTACCAGTTACCGGCACACGATAGACAGACGAGTGGGAAGGCGGGAGATCCACCCCTTTGATAGAGTACCACAGCAGCTTGGCCTCGCCTACAATGACATGCTTCCTCCAGCAGGACTAGTGTATAGATCTATTCGTGAGGACCAAGGTGGTCCTAGAGGCTGGGGTTGGACTATTATCACTCCTAGTGTTCCTATTCCGGCTAGGAGGGTAGTGCATGCTCAAGGGAGAGGCAGTGATCCTCAGGAACCTTTTCTTTGGATTTCTGCTGGTCCCACCCATAGTAGTGATAAGCCCATTGATGTGGACTCCAAGACTGAGGAGTTCACAAGGGGAGAGACAGAGGAGGAGATGGAGGAGATGGAGATCGGTGAGGTGGGTGGCGGAGACGATAGTGATCTTGAGTGGCATAACACTCGGGAGATCCTACGGGCCGAGAGGGTGGAGCGAGTGCCGAGAGGGTGACTCGGTTTCGAGGAGTTGCTCTCTCGGGGCTTAGGTAGAGATGGTGAGTCTATTGCAGGTCATCACATTGCCCCAGATGTAGGAGAGGGACACCAGTCAGTGGCGACATTAGTGGTAGGCACAGATCCTAGAGATCCTTCTTGGAGGCTTGGAGATCTGAGTGAGTTGTCACTTTTCTCTTGAGATTTGTTTCGATTAGAATTGCTTTAGTTATTTCTTTTTTTTTACTCTTGGTTTTATCTTTGATCATTTTCTAACTTGTTTTCTCCTTTGTTTACAAAGACTACTGATGAGTGTTGAGACTTGATTCACCGAGTATGCACCGATACCTTGCTTCTCCCCTCGGAGAAGACTCGTGACTGAGCTTTCTGTGGATGTGGGGGAGCCTTTAGCAGCCGATAGGCATACTAATGTTTTTGCCTCTATTTGGCATACGGCGAAGATTATGACTTCTCTCTATGCTGAGGTAGCTGGATACAGGATGACCAAGCACTTGATGAGGAGGAGTCATTCCCATAGTGAGATGGTAGCTACCAGCCGTGATTGTGAGCCCTCAATACATTCAGAGCATCGGTGCGGCCCCGTTCCTAGCGCGGTCATACACCCTCAGAAGGATCTTGCAAAGGTTGAGAGATCATAGTATTTTTTTTTTGCAGGTGACCTTTGGTTGGATATATGTATGATTGTTTTGTATTTCTAGGCTTATTGAGTGTTTTGACCATGCCTTAGTGCATGATGGCATTATATACGAGACACCATTTACACACACACACACACACATATCTTTGGATCCAGACTCTTGGCACTTAGACTTTTTGTGATTAGTTTCCACATGTGTACTTAGATGCTTTTTAGAATATTGGTTTTCATGTTTTTTAGAATGTATGCAATGGATAACAAATGATAGTGAATGAATGTTTTACTTTGTATGTTTTTGCAATGCTTGATATGGGATGATACTAACATATGGTAGTACTAAACTTTTAAACTCTTTGGGCAATGTTTTGTGATTTCTTCTTATGTTGGAAAAATGTGATGAAAGTATAATGATAGAGAGATCAATTTTCCCCATTCCCAACTCCACGCAACTAGTAAGATGTGAAGGCTCTCCACCAAGAGTTAGGAAGGGCACAAATTGTATGAGTTTGACTGAATGGAAAGATGAGAGACAGAGAAACTAGTAGTAGAAACCCAATTCGACCTATACACCCACCCTACTCGGAGGCTGCTACCAAGCTTAGAAGGCCACTTACTTTCCAGTTTATCTAGACTTAGATTCATAAATGGAAACCTAGTTGACAAAATCTTGTTTTGAAGATTTGATCTCTTTGGAATTTGGATATTTGTTTTCTTTTAATAGAATTTGATTTGTGTTTTAACATACCAAGATTTGTTAATTTGTGCAGTGGACCCCCATACCCTACCTCACGCCACTAGTAAGAGGCATGGGTTTGTCACCGAAGGCAAGGTATAGGTGAGTAAGGGAACTTCCTTTATTTCCCAACCTCACACCACTAGTAAGAGATGTGGGCTTATCACCGAAGGTTGATGGGGCAAAGAAGTGTGTAAAATAAAATATTTTGTTTGCTTGGTGCTTTTGATTTCACTTGATTTTGACATTTCTGACCTGTAAGTTTGGGATATCCTTTCATTCTAAGAGATTTAAGAGGGATAGATGTGACACCAAGAAGCTTCTATAATAGACCGTAGGCAAGGACAACTTCACCTAGTAGAAAGAAAGAGAAAAGCCAAGTATGCAAGCCTTGGTATGGTTTTGTCAATACTTGTCTGTCAAACTTTGATGAGAAGATTTTGAAAATACTTGATGATGTTTGAAGAGATGTGATTTGAATGCTTTTGCCAATACTTTCATAAATTTGTAATAGATTTCTTAAGAGTAAGTTCCTTGACTACAATTTTTATGAAGTGAGTGAACAAAATGAAGCAGCTAAATGACTAATGCAATGTAGGTAACTATAATGTACAAGTAGTGATTTTGATGTTTTATGCGTAAAACCATTTAAGATGCAAGGAATTGATAGTTTCACTGAATTCCTCACCTTCTAGTGTGCACAAGAGATACGCACCATTTCCATAGTCTTTCATGACTCGGTATGGGCCCAACCACTTGGGCCAGAACTTCCTTCCTTTACCGGATTTCTTATCAATTCGGCAGTCTAGCCTTAAAATCAAATCTCCCTCATATATTTCTCACTCATATACTTGTTATACTACCAGCACATCCAAACATAGGCTCTGTCTTTGTTGTTCGAAATTTAGCCTAGCCTCATCAAGGCTTTCCAATTGAGAGAGGCGTGCCTACCTATAAGCTTCTTCATCTAGAATCCCTTGTAATGAGATGCAGAGACTGGGTATTTCAACCTCAAGTGGGAGAACCGCTTCTACGCTGAATACTAGTGAGAAGGGGGTTGCTCCTGTTGGTGTTCTTATTAAGGTTCAATGGGCCCACAAGGCCGGATATAGTTTTAGATGCCAATCTCTCTTATTCTCCTTGACTGTTTTGAGAAGAATAGCCTTTAATGTTTTGTTTGTCACTTTAGCCTGCCCATTGGCTTGTGGGTAGTAAAGAGAGGCCGTGTGATGGTTTATCTTGAACTTGCTACATAACTCACGGACTTCGTCATTCTTAAAGGATGTTCCATTATCTGAGATAATGACTTGTGGGACACCATACCTACAGATAATTTGGTTTAGAATGAATTTGGAAATTACCAAACTTGGTACGGTGGTGAGAGGCATGGCCTCCACCCATTTGGTAAAATATTTCATGGTAGTAACTATAAAATTATGGTCATTAGTTGATGAGGGAGAGAACTTCCCTATCAAGTCCAGACCCCATGTGGAGAAGGGCCATGGAGTCACTATTGGTTGCAGGGATTGTGCTGGCATGTGAATCTTGTGAGAGAATTCTTGGCATTTGTGGCACTTATGTACAAATTCCACTATGTCATGCTCAAGAGTGGGCCAAAAATAGCCCATTCGATCTATTTTGTGAGTGGTGGCATGACCACCGAAGTGGCCTCCACATATCCCACTGTGGGATTCATGAAGAATCTTCTTGGATTCTTCTGTGTCGACACATCTTAGAAGCATGTTGTCAAAGGCTTTATGATAGAGTACCTATTCTAAAACAACATATTTAGCAGTAATAATGTGTAACCTCCTTCTTTTTGGTGACGTGGCATTTTCTGGGTATGTGTGGTCCATGATAAAATTGATGATATCGGTGTACCAGGGACATGTAGAGATGGGGGGCCTGGTTTCGATGAAGTATACACTCTCATCAGGAAATTCCAGATTTACCGAGATCACCTCCATCTAATGGATTGTCAGCTAACCAATTTGCAATAATTTGTCTCTTAATGGATTTTTGGTTCACAAATGTCAACTCAAATTCTCCCATTAAGGTTATGAAATGGCCAACCTTTTTATACAAAGATCCTTACGTGAGGAATGTTCGTAAATGGTCTATTTTTACAATGACCTTCATTTCCTAGTTTAGCATGTAATGTCTTAGGCATTTTGTTGCAAAGATTATGGCAAGGCATTCTCTCTCTGCCTGTGTGTAGTGTGTTTCATAATCGAGCAACGTTCATCTAATGAAATAGACCACGCGTTCTCGTTTATCATTGTCTTCTTGAGCTAGCATGTAGGCTAGCAAGACATGAGTGGCTCGTGAGTATAGGATTAAAGGGTGGTCTGGCTTGGGAGGAATTAGTGTGTGTGGAGACAACAAAAAGCATTTAACTGCTTCAAAGGCTTTGTTGCATTCTTCAGTCCAATCAATGTTATAATCTTTCTTTAATAGATTGTTGATTGGATGAATGGAAAAACTTAAATCTAGGATAAACCTTTAAATTGCATCAAGTTTTCCAAGAAATAACCTGATTCTAGAGTCATCCGATGGCGGGATCATTTTGAGAACAGCATGGATTTTGGCCGGATCAACATCTATTCCTCTTAAAGAGATGATGTAGCCCAGAATTTTGCCTCCTATCACACCAAACACGCACTTCTCTGGGTTTAATGTGATGCCATATTCAATTAATCATGAGAGGATGATACGGAGCACTTTTGGATGATCACAGCGTTTCTTGGCTTTGGCCAACAAGTCATCCACATATGATTCCACAATTTTATGGATAAGATCATGGAATATATATGTCATTTCCCATTGATACGTAGCGCCGGCATTCTTAAGACCAAATGGCATGACAACGTAGCAATAAGTTTCCTATGGAGTTATGAATGTAGTTTTGGCTTGATCTTGTTTAGATATTTTAATCTGATATACCCTAAGAATGCATCCATGAGGGATAACAGTTCAAATCCAGTTTGTTGCATCAACGATAACGTCAATGGATGGTAATGAGAAGTCATCTTTGGGACAAGCTTTGTTAATATCCCGAAAATCTATGCAAATGCGTATCTTCCCATTCTTTTTTAGAACATGGATGATATTAGATACCCATTGTGAATAGTCAACAGGCTTGATGAATCCCACTTGGAGAAGTTTAATTACCTCCTCTTTCACCATGAGAGCCACTTTTGGCTTAATTGGTCTTGACTTCTGTTTAATTGGCTTCACATCTGGTTTAGTGACAAGATTAGGTACCGTGATGTGTGGTGCAATGCCCATCATTTCTTTATAATTAAATGTGAAAGCATTTTAATGTTCTTTGAGTATTTGGGTGTGTATTTCTATTTCCTCTAGAGTTAACGAGGATCCCAACTTCAAAATTTTTGTTTCTTCCTCCGTTCGATGTTTATGTCAATGGTTTCTTCTATTAAAGAAGTGTTACCTTCTTCAAATTTAGGTGGGGCCAGAGGTAGTTTCAATATTTCTCCATCTTTTATCTCATAAATATCAAGATCCTTCTAAGGAGGAGACTCTACCATGGGATTTCCAAAATAGGAAGAGGAATGTGGTATTAGGGAAAGATCCACTATGTGGTGAGCAAGGTGTAGCCCCACATAGGATTTTAGATATTTGAGAGTGATTCTATCATCGTCAAAGTGATATATGATAGAAGGATAATCCTTAGCTTCTTCGTGAGTCAGAAGTGAGTTTGTTGGTGCTCTACGTACTAACAGTTCGGTATGGAGAGACACCGTGAAATTTGTATCCTCTAACTCATTGTTTGGAGTGAAGCGGGAAGCTGAAGTTGCTATTGAGTCTGTGAGAAGGTTCTGCTCTCGTGGGATTGCCTCAATTGATATGAAGTTAAATCCCTTGCTTAGATCTAACACCACTATTTTTTGTATAGTTGTAAATGTTCAGCTCTAGTTTCATATACTTCGGAGACTTGATTTACAACGAATTGCGAGTCTCCTAGCACTCTAATGTCATCAACACCCATTCTTTTGGCTAGGATGAGGCCAACGAGGAGAGCTTCATACTTAGCCCCATTGTTTGTACATTCAAATTTTAATTTAAAGGCAAAAGGAAGGATCTTTCCCTCAGGTGAAGTAAAAATCACCCCTGCCCTAGCTCCAAAGTGACACCTAGCTCCATCGAAGTGGAGAGTCCAACACTTGCTTAGAAAAATGGATGTTGGGATATCTCAGTATCTATTTCCTTTGGTTTGGTTACTTCTACCATGAAGACTTTGTCTGATGGAAGAGAAGCAATTCCTAGGGTGTGTCCCATACCCATAGAATCAAATGGTAGGAGAATAGGTAAGTCTTTCTCTAACAACTCGACAATTTTTACGGTAGTCCCTAGTGACACCGTTTCTATGACGTTGGTCTCATTTTTAAGTATTGGAATGTCCTCTGTTGGATTTGTAACTTCTATCTCGTGGTGGGTATCAACTCTTCTTCCGGTTTTGAATTAATTGGTTTAATGAGTTGATTTTTGGCGGTTCAAACTCGGAGTGAACGTATGGTCTTTAAATCAGCTATGTGTATATCGAAGTGTTTTGGGTCAACTTGTGCCACGAATATTTTCCCTAAGTGTAGAAATCTCATTTCTTGGAATAACATGGAAGGGATTGCCTTCATGCGGTGTATCCATGGTCAACCAAGGATCATGTTATAGTTGGTTTCCGATCTATAATATAAAACTCGGTGAGGACTGTCTTGGGTCCTAAAGTGACTAGTAAAACTATGGTTCCAATTGAAGTGGCTTTGAGGCTATCATAACCTCTTAATGTATTTTGCGTTGTGGAGCGCTTTGTTTCTCCATATCCTAACTTTTGAAGAAAAGTAAAGGGTACTATGTTAATCAAGGCTGCCCCATCGTCAACCATTGCATGTTTAACATAATTATTATAAACCCATACTTATAAGTGTAAAGTCAATCACCTCTTCGTGTAATTTCAGCGTCTCATTGGCATTTTTCTTATATCAAAAATAAATTCAGTATCCCTATCTCGGCTGCCCCAAAGATAAACATCAAAGTCTACATGGTTTACTTGCATTTCGGAGGAGGAGTGATGTTGATTAAGTGACCAAGACCTAATGCTTCTAAGAGGGCAGCTGCGTAGGCGGATAATTTTTAATAGATCCAAAAGGAGATGTGAGAGAAGGTTTTAGTTAAATCGTTGATTAAATCATATGCACCTATGGGTTTTACCAATGTTTTTTGACCGTTGTCCGGTTCCAATGGATAACTTGTAGTAGGTTGAAAATAATAATCCCATGTTCTTGTTATGGTTTCTACGGGTAGCTCGGTGTCTAATTCCACTAGGCCAACTATCTTAGTTTGGGGTCGAGTTCCTAGTTGAGGCGCGGCGGTGGATTTAATGAAGTTGAAGCTTCATGATCATTGTTTCCTGTGACACCCTTGTTTGTTCCATTGGGATCTAGCTTGTTATTGTTAGCATGGTTTGGGAGTGGATCATTAAAGATCTTGAGGGGTGCGTTTTGAGGGGAGACCGCCTCGCATAAGTGTTTGCACGGGTATTACAAATTTGTTAAAAACATATCTATAAAGAGTTGTTTTTGATCTTCTAGCAAGCATTGCATGAATTTATTGTAGTCATGACAAGTCCTAGTATCAAGGCCTGGAATCTTGTGGAAGCCACAATACAAATTGGGATTATAATTTCGAGGTTGTTGATTTAAAACCTATTATGACCCAAAATTTTGATAAGGTTGCTAGTTGCTACAATTGAAATTTTGAGGTTGTTGCCTTTGGTTTTGACTCTAATATCTAGTTGGGTTTCGATTTGGACCTTGTGTTTGGATTTGTCGTTGTTGTTGTTGTTGTTGTTGTGGTGGACGATTAAAATCCACCACATTGATTATTCGAGTAAAATTGTTATTTCACCGATTACTACTAAGAGGTGGTGAATTGTTTACAACATTTGTCTTTTTAACTTGGTCGATTACTCCATCTATTGTGACTCTACGGTTCTTTTTAAGGATCTTAGGTCCTTGATTAGCATTCCCAGTATTAGGATAGGCTGCGGTGTTTTGAGTGGGAGTGGTTAACTTCCCATTTGTCCCATATGTCTTACGACCACTATCTATCATTGCTTGGTCGATTCGGAGAGCACTCTCGAGTACTTCGTCATAAGTTCTTAATGGGAACTTCTGGACTTATTCCTTTATCTCTCTATTGAGAGAGTTAAGGAATAAATTGCATAGTTTCATTTGATCCATGTTTGGAGTACTCGTGATGACATAGGCCATCTTTGGATAAAATGAGCAGCGGAATCGTTATGTTCTTATTTAATATGCGAGAATTCCCGATTCCTGTTCTTAATAATTTGTTCATGTCAAAAGCTTTGATGAACTCGACATGAGGTATTTAAATGAGTGTATCGAGGCTTTAGGTATTCTGTAGTACCAATCAAGGGAAATACCTGTAAGGTTTTAGGAAATATCTTAGCAACAACCACATCCCAAGGAGTAACTCCCATATGGTTGTGGCATAGGCCTTAATGTGTGCATTTGGATCACCTTCCCCTTTGTATTTGGGTAAATCGGGAAGGGGTCTTGGAAGCATGACACTTCGTATGGTGAAGTCTAGGGGATATTTTAAGTATTTTGAATAATTCCCCACCGCATAGGTCTCGACCATCGATGGTGCTTGTTGGGGAGGGGGAGGTGGAATGGGTTGTTGATATGGCATATCATATATATTTGCAAGGGCATAAAGGAATCCTTGTGGTTGAATGAACATTCAGGAGAAGAAAACATGTCTCCTTTTGGTGACTTTGAATACATGTTTAAGTAAGGAGGAGCATTGTTCTGGGTATGGATTATTTGGTGTCACGCCAGAGGTGTTATGTTTTCTACTAGAGTGGCATTTGAAAACCCGGTCCCTGGTTGGCGTTTATTGTGGGTAAATATAAGGGTTTTGAGAAGGCATGCCTAATGTGCATGTTCATGTGAGGAGATCAATTTGACTAGGATGATGCGGAGGGTTGGGGATTCCTACTTGCCCAAAATATGAATTTTGATTTGCTTGAGCAAGTTCAAGCCCTCTAGCCTTTTCTAAAAGGTGAGATGACCTCTATTGGTGAAGACATAGTATTTTTCCTTAAGGGTGTTTGTTGTATCATTTGAGGTTGCAAAGGGGTATGATACCTTGCTATGAAGTGGTCATTACCCTACCAAGCTTCACCGAGGGCATTTCCCATAGGTGGAGGAATGGGGGTGTTTTCCTAGAATAGGGTATCAGATTGTATTTGTAAGCTCCCTATTGGTGGATACATGTTTTGGAAGTGTTGCTCACTTTTAGCGAAGCGTGCTAAGTACTCATCATCCAAAAAGGGAGTGGGTCTGACTATTTACTGATCTATGGTCTGAATAAGACCCGAGGAGATGAAATAGATTCTCCAGTAAACATCATATTATTAGAGCCTGAAGGCTCTGGTTGTTGTGCAAGCTGATCGAACTCCTCAATTTGGAATGAAGAACTTGAGCTAGCTCTTTAAGGGGGAGTTTGAGATGATAAGTAATTATTTGAATAGTTATCAGCCCATGTAGAAAGTGAGGGTGATGGTTGTCTATTTGTTTGACTATAGCTTGTTTCAAGACTTGAGAGAGGTCTGCCATATGCATCATATCCCGACATATTTGGGGGTATATGAATACCCATAGAATAATGGGAAAGAGCGAAGGTGGATGAAAGAAATGAAAAATAAAAGAGGAAGAACTATTTGTTTCATGTCGGGTTCACCAATTTTGTACGATGGAAAAGTGACATGCAAGCATGGGAATCTACAAGTACCTCTTCCTCATACCCAACCTCCCGAGGTCATGCCGAGACAACCGGTGAATGTAATGCGGGTGACTTAGATGAAGCCACAACTCGGTATTATGGCCAGTTTTCAACGATAGAAAAGCTACAGGCGAGGATGAGAATCGGCAAGTAACTTTCCTATAGCTAACTGTAGGAGGATCAATGACTAAGATCTGGTAGTGTGATCTCCTGATAGCTAAATGAAAAAGGGGAGATTTAGAGGCTATGAATGGGTAGCATAAATTCCCTAGTGGTTTATCCTCCTAACTAAGATCTAAGTGTTAATCTAGTTTTGAAGTCTCTGAATTAACTTAAACTAAAAATAACAATTTATACTACTACTGAAAAGGAAACTACTCTAAACAAAATATATGATTGAAACGTTATAATTATGAACAACAATTAAACTACTTTTATACTAAAACTAAACAAGTGAGATAACCCGGTGTGGTTATTCACCTGTGTAGATGTGTGAATCTAGATAAAAGATAGATAATTAACTTAATTGAAAACCTTCAATCCTACCTCAGAAGTGAGGAACAAATCATAGTTTCTCAGAAACTATCATTCCCCACAGCTTCCCTAGCAATATTGAAAGTGAGCTTAACTAAAATAAAATGATTTAATACTCTATTTGATATGTTATAACTAGAATTTTGATAGCTCAAACCTCGGCATTCGCATAACAAAGGGCAAATCTAGTTGTGTGTGATTTTGTCCCCTCAAGTGTGATCTCTTCGTTCCTTCGTGTTCTTGTGAATCCATAAAAGTGTGTATATGATAGTATCAATAGAAGATGGTATTCAAACAATGGAAGCTTTGGATATAGACTTAATACAATGCGAGTAAGAGAGGGATAGCGCAAGTGAACAGAGCTTGACTATGCATTTCTAATGGGATTTATTGCAAGGGAATACAACACAAGTGTACTAAAATTTCCAGAATCTATCCTTCCTGACAAAGCAAAACCTAGAACTTTTAATGGATTCTAGTCTAGAAATGAAGCTAGTTCTATATTAATACTGATTATATGGAACAACAATGAACATGACTAAAACAAGAAGATTAAATAAACTCTAAAGACCAACAATGGAGGCAAAACATGAAATTGATAGAATTCTAAGCAAGAAACTAAAAGACTGAATAAGAGAATTGAGAAGATGAGGGGCCATTTTCTTGAAAACAAGTCATGGCTATTTATAAACAATACATTTACCGTAAGTAAACTCCCATTTGAACTCTTTTACTATAAACAATGGAAAAACACTATCACCAGGGGACCAAAAACATTAATGCAGGCCAAAGTGGTGGAGAAAAGTAGGTAAAACTTGAATTTCACGTTTGACGTGATTGTCAAAGGAATCTAGAAAATGCATATAGGACCACCGCCCGTGTAGGGTAGCGATTCTTGGACCGCTGCCCTATGTAGGGTGGCGGTCACAGGACCGTTGCCTAGGAAGGGCGGCGGTCTCGTCACTTGAGACAAAGATTCAAGGAAAAAGAGGGAAGAGGGCAAAATAAAGCATGCGGAGGCCGAGCGGAGCATGCAAGATATAAATGTATACTTGGTGAGCCTTTTCTAGATTTTGAACACCTTGCAAGGAGACCTGTATCATCATTGGGGTACGTGTAACATCATTCCAAAGGGTGGAGTACCCTACAATTTCAGTACGTATAATGACCTATATACATTCTTAGAAGAAAATTTTCTTGAAGATTATAATGTTTTTCAAAGGCTAGTACAAAGATTTAAAGGGCATGTTGAAGCAAGGCAGAAACATGACACATTGGTGGAGAAGGTGGAAAAATAGGAAGTAGAAATAGAGGGACTCAAGATGAAAGTAGAAAATATGTATGATCTTTCTACTAGGATTTTAGAATGCAGACCTCCACCATGAGTATATGCTCTATATCTGACAGGAGAAATGGTTGCATTTCAGATATGAGAAGGTATACAATAACCTTCCCTATGTTGTGGATGACCCCAAAACATTCTTTAACATGTATAGAGAATCTGATCCTAACACTCAGGCACAACTGAGTGAGTTTTATATTCATAACTTTGTTGTTCCTTCTAATGTAAAGTGGAATCCTAACATGTACCTAGGTGACATACTTCTAGATGCCTTCACATCTTACCTGAAAAATGAGAAGAGAAGGAAAGAAGAGGCAAATGAGTATCTAGAAATGGAAAAATAGTCCACCTTAATGATAAGGGGAGAAAGTGGTTACCCTGAGGACATTTTAGAAGAATGGGTAGAGTTTGTATCAAGGGATGGATTGGCTACATGGGTCGGTAAAGGTGGATAGTCATGCTGGCCGATATTTGATATTCCTAGATAAAGAAGGTAAAACGACTTATGTATCCTGCAAATCAAGATGGGATGAGTTGCCCACTATACTAAGAAATAAAGAGCCAAAATCACCTGCCAATTTTAAACAGCCTTAAAAAGGGTGCATGATTACACGTAACTAGTAAGAATGAAAAAGGAAGGATGGATAGGATTTAGGTTTCATCCTCCCATCTTCTGGTATCTCATTCCAGATTGGAGGGAAATAGTACCTTTGGATAAAGAAAAGAGATAGCCTTATGGCATGATCTTGGGATAAGGGGAGGCCTCTATGGATATGGACAGATAGGTAATTAAGAGCCCTATGACTACGTAAAATATTGTGCCCTCAAGATGAGCCACTTGCTCGGGGATGAGCAAGAAGCTAAGTTGGGGTGTGTGATGAGGCCACATATTGGCATTTTTGCCTCATCTAAATCCTTTTTGAAGACTCTTGTACATATATTTTTGAGACTTTTATCTCCTCTTGATGGTTGATATGAGATAAAGTTATGATTTTACATATATTTAGTTTTATATGTTCATTAAGATTTATTATACTTATTTAATGTGGTGAATATTGTCTCTTGTGAAAACTGATGTTTCTGATGTCTCTAGGAACAAAATACAAGATTCCATAAGCTTTTGAAGTAGTAGGCCCCAACCCGTAGCAACTCTAGCTGTGCTCCTACATTAGCCCAGTAACCCCGGCTAGAAATGATAAGAGAGAATCATGGCATTCAACAAACAATGAGGCATCATGAAGTATATGAAGCTGAGCATATGAAGCTAGAGAATGAGTCAACCAAGTGGCAACATTGTTTGGACAAGTCTAAAAAGTATTTTGGTGATTTATCTTACCCGTAGCAAGCTCTAGGCCTACCCGTAGCATCTTCTGGAACTACCCACAACAACAAATCGGTATGCACCTCCACCGCCGTCAGTAGCAAAGAGAACTTATCCAACTCACACCTTAGCATAAGAAAAAAAAGCGCCAACTATCTTAACGCATCATATGTAATGATATGGTTATTTTTTTAAGTAGTTTTATAATTAGTTCCTATCATGTAAATAAGACATGAATTAGTTGTCTTCACTTAATAGATATGAAACCGAACAACTATAATTTGTTTGAGTGGTTTTTGATCATATTCCTAGTATAGAATAAGTTAGTGATCTGTCTATATTATATATATATATATATATATATATATATATATATATATATATATATATATTCGAGAGAGAATGAAAGGGGAGTAATAGATTGAGGAACGAAGTGATAGCTGTGTGAGAAAAGCATAATTGTAAATGTGTGAAGATAGAATATATTAATGTGAGTTGTGCTCTTGAGTTCATTGTAATCTCTCTTTGTTGTAGCAATATTTAATTGTTACAGCTCAATAGATGAATCATTTATCTTCTTGAGTAGTTCTTTGAGTTTCTAGGGTAGGATCGGAACTCGCTTCTGCATGAGGAAGGGCCCCCTCGGAAGGAATTGCAAGGAAGATCCTATTCCTCCATTTCCTATTTACGTTGTGTGGATTGATTATCAATTTTTCATTTCTAAAAGTTAATGAGTGCATAATGTGTTGAGTTTTGGATTTGCAGATCAACAACCTCTATAGTTTACTTTCCAATTTACATAAGCATTACTTTATACTCTTTGATAAATTTCTAGCCTACAAATACTTCACTCCAAAGTACTATAGCATATATTTTGTAGGCCCTTTGAAAAGCGTATGCCCCTAGGTTGACATAAATGAACAGTAGGGTATGAGACCTAATATCATTGGTTGATTATTCTACACATCACACCCGAATGAACACATTGCTACATTCATCGTGGTTTGTGGATTTCTCGAGTCAAGCACAAATATTTCTCTATCAAGATCTTTGTAGAAACACTCCAAAGATCTGATGATGTGGACTGGTTGTATCATCTTCTAGCTGATGCTATCATTAATTGGTATACCATGATGACTTAGTTTGAAAATAATTTCAAACCCACTGAGGATGTGCACACTCTCCTTGCCAGGATTTCTCAAATAAAGAAAGAACCATATGATCCCATGTGAGCATTTTTGGTAATATTTAACAAAATTGTGAATAAAATTTTAGTATGCATTCATCCTATGGATCAAATTCATAAATTTTTCTTCCTGAATGCACAATTTCCAAAGGTAAGCTACACATTGAGAAGGGATAATCTTGTTACTTTGGATGATGATCAACACTTGGCCATAAGTGTCGAAGACGATCTCATAATGTATGGAAAATTAAAAATGAACCTCCTAAAGCTAAAACTTCTTCTTTAGGAACCAATTTTGATCAAATGGTACAAAAATTGGCGAATGATCTTATAGAAATCAAGAAGCAATTGGCTCAAAATACTCCTTATAAAGACATTCCAAGGAGAAATTTTCAACCTGAAATTGTTTGCCTTCTACTCAGCCCAAACTAGAAATTGAAGCACCTCCTCTTAAGGTTCCATTTAATGCAACGTGTGAAGTTTAGGAGCCCGAAGATGAAGTAGAGGTTGAGGAGTATGAAGAACCCGAGGAAGAAGTAGAAGAGGCTCCAGAAGAAGCAAGTGATTCTCAAGTTAATTTCCTTACCACTAAAGGGGTTGATGATGATGAAGATAATTATGATGAAGTAGTGACATATATGAACAACAAATCATATGTTGTTATGACCAGAAAATAATGAACAGTTGAAGGAGGTGACCTAGCCTATAAAGAAATCCAAAGAGGTTCCAATCACTATTCCAGTTGTTGCTAAAAGAGGAGCCCCTATCCCTACCCCTTCCACCCAAAAGGGGAATAACACTTCTACTTCTTTGTCTTCTACACCTAAAGATAATATAACTTCAACCTTTATATCCAAAACAACCTCAACCACCAAAAATGATAAGCCTAAGGCTTCCACCTCTTCTAGTGTAGATGCCTCATCTACCTCTAGATCTTTTGACATAATTGATCATATCAAGAAAACCAAGATTCAAATTTTTGAAGCTGAATTCTATCAAACTCACCCTAATGCCTTTGCCCAGGTAGTCAAGTTTTTCAAATCCAAACCTAACTCATCATCTACTACTTCCAAAGGCCTATTGCCTACTCCCACCTCATCACCCCAGAAAAAAATTGATGGCTACAACACCTTCTACAACTAAAAAGATTGAGCCCCTTTGTGTCACGTTGCTTATAGTGACCATACACTTAGTAATTTTGTTATTTATTTACGACCATCAAAAAATGTGATGCCTGCTACTATTTCCCATGCTTTAGGATTGAATTTGACAAGCACATTCGGTTCATACTATTCTATGGAAAGTAAGGAGGTGTCATTGATAGGAAGGATCAAAGATGCACAAGTAGTCTTTGTTGTTTTCCTAGAGAAAAGGGTCAAATCTACTATTTTAGTAGCAGATATTACCCCATCATATGGTATGTTCTTTGAGTAGAATTTTTTGTAAAGAAGTGGGAGGAGAAATTCAAATGGATTGGTCACATGCTCTCATCCCGGTTAATGGGAAGATGAAGAAGTTATTACTTGAAAGAAAAACCGAGTATATTGTGCAGAAAATAGATGACCCTAAAGCACAAATTCTCTATGAAGACATTGGTCATGGTAATTACATGATCATGTTAGAAGATGAGATGAAGGCTCCCAGGGGTGTGATAGATGATCCTAATGGTGTTTGGATTCTTGAATTTGATGGTAGTTGCTCTTCAGCTAGTTTTGGAGCAGGCGTAGTTTTGTTTTCTCCTGAGAAGAAGTCTTACCCTTTCTCTTACAAGATGCAATTTGAAAATAAAAATAATACAATGGAATATGAAGCTCTTCTTTTAGATTTGAGAATGACAAATCATAGGGGTTTTTCAGGTAAAAAATAAAAGGCTAAAGCATTACAAAAATATTGTATGGGATTTAATTAAATTATTGGATGCCTTTTCTATTGAATTCATACCTAGAGAAAAGAACACTAGGGTTGATGCCTTAGTTGTATCAAGGTCCTTACTAATCCCTCATCCTAAATTTTCCCAAGAAAAATTTATAATTGAGATGATACACATGCCAAGTGTGTCAGATAATGTCAACAATTGGTAGGTATTTAATGATGATCAACACTTTCTCTCTTTTCTTGAGCTTAAAGACAATTTTAGTCAATTTTATTTTGAAGGAAGTGAGGATGATCCTCGTGAATCTATACCATCCTCCATACACCGAAGAAGGATTCGAAGAAGAATTTGATATGCATAGTTGTATAAGTCGAAAGGTAATAAGATACTGAGAGGGCCGGTTATCCTAGAGGATTTGTTTGACAAACATGACAGGTATATCAAGTCAAAGGTATCACATGGAGCTCATCAATCAGCAGAGCATGAGAAAGTTAACATTGGAAGTGAAGAAGATCCTAAGCTTGTTAATATTGGTAAATGTTACACTCAAGAAGAAAAGAATAAAATGATTAAATTGTTAAAAAAATATGTTGATGTGTTGGCTTATTCATATGATGATTTAAAATCCTTCAGACCAAGGGAAATACAATACTACATTCCTCTAAAGCCAAGAATTAAGCCTTTCAAACAAAAGAAAAGGCAGTACAATCCTAAAATTACAGATACCATTCACCAAAAATGTAGAAGTTGTTGAACGTAAGGATAATTTTCCCTATTCATCATTCAACTGGATAGCCAACATTGTTCTTGTAAGGAAGAAGAGCGAGAGAGATCTGTATTTGTGTGGATTTTCAAAACTTAAACCAGGATTCTCTCAAGGATAACTACCCACTCCCCATGATGGATCAAATATTACAAGCTATCACTGGCTTGGAGATGCTATCTATGTTGGATGGTTTCTCGGGGTATAATCAGATTGAAGTAGATGTCCCGGATCAGCACAAGACAACTTTCACAACTCCCTGGGGTACTTTTGTGTATAGAAGGATGCCATTTGGTCTCATCAATGTTGGTGCCACTTTTCAAAGGGAAATAGATTTGGATTTTGGTGATTTAAAGGGAAATTACATTGTAATATATCTTGATGACTTGACTATTTTCTCGAAGAAGAGGGAGGATCATTTCCAACATCTTGAGGTTGTTCTCTATAAGTACAAGAAGCATGGGATATCCCTAAATCCAAATAATTTCATCTTTCGTGTTACTTAGAAGGCATATTTCTTGGACATATTGTTTCTAAAGAAGTGACCAAGATAGACCTAGAGAGAGTCCAAGATATTCAAAAGATACCCCTCCCCAACAGCAAAAAAAGGTGTGCACTCTTTCTTTGGTAAAATAAATTTTCTAAGGAGATTTATCCTTGATTTTACAACTATAAGTATATCTCAGATGATGAAAGGAAAAAAATCCTTTTGCTAGACACTAAAAGGAAGGAACCCTTTTAAAATATCAAAGAAGTAATTTCCAGAACACCAGTCCTTGACTCTTCGACTTTGAAAAGGATTTCATAATCTATTGCTATTCCATTGAGAATACCTTAGTAGCCATTCTAGACATAGAAGAATCCTGAAGGATGTGAGCTTCCCATTTCTTTCATGAGTTATGTTTTGAAATATCATGAATTAAAGTATACACAAATGGAGAAGAAATATTTTTGTAGTTAAGGTAGTCAAGAAATTCCACTTCTATATCCTTAATTCTCACTCCATTGTCTTTGTACCTGATACAATTGTTAAATCAATTCTCACACAGCAAGATTTTGGGACTAAAAGAGGAAACTAGGTGGCAAAAGTGCAAGAGTATGATTTGGATATCAGGCCCACCAAATTGGTCTGAGGAAAGGGTCTTTGTGAATTGATTGCTAAAGTTCTAAAGGTGACTCACCCAAAGAAGATGCTCTTATTCCCACTGTCCTTTTCCTCAGTTCAACTGATAAATGGTATGTTGACATTGCTCATTTTCTGACATATGGAGAATGTCCATCCCATCTGAATGCTAAGGAAAGAAGAGATATTAAGCTAAGATCTACACAATATGTGCTCTGGGACAATTCCTTATTCAAAAGAGGGATTGATGGAATATTTCTCAGGTGTGTGGATAAAGAACAACAGAAGAGGTTACTCAAAGCATTTCATGATCAAGCTTGTGGAGGAAATTTTTCATCTATGGTCACTGCTCATAAGATTCTTTGTGTAGGATATTACTAGCCAACATTGTTCTAGGATGCAACTAAGTGGGTAAGAAAGTGTGAATCTTGCCAAACCTTTATGGGAAGACCCAAGCTAGCTACCCTACCCCTCAATCCATTAGTAATTGAAGATCCCTTTCAACATTGGGGGTTATATTTTATAGGAACCCTAAATCCTAACTCAAGTACTGGGAATACTCATGTTTTGATTGCTATTGAATACTTCATGAAGTGTGTAGAAGCTATTCTGGTTAAAAGTACAACTTCTGAAGTAGTATGTAATTTTATCAAGGAAAATATCTTGATCAGATTTGGGGCTCTAAAACAAATTATGACTGATAATTCCTCCAATTTCTCATCATATGAATTGATGGAATTTTTCTATGGATATCGGATTTATCTTGCACATTCCTCCAACTACTATCCTCAGGGAAATGGATAGGTAGAATTAACAAACAAAAAAATTGTGACTATTATTCAAAAGCTTGTGAATGAATCCCAAAGGAATTGGCATAAAAAGATATATGATGCTCTTTGGGAAGATAGAATCACACCTAAAAGAGAAATTGGGATGTTTCCTTTCTAGTTCGGTATGAAATAGAAGCTCACTACCAATGATAGTGCAACTTCTATGCTTACGATTAATGAAGGCTATTGAGGATTTAAATTTCACCAATGCCTTGGAGAAAAGAATCATGTACCTATAGAAGTTGGATGAGGAAAGGTTCAGGTGGTGGACAGAATTACTACACATCAAGAAAAGGTGAAACAACTATTTGATAAGAAAGCCAGATCTAGGGACTTCCAAGTTAGAGACATTGTCCTACTTTAGGACAAGAGGCGATAACCTCAAGGAAGTCATTGTAAGTTCGATTATCTCGGCTAGGTACTTTCAAAATTAGACACTTTGCTAGTGAAAATTATTTTTATTTGAGCTATATTGATTGAACCTCTCTTTTATTACCATACGAGAGGGTAATACTTAAAGTTGATTTAGTCCTTGGTGACTAGGCGGTCCTTTGCATGATCTTGTATAGTCCTTATTTTTAGTCTTTCTTTGTTGTTCCTTGTTTCTTGTGTGTGTATGTGTGTCTTCTATATTTCCTTGTTCATGACTCTATTACCAATTGAATTTTCACTTTCTTTGAAACCAGAGATTCTAGGGTCCTTTATCTTACCTTTGCCTCTTTCTTGTGTCAAGACAACACATCCCCAAAAAGAGCCAGATGTTGTCACCTTCCCAAAAATTGTGTATTTCTGTCTCATTTTTTTAAAAAAATTGGGTAAGATGTTTTTCATAATGTCCTTTTAAGGGTCTGTGAAGGTAGAGTTGTTTTCCAATAGTTAGTCATTTTTTTAGCATTGAGGTTTTGAGGCTTTCCCTTTTATTTTGTGGCCATTTAAGGTTTTGATGTTCCTTATGTCTCATGTTCCATCGAGCTCCCGTTCGTTGATTCCTCTCCTTCCCCACATTGAATTTCTTTCCCTTTGTTTTACGGGTACTTTTTCTTTGCGAAGAACTCATGTCCTAATATCCCAAGGGCTGACATGTGTGAGTTTCTTCTAGCTTACCCAGTTTGAATGTAACTTGTCGACATTTCAGCTTTTTGTGTCCCACATGTCCCTAGTGCTTCCCACCCTTTGTTTCTTTGTAAGCCTATTTTTTCCACATCCCATTCTTCATAGGTTTTCATATTTTCATGTCCTAAGTGTCCTAGCGTCAAGTAGGCCGGTTGTGCAAATTTTCTCCACCATATCCACATTCCACTCTCTTGAGTCAGTGCAGTGCATTAATTTTTGCATTCAATTCCCCCCACCAACCTACTCAAAACGTAACATGTATAAGTACCTAGATTAACCATTTATTTTTACCATTCTCCCTACATTTTTGTTATTTTCTGTTCCACCCACACTCTCCACTTGTTTGTAGTTGTGGCAAGTCCTTTTTCTAGTTTTTTTCAAAATTTCTAGGTGGAACGTGTTCCAAAGAAAGGTTACGAATTGTTGAGAGAAAATTTTAGACAATCAAGAAGTCTATTCCAGGGTCTTTTTGCCCTTTCCACACGATCATGTTCTCCACTATAATTTCTCTAGAATTTTTTTCTTCACTACGAAGATTCATTACAAAGGACAGAACATAAATCTTAATTAGAAAAACCCATACTTGGAGATAGGAGAATTGATTCTCGAACACCTTGACCTAGATGATTTTTTGGTGTGGATTGACCGCAAGAACCCTACTCCCATTTCTCAATTAATCAAGGAAAGCGGAATTTATCGGTGGGGATTTTCCGGTTTTACTTCGTTCAATGTGCTAACATTGTTTTAGCCTGTGGCTCTTACTTCAACCCAGATACAAAAGAGATCATTGATCCTCAAGGGAAGGTAGTTTCTCAACTAGATGTCTATTGTATTAGTACCTCCCTCATAATTCTAGTAATGGAAGATTCAAACTCTCTCACCCAGGTCTCGGGCCCAACTTCTTTTGATCAGGATAGTGAACAAGACAAGATCGGGGGTGGCTAAGTCTTGGTTTAAAAACCTAAATAAAGGAGCCTTAATACTACCAAAGACTATGTATATAATTTAATTTAAATAAGATTTGTCATATGCCATCACCTTCCTTTCTAGAATAATGGGGATTCCCTTGACCAATGAGTTCCAATTTTTGATGTGCCCTTATATCAACATCATATGTGAAGGAAAACAAATCCTGAATTGGAGAGATAATATATGATAGTCTTCTTGAATAGCTAGCCAATGTTCAAAGGACTAATAATTTCTATATGACTTCTTATCTTATGTACACTATTACTGCATACAAGGAATGGTTAGGGTTCTCTCTGATGAAAAAAAAAAAAGATAATAGTATTTATGAGTATTGTCCACAATTGACTTTGAAGATTAGTAATCACCATTTTAGAAGGGTGAATGATGCCTTCACCATGTATATTGTCATATTTTTAGAGGGAAACACAACTCAGAGATTCTCAAAGGAGGCTAAACAATTGATTGATGTCTATGGTAGTTATTACACTCAATTCAGGAAATTTTCTTACATACGGTTGGCTGGATTTGAGGGAACATCCCTGAAACTCCATATGTATTGTGGTAATAAAATTTCCCTATTTAAAATCTACATGCACTTGAATAAGAGTCACAGAACTTGCAAAGACAAGAAGATTGCAGGCATCTAGTTTCCAATCACATTGGGTAACTATACTTGCAGGACTGCTTTGGATGCCCAAAATGTGGACAAAATAATTTCTCCCCTCACTCTTCATTATTTCAAACCAAGTACTTGCTTTGATATCAAGGGATTTATTTCCAATAATTTTATAATGGGTTTCCATAATCTTGCTGATAGTGAAGACTATTGAGATGATTGTTCTAATGGATATGAATCCGGAAGAAGGTATTATGGGAGATTGTCTCTTTCACAAATTAAATATTTTTATGTGTACAAGGTACCAAATGGACTACAAGATGATGATTAGGAACTACAGTCCCTTGAATATGAAAGGTCTATCAGACACACTCCCATTGAAACCATTGATTGGTTTGTTAAGGAAAGGGATGATTTGAAGGTGAGAACCAAACTTTAGTTTGACAGAAAATGAAGATGTTCGGGGTAGGTAAATCTAAGTCTTCATCTAAGGAAACCTCTACTCCTCACAAGGAAATTCTCATAAAAACCCCTAAGGCACATGGAAAATTAGTCCCCTCTCCACTTGAATCTTCAATTTTAGTATATATGAAGAAAGGAAATGCTAAGAAAGATGAAAATATCGAGGAAGTAAATCAAGAAAGAGAAAAATTTTATTCTTCAAAGTAATTGGAATCAAGTACTTGAATTTTAACCACTTATAGATCTCTATGATGATGACAGTGAGGAGAAAGAATAGGAAAAACAAGAGGGGTAATATTGAAGGAAGTATTAAAGAGAAAGAAGAAGAAAAAGAGGAACAATTGAAGGATCGGGCTTCGGGTAGAAGCAATTGGGGTCTTAGAATCATCTGCCAAATAAGTTCCTATCAAGGAAGTTCCTACCTCCCAAATTTAAACATCTATGTTGGAAGAATATTTTGTACAAAATTTGAGTGCAATGGGCACACGTGTACTTGGGCCCATTGTTCCCTCTACTTATAGATCTTGTTTTTCTTAGGTACAATTGTTAGTAGAAAACAAGAAAATAAAAATCACATCTCATATTTTTTCTCCTAAGTTTGATGTTGTGGCAGCTTCTAGGTACTACTTCTTCCCCATCTATAAAGAATTCTAAAATCACATCCAAGTTAGTATCATATTCTCAAGGACAAAAATTCATGGATATTGGTAAGCCCAGGGCTTGACAAGGATGAAATATACTTGTTGGTAAGTGATTTGGAATTGACAATAATTCCCCTTAGATAATCTACACCTAAGAGTGAAGTGCACAATTTTAAGGAGACAATGTCAAGAGTAATTGAAAGAGTTTAGAGAGGCAAGAAAACACAAGAGCATTTGGAAGAACAAAATCAAATCCTTTCAAATTTCATCAGGTCCTTATTGGTAGAAGACAAGGTACTTGATCCAACTCCCTTAGCCTCAATTCCACCACCTGTTATTCTAACTAATGATGAAGTTCAAGCTATCAAAGATATTCACAAGCATGCCACTTATGGGAAGGAAATGGAGGCCTTGGTTGATGATATGATAGTCACAGGATTAAAATTCATTGAGGAAGCATATAAATCATATGATAAAGTCACTAAGACACAACTGAAGTTTACCACAACACTCAGTGGTTTGGATAGAGAATTGAAACTATGGAGTGAATGCATTCAAGATCTCCAACTGATGAGTGACACAGATGTGCAAGTCCTTTTGGAAAGTAAAGTATTTGATGATGCAAAGTTGAATTTTTCTAAGAAATGGGTCTTCATCATTGATTGGAAAATAAAAGTTGTTGAGGAAGCCATTGGTGAGCTTAGGAATATGTTATAGAAAGGAGAGGATTTTAAAGCATGTGTCCTATCTTCTTTTCATGATATCCACCGCCAAATATTCAAATAAAATTTAACAGATAAATTCACATTCCAATAGATTAAGTCTTAGTTCATGGCATTTGTTAAAGAAGATTTGTTAATAAAAACACTATGTCTAAAGATAAGATGAGATAAATATGTATACTTCAAGCAGCCATCACTGAGGAGAATAAGGAGTTTCAAGAGAATGCGAAATTTGAGAAAGAAATGGAGAAATGTCTATGCAGGTGGACTCATGCATCGCAAATAAAACCATCCCACAAGACATGGACATCATTGGAGCATTGAAGAGATTTAGAAATCAATTACTTAAGGTGAAGAGTGCCAAAAACACTCCTTCGAGTGTCCTAGATCCTAGTTCTTAGTTTCTTCTTTTACTTAAAATATCTAATTAAGGTGGCTATTTTCTTTCTAGCCATACAATATGTAAGTAAAAGACAAACTGATGTTATAATGCTTAATTAGATATTAATATTTTGATTAAAAGAAGGAAAACTAAAAAGACTCTTTTGTAACCATCCATGAGGTTATTTAAGGATCTTTTCTTGTCATTTGGAGGGTTGGATTTTGAATGTCTTAGATGTCAAAAAGTACTGAATTGGTAATCAATACATAAGAAGTTCTATCTTTTCTTGCATTCTATCTATTTTTGATTTCTACCGATCTAAGTGACGTTATATATATCGAATATAAATTTATTTCCTTTAGTTGATGTTGTGCTTATAAATTTTTGTCTATCGCATATATGTCATGTATTCATGTGTGTATAATTCTAATCTTGTCACTCTTGCATGCATAAGTAGGATATCATTCTACAACCTATATGTTTGAAAGTATTACTTTCTTCATTTTCTGAATATTAAGTCTTCTACTTTATTCTCTTCTGTATTGAAAATCTTATGAGATGAAGACATATAAATCATAAGTCCTCATCGAAATATTGATGGTTTGTACATTTGTAAATAAGTATATTTTCTTATTTGGTGTGTGTTCAATAAGAGAACCTTTCCCATAGAGAGGAGGGACTGTTGTCCCCATTTGTTGCTTGTTTTCAAGGTAAAATATAATAACCAACACCCTTATATGATCTCGGTATAACTCTTCCACCATCTCTTTCATTTGCATAAAGGATTTATGAAATTCTTCTTCTTTAGCCATGGTTGGGCTTTATGGATGTCTTCATCCAATCTTTAAATCAAACATTGTTAATTTTCCTTCACCTTTTCTAGAATGGGACCTTGTCAACATTAAACACACATGCAATCCAAAATAGCCGTGAAACTGATCATAGACCATCTCTGATACCAACATGATATGTAATCATGAGAAATTGCAATAGATTCACCAAATTGATTTATAAAAATGATTTACGAGTAAAGTAAACATTATAAATTTTCTCTAATTTTAATGATTAATTAAAATCTATGAAGTCTGTATGAAATAAAAGAGATTAGAAGATTGAAAATGTAGAGAAAACACATACCGATGTAATTTGATAACGAGTTCGGTGATAACACCTACATCTTCGGGTCCAATTTAAAGACCGATCTATTAAAATAATGCTCAAAACAATTATAAAACATAAAAATACCTTCCAACAATTGCAATAAATATTTCCTACAAATTAAATAGAAGTCTCCTTTTGAAAATTTAGATGAAACCCCTCCTATATCCCACAATTCTCCATTCTAGTTCACGGACTTGTCTGCTCTTCCCACAAATACTAGCGACCCCAATTTATAATAATTCACAACACCATGGCGTAACAGCTCTAACCATTTTTAAGATGTAATGGGACAATGGTTCGACTCCCTTATCCACCACCCACTCACTTAAACCATTTACCATTGCTAACTCCTTTATGATTTTCTATCTAGGGATAAATCTCACATTCCTTGAGTGACAAATGGCATTAGCATTTATAATTGTGCCAAAAGAAGGTAAGTCAATCTTGATGGCCTCTATTTTTAAATGGTAACATGGCCCCCGAGTTAGGCTTGATTGTTGAATGACCGAGTCATGCTAAGTGAGGTCGGCGAGTGATGGAGAGATAAGTGGAAGCGAGGGGTTAAGGGAATGCAATGTGGTGAGTTTGTAACATGGCAAGTAGCTTGGGTGGAAATGAGAAGTATTGTGGAGCTTGAGGAGGTAAGGATAATTGTGTAGTTTGAGGAGGTGGATAGGTCAACTTGGTTGGCCAAGCCAAGTCTGCTCCACCGACTTGTTCCTTACTATATATTACAATGCCAATATAATAATCCCACATGTAATCTATAAATACTTGGGAAAATATATGCAAAAGTTCAATAGTAATAATGTGAATAATGGAGGCCAAGACACCCCTCCATAATTGAGGGTGTTGAACCTAGCCAAGGGCCCTTGACCAATAAAAATTGGGGTCCTTTTTTCCGTTTGAGTGTCAAATACTAGCGCTCCAAAATAATACTTTTTCTCAATTATTATGCAAATGTGTCTTTAATATTTGTTCCCCATTCATTACCAAACTTGTAACTGATTGTGCCCTTTATCAAAATATCATAGATCAGTGTTTCTCATTGGGGATCCACATAGATCAAGAGGTGTAACAAGAGGTAAGTGTTCTTAGGTTATTTCATAAGTTTTTGTATCATGAGATCAGTGAATATTACTTTGGTTCTTTCCAAGAATTTGTGTGGTCGTTACAGTCACATTTTTAGGTTGATGTGTCATTTCACCAATGCATAGGAATATTAGGGACATATTATTGTTGATCATCAACAATTGGTTAAATTTTGCAATGTTCAAAAGATGACTCATGAATGAGTGTGGTGTTAAGGACTATAATGGATTTTCCTAGGTATGGTATAAGTTATCAAGAGTTCAATTGTTGAATCTCATCACTTTAGTCATTATTGAGAAGTATTTATAATGTATATTCATCTTGAAAGGAGCATAGAGGTGTACAAGGTCATGAAAATCCTATGCAAGGATGATTGAGGCCTACATTGTTGTCTCAATCATGGCTATGAGAGCTTGTAAAGATGTAGTGTGTCTTGATACTTTCTAGGTATAAGGGTCAAATGAACATGATATGTAATGAGTTCAATTCTTTTGAAGAAGTTATAGAGATGGTCTAGGATGGTTAAGTATCATAGAGTTTTGTGACAGGGTATAAGTCCGATTAACCTATAGAAGTGAAAAAAATCTTCAAGTTGTGAGACATACTCATTGTTCGATATGAGCTCAATAAGTTTAGTAGTAGTGCTTTAATAAATAATATGTAATAAGAACATGATTACAAGGTTAATCTCTTCTTGATAATGGTTCACAGTACTAGCACAATATGAGAAGTGTCTAAAACTAAAATATATCTCTTGGGTTCATTCTCAAAAAAATTACAAGCTTTGAAAGTCAAGATTACAAAGTGGCATTAATGGTTTATAAATCTTCATAGTCATGCTACAGGTTATCTACAAGTGTGAATACATCACAAGGGTACATAAAGGAAGAAAAATATTTTTAAATGAGAAAATAAATTATTTAAGTAAGCATGGTTTATGTCAAGGCAAATCAAGGCATGAAATAACAAGCTACAAGTCTACAAAGAATAGTTAGAATGGATGAAGCAATATTTTGACTTTTTAAAGTAGATGCAGGTGTTAAAAGATGAAAATTGAAATTTTTAGGGTGTATGAATGTTTTCCTACAATATGAATGAAGTTATCATGACATCGGGAATATCTTGTGATGTTGTGGTACAATTCTTTGAAAGTATTCAAGGCGGGGAGCATGCCTTGTCATCAATTTAGGTGTATAAGGTGTTTAGAGGACTTGTATAGAAAAATGAATAAATGTTACAAGTTTGTATGGATGGTCTCTAGAATGAGTAAATTTTGAATAATATCGGGACATTAACATTGCATGTTATAGGCCTATGAGGAGAAAAAAATATCTACATGCTTGTAAATAGAAAGGAAGGGTGAGCATGTATAAACCTTGAGACAAGTATGAAAGATGTGTAGAAGGCTTGCATGGAAAAATAAAGGTTGATTATATGTATAATGGTTTGTGGAGTAGTTCATTTATCCAAGAAGAGTGATATAACATTCTCTATAGATTGAAAACATTGAAATGTTACTTTAGGATAGAGGCAATGTGGTTGAGTCATCTCCATGGCAAATAAACAAGGTATGTGAGCAAGTTTTTGCATCTAAAGTTAGAAGAGGATGGTATAAACCTAGGGGAGATATGAAGAGTATATTCATTTCATAGCTAGGCTTATATGGATGCCTAAATTTGGTCAAAGTTTCTTGAAGGATTTGGTTAGGGATCTTAGTCCTAAAGGTTATAGGTAATCAAGATATGGAATAAACAAGCTAGTTATGAGCAAGATTAGTTGAGATGAACCAAGAAAGAGGTAAGTATGATGTTCTAAGCTCGTATTAATGATTTTTGGAATGTATGAGTTCCCTGTATATCACTTCCTAGGTATGTTACAATACTCATATGGTCAAAAAGAAGGAAAAAAACAAAGTACAAGGAAGGTAAACTAGAATTGTAAGCCCAATTAATCAATTTGGTGATGTTTTCATACAAGGACTTCCAAGAAGGATAAAGGAATATGAAAACCATGTTATCCATATTTACCCTCCCTGGTAAAATGGAAAACTTCAAATTTTGAAGCTAGAGAATTTGATTGAAGTCCGATGATTAAATGGTGAAGGAAAGAGATTTGGGCCCCACACTTAATCGAAAATGCATAAAATGGGGAAAATTGGAAAAAATGGTTTTGGGATGTTTTATTCCAATTTCCACGGCTCTTAGTCCCAAAAATCAAAAAAACCTAGAAAAATAGGTGTAAATATGAGAAAATGGAAATTTGGGCCAAGTTTCTAAGGCATCTTAGCAAGATACTCGGTGAGTTGAGTTAGCTCACCGAGTTGAATCATGGCCAAGTTGCGGAGATTTCAAATCAAGTTCGGGTTACGTAGCAATTCGATCCAATGTGGTTGAGATAGTCGGTGAGCTCGGTAATGTTAGGAAGGAACTCAATGGGATGAGTTGATGATCTATAAGTTCATGATCCATAGGCGATCGCAACGAATTCAAGAGATGGCTCACTAAGCTAGTTAGCAAGTGGGGGAATGAGTGTGGAAGTAGAACATCGGGAAGGGCGTTTTATTACGACCACATTTACCCTTACACACATGTAAGGAATAATAGAAACTCAAACCTCGAGGACATGAGTTCCCTACAAGATTCAAATCACCGCAATACACATCGTGGATCAAGTAGAGGGCTCGGTCACGTGAAGTGGTCAAATCGGTTGATGTGGGCCCAGTATCCCAAAGGGAATGACGGAGTGAACATGTTGCGGCGTGGGATGGCTCAGGGAATTCTTAAAATGGTTTTGTTTAATTGGAATTATATTTTTAATGTGTGTTTATAGACTACGGTTTCTTACATAACATATCTATCTCTATTTATTGTCATTTTCATTCATTAGAGAGGGTCCTAATCACCCTTTTCTTGGTGATATCACCTCCTTAGTGTAGGATTTATTCATTTTTTTATGTATTTTCCTCTCTCCCTATTCCCTTTGAATCGTATAATAGGATTAGATAAGTGTATTTCTAGCATTAGGACTAGTTGTAGAATTATATTAGAAAAAGGAACCATCCTTCTCTAGAAAATTATCTCAAATTACAAGGTCCTGCACCTTGAGATAATTCCATGTTACCTAGTTACATTGATTGTCTAGTCAACTCACTTGCAAATAAACCAAAGGGTGTTATTATTTGGTGATAATATTTATGGCACACTTGATGGGACAAAGAATTTAATACTTCCATTCTTATCAAGATTAGATGTGTGTCTTGGTGAAAATATTATCCTTTGGAGGCTCTGCAGAACACATCAGGCAGATCCAATTAGAAAATCAACTAGTTTTAGTAGTATTGGTGGATCGATTTCATGAGAAGGATTCAAAATACGTCTAAGACAAGAGAAGAAGGATTATTTGAATACTTGCATTTATCTCTAGACAGAGGAATAATATGAAGACAAGTTTAAAGATCTCCATCTCCACCAAACAGAACTCTTTCAACACCTCCACCTAGTAGGCCATTTTTGCAATCCACTAGAGTTTTTAGACCAATCAGAATGGATCAACCACCACCAAATCCATTTTTAACTTCACAAGAAGTATTCCACTTTCCCTCAATACAGAGAATCCAATTCCAGTGGCAATATTTAAAATCATTCCATATTTCACTAGAGAGAATCATACAACCCCAATAGATCATATCTAGGACATTACAAATGTCCTTGTTATCCACAAGATCATTGATATGGATGTGGCAATAAAAATCCTTGTTTCTTATCTCAAAGGGAAAGCTTTACAATGGTTTAGAATCCTAACAGTTAGATCAATTCAAAACTAGAACAAGCTATGCTCAGCCCTTGTAATCAGTTCAAATAAAGGGTAGACAATATATCTCTATGAGAGAAATTGACCACAATCAAGAGGGCTCCAAATGAACAAATGGCTGACTTCAATTTTAGATTCCAAAGAACATGGGACGTGATTTTGGTTCCCGTAATACCAACTATTGAAGGTTAATTTCTCTATTTCCTAAAAGCTCTCAATTCTTATATATCTATAATGATATAATTTATGGGAGGGATAACTTTACTAGGAGCCTATTCAATAGCTATTAGAGCTAAGAATTGCCTAATTCAAGCCGGTAAACTTACACCTAGGCCACCTATGCCTATTTATCTAGAAATGGGAAATTCTAGTTCTAAAAAACATATGAGTTAGCCCCTATTCTTGCTCCTAAAAATAATAATTCTAGTGAAGCTTCTACCTCTTCTAGCACCTCAACTAAACTCCAAGAAGTCATGAAATAATTGCAAAATCTAGGGAATGATTTGGTGACCATCAAGAGGAAACGGGCTCAAAATTCCATACCCTACTAGCCTCAGTACCAACCCAATAAGCCATCATACCAGTCTAATAGACCTCCTCCTCAATATGCTAACCATAATCAAGGACAACCTCCCATTGTTAGGACATTCCATCCATATAATCCTAATGCAGCTTCATCATCTAGAGCCTTGGTTACAGTCCAGAACAACCTTGTACATGAGTATGAGTGGTGTTTCCCTTGTAGTCATCTCCATAACCAAGCAACATGTTTCGATGGAATGTTGAATCAGGTCTTAATGGTGAAAATTGTGGGGGTTTCTCCAAAGACAGTGGAAGAAGAAAACTAGCAGCAAACAAGCACACAAGAGGCACCTCAGAATGATACTTAACTCGTGAATTGGAAATCTGAGGATTTCTATGGGATGAATCAACATATTTCTCAAGGTGTAGTAGTAAACACAAGTTCTAAAAAGAGAGTTATTGAGTAAGGGAAATCATCAAATTAAATTTCTTATCAACCCCCATCACAATTCAAGGAGTTGGAATCTCAAGCATAGTCCCAAATTCACGAGAATCAACCCAAGACACCTTTTGTATCAACTCATGTGTAGAAGAAAGAATCTTCAAACAAAGGGCGAAAAAATACAATTTAGTTCCTTTCAACATCATTGATAGAATGAAGAAACAAACTTAAGTATGTCTATGTGGGAGTCATTGAAAATTCTATGATAGAAAGACATATTGCAAGCAGCCATGGCCAATTTTTCCATTTCAAATGAGTCATCTATAGATCGGAAAAGGTTCTCACTAATGCAACTAAAAAATAAGGAGGTTAATCAGGTAGAGACATGAAACCTCGCCCATTCTATGTATCTTTAATCATTGGGAACAACCTAGTACATAAGTGCATGATCTAATTGAGGGAAAGTAGCTCAATGATGCCAAAGTAAATTGTATATCAGATGGGTCTTAAGTATAAACATGTCAGAAAAGGAGTGGTTCCATTAAATGGGACAACAATGGGAACTGTTGGAATCATCAAGGATCTAAATCTAACACTGCATGCATTCCCAAATGTCATAGTTCCACAAGACATATATGTGATTGACCTACCCCCACTCTTTGCTTTTTTCTTGTCAAGGGACTTCACTACTAAAATTGGTGGGTACCTATTAGCTTATTGGTCCCACATGCTCTTTAGGACAAGATATGGAGCCAAATCTACTATCATGTCTAATCCAATTTTTAATTGCCACATTGATTCTTAAATGCCAAGTCCAATCAATGCCAATTGCACCATCTTTGACCAAGAAGATTTCTCAAATGCTTTGAGGAGGCGAAGCTAAAGTTAGAGGTATTCCAGATTTGACACTTGATGAATGGGCACACAAGAGACATGGATATGATCCATACAAGGAGATAGAGGATGATGAATTTGGCGTGTATTTTCTTCATGAAGAAAACCCACCTCTTCTTAATATCACCAAACCTGATGACAAAGATGAGAATGAAGTCTAAAAATGTTTCTTCAATGGTTTAAGGAAAAACAAGGTGCATAATGAGGACCAATGCTTGTGTATCCCAAATGTATCAAATAATAATCTTCTTTCACATTTCATTTCATATGTTCTAACAACACAACTAAATATGAATCACTTATCCATAGGTTACATTGGGATATAAAGAGAAATATCAAGAATCTACAAGTTTTGGGGATAGTGAGATGGTTGTAAATCAGATTAGAGGGCTAAATTCCTCTAATAATGATATTTTTAAAAGATATAAAAAACAATTTATGGGACCTTATATATATATATATATATATATATATATATATATATATATATATATATATATATATATATATATATATATATATATATATATATATATATATATATATATTAAGCATTTAATATAATTTTCATACCAAGGAATAAGAATGAGGTTGTAGATAGACTTACAACATTTGATGTTGTTGAAAGTATCAAGAAAGATCAAACACAACCTCATATCAAAGTGGTAGTGAGACCAGTTGTTCCATACAATAACACAAGTTGGAAAGTGTTTGAAAGTGATCAAAAAATCATCAAATTTATTTAGGAAGAGGTTGAGTTATCTTTAAGGAATCAAAACAAATTGGAAAGGTAATATGGGGATCAAGTAGTCCAACTAAGAAAAAATAAACTGCCTAAGGATCTAGTGACTCTTGAATCAATCTTCAATCCTAATGACTAGTTTAGGAAAGAGAAAGGAAATATTATGGTAAAATGGGAAGACTCTAAATGTATTTCAGTTGGGGAAGAAAAAGTTCTCCAAATTGGCAAAGTAAATACTCGTCAAGAAAATCATGATTTCATACAACTTTGTCAAGGGTTTCTAGATATCTTTTCTTGGAGCTATGAAGATTTTAGGGGTTTGATCCAAGTTTAGCACAACATACTATTGAGATAGATCATGTAGCCAAGACCATTAGACATAAGCAAAGGCTAGTGAACCCTCATATTGAGCCTTTCTGAAGAAGGAGTTGAAAAATCTAATTGAGGAAAGTATCATTTTCCCGATCAAACACTCATCATGGGTTGCTAATCGGGTGTCAATTAGGAAAATAAATTGGGAAATCAGATTTTGTTTGGATTTCTAGGACTGAATAGAGATTCTCTCAAAGATCATTATCCACATCCTTCTATGGATAAAATTTTACAAGTAGTAGTTTGTTCAGAGAGGTTTTCATTACTAGATGGCTCTTGGGCTACAATCAAATCATGGTGAAAGAAGAAGATCAGTTCAAGACAACTTTCACCAAAAAGTGGGGCACATATACTTATAGGAAGATTCCATTTGGCTTATCAAATATTGGAGCTTATTTTAGATATCCATGGACATGGAATTCAAGGGTATGATTAACAAGATGGTTCTTGTGTACCTTGATGACATTATTGTATTCTCCAAGGATGCAATTGGTCAGCTCTCTCATCTCATAAAATTATTCGAGAGATACGGGAAATTTTGAGTGTATCTGAATCTGAAGAAATGTATATTCCTTACTCATGAAGGTAAACTCCTAGGACACATTATTTATAAAGAGGGATTGATAATTCATCTAGAGAGAGTTGAAGCCATCCTTACACTTGCCTTTGTTGAGCCTAAATGTTTTTAGGAGGTTTGTGCCTAATTTTTCCAATCTTATTAAGCCACCGCAATGAGGATGAAGAATATCATGGCATTAAAACGGAGATTTGAGGAAAATAGATTTTTAAGCTATTAAACAAGTAATATCACAAGATCCAACTCTCATCAATCTAGATTTCTTGAAGTACTTCATCCTCTATGCTTTTGGTGGCTCAGATACAATATCTACAATCTTGGTGTAGCTGACTAAGGAAGGATCCGAGTAACCCATTGCTTTATTAAGTCTAATCCTAGAATATTACGAGGTGAGGTACTCATTCATTGAGAAGTATTTCCTTGATTTTATAAGGATTTTAAATAAATTTAGACACTTGGTCTCCAACAACAAAATATTCTTTCTAGTATCGCATGCCGAGTAAAGGATTTCCTCCTCAATAAGGACTTAAATGAAAAAGAGCTGGTTGGATCACCCGTGTCATGGAGTATGATATATAGATAAAAGTAACCAAATTGATTAGAGGAAAAGTCTTGTGTGAGAAGTTGGCTTCCAATTAGCATACGAGTCAAAGGATGAAGAAGGGGTTGTTCTAGTGCTCCAAGATGATCAAGAACAAGTAGTTGATGCTATACCCACTCCTTTTAGACTCAAAAATTGTCAATTTCCTTTAGACAAGTATGTGCCCTCAAGGATTGAACAAAGTAAAAGAAGGTATTTTAGACTACAATCAATTACATGTGTTCTTATCAGTGGTATCTTGTTCAAGAAAGATGGGAATTAATTTCTCTTGAGGTGTGTTCCAGCAAACCATATTGAAAAGGTGTTACATGAGTTCCATGATGGAGAAGTTGGAGGTCACTTAGCTCCATGAGTAACCGCCCTCAAAATCATGAAAGCTAGTTACTATTGGCCCAAAATGTTTAGTGATTTCTATGCATGGATCAAGAAGTGCAAGAAGTGTGAATTTTTCACATGTAAAGAGAATCTAACGGCACTTCCACTCCACCCAATCTCAATTGATCAACCATTTATGTAGTGGGGATTGGACTTCATTGGGGTCATCAATCCAAACTTAATCCTAGGCCACAAGTGGATTCTCACAACTACCGACTATTTCACCAAATGGATTGAAGAAGTGGCACTCAAGGAGGCAAATAAGTCTAGCATACTAGATTTCTATGAGGTAATTGTAACCATATTTGGTGTCCCATACACTATCATATTTTATAATGCTTTAGAATTCCTGGGTACCAAAATCTCTGATGGGCTATTAAGAACAGGATATACTTGAACACCTCATCAAACTATTACCCCCATGGTAATGGACAAGATAAGTCCACGAACAAGAACTTATTGAAGATTATAATAAGAACTCTAGATGAGAACCAAAGGAAGTGGCACATAAAAATTAAATCAGCCTTGAGGGTTGATACAATCACACTCAAGAGATCAACCGACAACTCTCCCTACAAGCTAGTCTATGGAAAATAAGTCAGGGTGCCCATATCTCTTGAATTACCAATATTACATCTTCTCAAGCACCTGGAATTATCTTAATTTGAACCCATGGAAGTTATATATGCATAGCTCATGGAGTTAGAGGAGCTGAGAGACCAAGCAGTATAAACCATTGAAAAAGATCAAGCTTTGGTCAAGAGGTCCTTTGACAAGAAAGCTAAGGTCGATTTTCCAAGAGAGATACTTGGTACTAAAATGGGATGTTGATGAGGCTAAAATAGGTAAACATTCAAAGTTTGATGCTATATGGATTGTTCCTACATGATTGCATGTTGCAAAGAGCAACAATTCTTTCTAGTTGTCAAAGTTGGATAGAGAAGAACTACAAATTCTAGTCAATGGAATATACCTAAAGCATTTTTATTGAAGTAAAATCTCACCCTTGTATATATTAACTTAGGATTTCCTAATCGTCTAAGTGCATTTAGCACACTTTTTTGTTGTTAGAATAGGTTTCCTTTCCCTAAGTGTTTTGCACAATTTCTATTGCTTCTAGATCATCTCTTTGCATGACTCATCATGTCTCTTGGAAAGAATGTTGTAGAATGAAGCTCAAAGATACAAGAAATATTTTCCATTTTCAAGAAGTCTCAAATGCAAAGCAACTATTATCAAATTTAGAGGCAAATCTAGTGTTCTCATCCTCTTATCTCTTCATATCAACCATATATTTGAGCTCTTAGTGCCTCTCCCTTGACTAGAAAATCAGTTTAAGGGGTATCTTGGTATATTATTACATGACACTTTGCATGTTCTTAGTTTTAGGAGGAATCCCCCTCAGTTCATTCAAGGTTATCTTGGGTTCCGAGAAGAAGATCAACCTCAAATCATCTTTTTGTACTCTTTAGATCTTTTCAATTGAAAATATTATGAATTTGTGAGCAACTTGGGTTGTTTCAAATCGGCTTCAACTTCCTACAATCTTCTAGATGGGTTGCAAGAAAGAGAAGGTGAATTTCAATCTCAAACAATTTGTCACCCGCATAAAAACTACTTCAGAATATTTTTCTTGATGTGAGATAGTCAATTCAGAAAATAACAGTCAATTACATGTCCAAGCAAAGGTGTTTGAGGGAATTCAAGGTATAAATTTCAGTTTCAGGTTGTTAAAAGTGATTTTGTACCCAATGGATGTGGAAAGGACATTGATCACCTCACCCGTAGGCGGTAGCCCCCAAATTGTTATCCATATTTACCCTCCTGGTAAAATGGACAACTTCATATTTTGAACCCGGAGGAGTTGATTGAATTCGGTGAAGAGATGGTGATGGAAAGGTCTCTGGGACCCACATTTAGCTGAAAATGGATAAAACGCGGAAAAAATCTAAACAAAGGTTTTGGGATGTTTTATTTCATTTTCCCAACTCCTGGTCCCAAAAATCCAAAAAACCTAGATAAATAGTTGTAAATATGAGAAAATGGAAATTTGGGCCGAGTGTCCAAAGTAGCTAAGCAAGACACTCACGCGATTTGATTTAGCTCACTAACCCAAGTCATGGATGAGTTCCGGAAGAGTTTGAAGTGAGTTTAGGGTCAGCAATGAGTTGATCCAACTTGACCAAGCTATTCAGCGAGCTCGAAAATGTTAGGAAGAAGAATAATGAGATGATTCGACAAGCTTTGAGTTCATAGGTCATAGGTGATCGCAATGAAGTCAAGTTTTGGATCACCGAGCTAGTCGATGAGTCGGGGAGTTAGTACGAAAGTCAAATATCAGGTGGGTCCTTTGTATTGCGGATGCATTGGCCTTTGCACACCCACAAGGAATAAGAGGAACTCAGGCTGCGAGGACATGAGTTCTCCGTGAGCCTCGCAATCACCATAATGCATAGTGTAGAACAATTTGATGGGCTCAAGTGGTGTGGAGCAGCTGAATCGGTCGATGTAGGCCCAAGTGGCCCAAAGGGAATGAGAGATTGAATGCATTACGGGCATGGGATGGTTCGGGAATTCCTCGTTCCATGCATACGGCTCATGTCTCATTACATTAACATTGGGTTTTAGGATGCGGATGATGCGCTGATTCAGAACTTAATGCCCATAAGGAAAAAGTTCCCATGGGACTCGAGTTCCCCACAGAAATGACATGCCCATATTTCATGGGTTTCGAATGGTGAAGGGCTCTGCGATCTCAAGGCCGAGTTGAGACAAGACAGTTGGCTTGATGCCAAGTTGGAGGCACACGTGGTGGGCGATGCATACATGGGTGGTGGGGTTGCCAAGGTATAATGGGGTAAGGGTCGAGATGACAAGGAAATGCACACCATAGGACAAGGATGGCCCATCGATCTAGGTGGCAAGGCGGCGGTGACCTAACAAGTAGTCTAGGTTACATCACCAGGATTCCCCAAACATTGTTTTAGTAAACTTTGATTTTGTGGGGCTCGCATTTCTAAGACCATCATTCATTAAAATATTTAACATGAAAGTTAAATGTGATTGGGGGAAAATGAAAATAAACAACTCCACTTCTAAAAAATGATTGCACATGCCCGAGATTATTAAAATGAGCCATAAAGAGGACTGCACACTAAAATGATCAAAAAAATTCTCCCTACTCAAATAAATTGGACAAAATTATACTTGTTGGAATTGTGATTTTTCCTCTTCTCTCAAAAATCAAAAATTAGAAATTTAGTGGGGTAGGTGGGCCAAAAATGAATAAATCTCTCTCAAATTTAAAATACAATGCCCAGGAAGAAAAAGAATACATTAATGAAGCATGGGGGTTTTCTTCTACAACAAGCCAAGGTACTAGAGTGGGTGGGTTTTGCGGGGTTCTCCATGCCTTTTACAGTCATTGAATTTCCTTAGTGGTGGTTAAATGCAGATTTTGATATTTCCCCTTTCTTCTCCCCCTCTCTTCTTATATATGTAAATGGAGGGCTCATTTTTGGTGTGCCTCCTAGCTCAAATATCCCTTTCAAGTATATCATACTCTTGTCTTCCTAAACCCACAAACCTCCATGTTATGTCCTTGTCCAACTTTCATGCATATTCAATGCTTCACTATCAATTTTGACCCTTCACAATCATCAAACAAAGTTAGATCCCTGAAATACACGATATATGGGTAAGAGCCAATGTAAGAAGTACAATGTTACACTTGACTCAACTCTCTTGTCAATCACATAACCATACTCATTTGTTCACCTTTTTTTTGTTCTTCTAGAGCACTTTGTCCATAAATCCTAAAACAATAGACCCATTACCTGAATTAGGGATCCACATAATCTTCTCTATTTGTCAGATACATCCATTCACCTTACATTGTTTAAACACTTATTCCATCCTTGCATATCAGAACCATGACCCTTATGTAGTATGCATGTAGCCTTGAATCATATTTTAGGACCACAGATAGAAAGGCTTAGTTCTTCCTACAACCTTGAAGCTTCAATAAGGACCTTATAACTGTCATTACATTTCTTATTCAGAGTGTAGGTCAGATTTACTTCTTGAGGATTTAGCATATAGTCCTTAAGTCTAGAGGTTACTTGTTAGGATAATTAATTATGCATTGTATAATTAATTATTTAACTATTGTTATTATTTAATTATTGTTGTTATATGGTTTTATTAAACCATATTTGTCTTATTATATTCACGGATATAATTTTTATGTTGTTATAACAATTATATCATTATTCATTTGTGCTTCCCATATGATATTTTGGAAGCTTATGTATTTAGGCATATTGTTGCACCTGTGCAACATATTTATTTGTTTGTATATTGCTGTCCAATATGTATAAATATTGCAGCACTCCATTGTAATGGTTGATTAATTTCACATTAATAAAATATATAGGATTTCGTCCCTATTTGTGAAATTACATTTGGTTTCAGAGTAGGTTGAAGGATATTGGAGGATTGCAGCAAAGTTTGAGGAGCATTGGAGAAGCTTATGAAAGTAAAAGAGAGCCAGAGTTGCCTCTGAACTTCCTAGGCCTATCCCCTGCAATACCACCATCAAATTCCTCAAAACCACCTTTATTCATTGCAATTAAGGTTGAGGAGGATAGAATTCACCAAGGAAGAGATTACAAGCTCAAAGGAAGGAATAAAAATGATCTAAGGTGCCATACACACTCAAAACCGCCTTCATTCTCACCAAAACTACCTGTCATTTTTTCTCTTTGCTGGAATTTTTTCAAAACCACCTTTCCAAAACCGTGGTTTGTTGAAAAGGTATGGTTTTACAGTTTGGAAGTGTTTAATAACATTTTGCTCTTCACATATATTTGTTTATCATAGCCGCCCAAGTAGCTAGCATAACATTTGTAAGGCACTTCCCATCAAGAGAGGTCAAGGGGTCAAATCCCCCTCTCTCACCCACTACTAAATTTGGCAAAAAAAATAGTGGAACCACTAAATTTAGCGGAAAATTCAAATTTAATTATAACTAACTAAAGTTGGCAAGAAAAACCCTATTTTAGGAAAAAATATTTTTTCCTCCACTCTGCATATTTTTGCATTTTGAGCACTTTTTGCCAAAGGAGGGCTACCTAAAAACTTCATTTTGAGCTATTTTTGTACGGTTTTTTGCTTAGCAAGCCGTATTGGGCTCCACAGGCCACCAGTGCCCGCAAAACAAAAACATTTTCCTGCCATTCAATTTTTTCTAATTTTTTGAATGTAATTACATGTTTGAGTATATTGTACTAATTTGTAGGTTTCCATAGTCAACTGCAAACTTTGTAACTGCTTAGAAACTAGCAGAATATTGTACTCAAAATCAATAAAAATTGGTTCTGTAACACTCACGAGATCCTAGATCTCATTCGCAACGTTCGGTATATACAATGCCTCTGGAAGCACTTACGGGTAAATCCATCATGACTACTACTACACTTAACACCTAATATAGTTACAACAACATCATCTGGGCATTGACCCTTTAAATCGATGGGGAGTAATAAGGTCATAGTGCACACACTATGAGCCATCCCATCCGTATATGAATGATTGCATGACATAAATCTGGATTGAGAAATTATCCAAGTATATAGAGAATTTACACGCGTGTATGAGGATATTTCTTTGAGCCGGTGTCAATAATCATACAGACCCCTTTTAGTATTGTCTTGGTACCATGTATTGAATTCTTTCACATACGTTAATGCCTCTTTCACATACAGTTGGGTATATAGAAGGGGCGAGCTTCTTCCACATACCGCCAAGTATATCGGAAGGGCACGTATATAGAAAGTTTTAGTATATCAGACTGACGGTATATAGATTGAGAGACCTTATACCTGGAGTGATAAGAGCCAAACCCTGTCAGTGATCTCTACAAAATGGGCACCAATGCCCCCAAATTTTTTCTTCTGGATTCACAACTACTCAGAGGAAAAAACTATGTTGCATGGAAGATAAAATTTAAGACACAACTTGAGTTTGAAGAAATCTATCCTATTGTGAATGGTACTCTGACCAGATCAATTACTGATACTACACACAGAGGCAGTTTGATAGAAAAAATTAGAAAGCCAAACTCATCATCTTGTTTGGAGTGTCTGATGATGTGTAACCCCACATTCGTGATGCCACAACAACCAAAGAAGTGTGGGATAATTTGAGCACAATATACAAGGCCAAGAACAAGAATATTATACTGAATTTATAGAGTCAGTTACACACATTGAAGTTCAAACAGAATGAGAAAATCAAAGCTTTCTTAAGAAGAGTTGTAGATTTGAGGGCTTCACTTCTAGCCCTAGGAGAAGTGGTCTTAGATGATGCTCTCATTCCCATTGTTCTGAGAGAACTCCCCTCTTCTTACCACATTTTTGTTACAACACTAAATGTGTTAGATATGACTATTAGTTTTGACAAATTGGTAAACTTACTGCAACAAGAGGAATCCATACATAATAAGGATGATGAAGAGGAGAAAAACTTTCTTCACATCAAAAATGGAAAGGAAAAGGTAAAGGAAAACCTAATTCCTATCAAAAATCCCAAAATCAAAATTAGTATCAAGGGGACAGATAACAAAAGAAGCAATGTCCAATCTGCAAAAGAGGACATGACCTACAAGATTATTGGTATAATACTTACAAGAAAGGTTCATCAAGCAACTCTGGACCTCCACAACAATCTCAAAAGGGACATTTTAACTACAATTAAGGCCAGAAAAAGGGGAATTGGAAAAGAAGACCCCATCAGTAAGGAAATATTATTGAGCAACAAGAATAGTCGACTACTTGTTCACTACTCGATCAAGTGAACCATCCACGTCATCTAGTGATGTTTGGTATGTTGATTCGGGGGCCACTTGACACATGACCAGCCATAAAGACTAGTTTATTTCAATGAGGGACACACCATCAAAAAATCATGTTTCGTTGGGAGATGATTCTTCATATATAGTTCAGGGGATTGGGAACATTTCTCTACCCCTTGGTTCACGCAACTACAGACTATCAAATGTCTTATATGTCCTTGGGTTGACAAAGAATTTTCTTTCAGTCATTCAACTCCTTGATCACAACCTAAAAATTGAATTTGATAGTCATTCCGGCAAGAAAACATGTTTAATTCGAGATAAATCACGAGGCTCGAAAATAGTTGCAAAATCCTCCAATGTGGGACGCATGTTCCAACTTGATTTTGTTCACAGAGACGATCAAGCACTTATGGCTAAGAACTCCACCTCAACAATTGTGGCATTGGAGACTTGGTCATGTAAGTTTCAAGTATCTCGAGACACTTCACTGGCATAATATGGTACATGGGCTACCATCTCTTCAGAAGGATACAGACAAGTGTCCTCACTGTCTAGCAGAAAAAAACACAGAGCTTCATTCCAGAAGAGTACATATCAAGCTCATGGTCAGCTTGATCTAGTTCATACCAATATTTGCGGTCCGATGCAACCAAGTCATTCTGGATTTTAGTACTTCATGTTATGTGTTGATGACTATTCAAGGAAAATGTGGATTTTTTTTCTTTGCAAGAAAAGTGAAGATTTTGAAACTTTCAATAAGGTCAAAGTAGCAGTTGAGAATGAAACTGGTCATCACATCAAAACTCTCTGCTCATATCGAGGGGGGAATTCACTAGTAATGAGTTCAAAGACTACCTAAAAACTCACGGGATTCATCGACAAATGCCTCCTCCACACACATAGAAGTTGAATGGTGTTGTTGAGAGAAGAAATCATACTATCATGGAAATTATGGGATGCATGATTGATGATTCTAGACTTTCAAAGACATTCTGCAGGTAGAAGCAAAAGAAGAAGAAATGTATTTGTTGAATAGAGTGCCCATAATTTCTCTTGACAGAGTAACACCACAAGAAGCATGGTCAAAGTGGAAACCATCTATTACACACCTTAGAGTATTTGGGTGCAAAGCAAGCATGCACATACCCAAGCAGAACAGAAAGAAATTGGACATGAAGTTACATAAATGTGTCTTCATTGGGTATAATGAAGAGACTCTTGGGTACAGATTAATGGATCCTAAGACTAGAAAAGTCTACACCAGCAGAGATGTTGAATTTTTTGAGAAGAAGGAAGCAGAGACTCCTCTAGACTCACCAAATATAGATTTTTCACTAGCTATAAAAATTGAATCGATGTTCCCTCGAAAGATGAAAGTGATGATGGGGATGATGGTGTTGATCAGATAGAACCACAACCCATAGGAATAGTTCAATGTATTCCTAAGTGGTGTACTAGCACATTACAAGATGCAAGAATGGATGCTCCACCAAATACATCCACCACTGGACCACGAACTCACAGTAAATCAAGAGAAGAAGTTAACTTTTCTTTGATGAGTAAAGTTATTGAATCTGATGAGCCCTCTACAGTCTAGGAATCCCTACAGTCAAGAGCTTGGAAGGATGTCATGGATTCTGAATATCAATCAGTGATTAAGAATAACACTTGGTAGCTTGTCGATCTTCCACTAGGAAAGAAACCCATTAGATTTAGATGGATATTTAAAATAAAGTACAAAGTAGATGGGACTATGGACAATTATAAAGTGATACTAGTAGCAAAGGGGTATGCACAAAAAGAAGGCATAAACTATGAGGATACATTTGCTCCCATAGCTAAGATCAAAAAATCATAATGATATTTTCTCTAGCTGCACAATTTGGCTGGAAAGTCTACCAGATGGATGTAAAAAGTTCCTTCCTAAATGGAGATTTACAAGAAGAAGTCTACATGACTCAACCTAAGGGATATGTAGTACCTGGTCAAGAAGAAAAGGTATGCAGACTCGGAAATCTCTGTATGGCCTTAAACAAGCACCCCAGAGCATGGTACATCAAGATTGATGAGCATCTCATACAACATGGATTTGTTAGAAATCCATACGATCCCAATATTTACCTCAAAAAGAAAGGGGGAGATTGTGATTTTTTTGTCTATGTCGACAATCTAGTCATCACTGGTAGTTCAATGAAGATGATCGATGCAACGAAGAAAGATCTTAATTGATCGTTTAACATGACAGATCTCGGGATAATGCATTATTGTCTTGGATTGGAAGTATGGCAAAAAGAGAATCACATATTTGTTACTCAGATGAATATACCAAGACAACGCTCAAGAAATTTAGGATGATGGATTACACACCAATTGCTACACCTATGGAGAACAAATTGCAGTTATCTCATTCAGATCCATCTCCTAAGGTAAATGCCACTCTCTATCGGTAGTTGATTGGGAGTCTCATTTACCTGACCTACACTAGACCAGATATCAGCTTTGCAGTGAGCTATCTATCTAGGTTCATGCAAGAACCCAAATTTTGTCATTGGAAAGAAACAAGGTGCATTTTGAGATATCTCAAAGGATCAGTGGATCTTGGTCTAGAATACAAGAATAATGACAACTTCTTCTTGACTGGATATTCAAATTTAGATCATGCAGGTAACATTGACGATAGAAAATCCACTACTAGATTTGTATTCTTTATGGGATCTAGACCAATATCATGGGGAAGAAAGAAATAACACTTTTTTTCTCACTCTTCCATGGAATTCAATTATTGTTCTGCGGGAGAAGATGTCTATGCAAGCGATACGCTACGTCGCATACTTGAAGGACTTGGAATACCACAAGACAAACCGACCACCATCTATGTTGATAATGAAGGTGTTCTCAAACTTGTTTGTTATCTAGTCTCATGAAAGAACAAAGCACATTGAGGTACAATTTCATTTCATATGCGAGCATGTGTTGAAGCACAACATTCAGCTTCAATTTTGTCCAATAGCTGAACAAAGAGCAGATATCTTCACGAAGTCACTTCCACATGAAAATTTCGAGTTGTTCAGAGAGTTCCTCTCCTCATCCCTTGAGACAATGCAAAATTAAGGCGGGAATGTTAGGATAATTAATTATGCATTGTATAATTAATTATTTAACTATTTTTATTATTTAATTGTTGTTGTTATATGGTTTTATTAAACCATATTTGTCTTATTATATTTGGTTATTTTGTTATAACAATTATCTCATTATTCATTTGTGCTTCCCGTATGATATTTTGGAAGCTTATGTATTCAGCATATTGTTGCACCTGTGCAACATATTTATTTGTTTGTATATTGTTGTCCAATATGTATAAATATTGTAGCACTCCATTGTAATGGTTGATTAATTTCACATTAATAAAATATACATGCTTCCGTCCCTATTTGTGAAATTACATTACTAGTATCTCTACTCCTAGTTATCATCTTGATCAAATTGGGATCACTAAACCAGTTTCATATAAGTATTCAAACCTTTTATCTTCTCATTCAAAGATTATTTCATACTAAAAATCCATTCTTTGAGGTTTCTCACACATATGCCTTTCAAATATTCTTAGCCATGCTTTTAGCCTCAATGGAGTTATACTACAAATAGGGTCATAGGGTCATGCATCCTGGTTAAATTCATGTTGAAGGCAACCTTCAACATGGTTAAATTCACCTTAGATTGTTTATACTCTTGACTTCCTTTGTTCTTCCTAGTCCTCTGCCTAGGCTCCTTGTAGCCCTTCTTTATGATGATTCAAGACCTAAAATGCAACCAAGTGACCTTTATGACATCATACTATGTATTTCAATGCTATTTATGTTGTTAAAGGTTCTCACAAACTTTAATGTCTTGGAACCATGCCCATTTTTCCCAAGTAACCTTTTTGTAATTGTATAGTGGCCTAATCATGTGTCTTGACATGCATTCTCATCCCTATAGTTTGAATTTTGTGATTCTCCTAATGTATTCCTACTAAAGTCTATTTAAGGACCTTGAATACACTCTAAATAACCTGCATGAAAAGGATGGAAGCATCACGAAAGATATTTTGTCAAATTTCTCTCTTTCCCTTAGAACTCGCACATTGTATTTCTTTCTCTACACATCCCAAACATGGTCCTTAATATATTTTCATGCACAGATCTATTTCAAATGAGATTTAGGAGTCTTCTTCTATGATCTAAGATAGAACTTTTCACCAATTTTCAAGGATTTTCATTAGAGGATTACAAAGTTGTTTGATGCCCTAGTTCGGGCTCGAGAGCTAAACTTTAGTTATAACAACCTTAAATTGCATCATCCATAGTTATAAAAATTATTCTCATGCTCCTTACCACCTAGGAAGCTTCCTTGTTTACCAATCATGAATTTTAAACCTTTGAATTGCATTGAGTGTTTCTCACTCACTTTGTCCTATCAAATTCTCCTAAGAATAGCCCCTTCAACTTGGAAAATAGGCTTGGCTCATCCATAAAACATGTAATTGTAATTATACTTATTTAATATACATATTATGAAGGAGGATTTGGAGGTCTATGAATCCCAAGAGGTTCAATTATATTCATTCCATATTCTTATATACTATACAACATAAGTTGCATATAATTTTTGCACTTTTCTCTCAAAAATTCAACTTCCTCTACACAAACTACTCATTTTCCTGCCCACCGCAGACGAAATTCGACCTTCTCTTCTTGTATCTAAGTTTGAATTATTTATTGTGTTCCTTATCTAGACCTAGAACTCAAAATTTGGATAGATTATCGACTATACATGAAATATTTGAGTTTGTTCATCAACTATGACCTTGGACAACTAAATATTGTTAACACAATAACTTTAGAATTTTCACTCCTCCTCCTACATAGTTGATGGAGATAAGACAACTTGTACACACCTAAGACACCCAACATTAACCTTTTACTCTTTCACAAGAGTTCTTACATCATAATTTCAAATATTCAAACATCAACTTTTAGGAGGGAAAGTATGAATATCCTAATACATGTTATGAATGCCTTGAGAAGGCTTATTCAGACTTATTCATGACCAATATGCCTTATGAAGATGCTCCTACATCATTTTTCGAGGTTGTTGGACATTTTTTCTATCTGCTCCTCTCATTCTACAACTTGTTATAGGTGTTTTTGAGCTTCAAGCCTTCCATTTTGGAGGTTTTGTAAGAATTTCATGCCTCTGTATCTCATTATAATGGATTGTGTCACATTTTGGAAGCAATAAAATCAATCTTGTGGTTATTGTTCAATCCTTGTTGATGTTATTACATTCTTTGACCTCTGCTTTGCATTCAAAGGTATTTTGTGCATCTTCTAATTTCTTGAAAGCTTAAAAAATGGTTGTGTTTAATTAGAATTATGTTGTGAATGTGTGTTTATAGAATGTGGTGTTCTACATACCCTCTCTATCTCCATTTTTGCACATTTTCATTCATTAGAGAGTGTCCCAATCACCCTTCTCTTGGTGTTATCACCACCTTAGTGTAGGATTTATTCATTTTTATGTATTTTCCTCTCTCTTTGGTCCCTTGGAATCATAGAATAGGATTAGATAAGTGTATTTCCAGCATTAGGAGTAGTTGTAACATTAGATTAGGAAGAGGAACCAGCCTTCTCTGGAGAATTATCTCAAATTGCAAGGTCCCACACCTTGAGATAATTCCATGTTACCTAGTTATATTTATTTCCCATTCAACTAACTTGCAAATAAACTAGAGGGTGTTGTAATTTGGTGATAACATACTATGTGCTACAAGTATTCTTTGTCATTAATGAAAAAGTGGGAGAAGAAATATGTAGTTTTCCATCAATGACAAATGGTGAGATTGTTGGCATGAGTGAGTATAGGTGTTTTCATTGATGTAAAATCTCATTAATGAAAAATATAATGATGGATAAGTTTCATAGAATGCTAAAAATTATTAAAACATGAATATTCAAGTTTCTTCATTATTGCATGAGTCGATTCGGTGAGATTGGCTTGGCCTAACAAGCCTAATCATGTGATCTAGCTAGCTCAAGTGATGGATATTGGTGAATTGAGTTGCATGGTGAATTGAGGAACATGATAGAAGCATGGAGATAATTTTATTATAGTGTCGAGAGAATCACAAGAGTTTCGAGTGTAGGTACGAAGACCCAATTGTAGGTGCACATCTAGACCTAGTCTAGGTGCTTAGTGTAGATCAAGAATTTCGCGCTTGTTACTGTCCAAGTTAATGCACCAAACTAAACACAAAAACCACTGAAAAACTCCAATGAAATCGATACACGATGGACAAGATCTGAAGATATAGATGGATAAGGAAGTCGATGTAGATAAGACGGGCACACGAGCAATTCCTGGTGAGATCCAAGTAACTGCGAGACACCGATGCTTGATAGAAAAAGACCATGTTAAAAGATATTTAGGTGGATGCCCGAGAAGCGGATCCGGAAGCGATAGGCTCCTTGCGAGATGCCACCACGTTTTCAATTAAGTAAAGAAGTATACATGATAAAAGATGTACGTACAAGACTAGATTTTCTGATCAAAGTAATAAACAGAATCTAAACAAAGCGAAAGCAAAATCAAAGACAGGGAACCTGTGAAAACAAAGTGATTTGTGTTACCTATGTCCTTTTACCTGTCTGCAGGATGATCGGCGTCGATTATGTAGAATCGGCGTCGACTAGTTAAAATCGGCGTCGATTATGTAGATCGGCGTCACTTTTTAAAATCGTCGTCGATTATTTAGATCGGCGTCGATCGGAGACAAAGTGCGACAGGATTTGGAAATCGAAAATGAAGGCAAGATCGTAAATGAAGGCAAGATCGTCAATGTCTGCTGGATCTGTAGAAGCCGGAGAGATACTGGAAAGACTGCACCGATGCTGGGTGCAGGAACAGAGTCACAGAAAATCAATGGAGACGTGCGATGTTGATGTGATAAGAGCAGAGTAACGGTGCTCCTCTCAGGGATTGATTTGGACAAGATTCGCTCTCATTCGATAGATAATGTTCACACCAGATGCGTAAAGATCTCTCGTTCTGTGTCTTTCACGATCTGTGTTTCTGTCTCATCGTCCTACCATCCTCCCATCCTTTCATGTCCCAGAACTGAGTTCTAGGCTTCTATTTATAATCGGTGCTGCTCCGAAAAATTGGTGTCGACCGAGGACTGGTCAGCGCCGATCACGGAACAGACTCCCGAGACGGCCGGAATGAATGATTTTAGAAAGATAAGAGTGATCCCTCCCAATCACCTCAAATACGGGAAATATCCCGCTGCTTGATTGTGAGGAGGAGAAATAGGAGGGACACATGGATAGAATAGATATGGGGTAGATAAGTGGTTAGGATACATGTGAAAAGGTGTAATTAAATAGTTAATATTTAATTACTCATGGGTAAAACATAAAGGGGTGAATTAAACTTAGGATAGGTGTTTAAATCACAAATCGAATAATATCCCAAGGGGATAGTGGTGACATAAACGTGCCCCAGGTTACCAGAGAGAGAAAACGTGCACAAGGGACACCAGATTGGATAATCAATTTTAGGTGTCTACATTTTGCCCCTTTTTGTCAAGTAACTTGTGATAAGCAAGGTTATGAGACAAAAACAAGCAGATGGAAGAAGGGAAGAAAAAGTGATGATGTGATCCCCCTCAAACTAGGGATGGGATGGGTGATAGAACAAACGATCCCAAGTTTGAAAAAAGGTAGATGAAAACGCGGGATGCCCCAGCTGGATGTCTGGAGTAGATCTGATCATTGATGACGCATAAAAATAAATAAAAAGGCAGCAACCTAAGGAACTCACATTGGTAGGGCAAACTAGATGGTCTCCTCATGAGACGACGTTAGTACCTACAGACCCATGAGTGTAAGGAGGGCTGTAAAATAGTCAGCATCTAAAGAGAGACACATTGGTAGGGACAACTAGATGGTCTGCAAAGCAGACGACGTTAGTGCCTACAGACCCATTTAACTCTAAGTTGCCAAAAAGTACGAGTGCCCCATGCAAAGGGAACAAACTCGAAATGGACGGTGATATCAAAAATATGTGCCAAAAGGCAACATTCAACGCACAATAATGATCAGATAGATAAATAAGCCAAGCATCAACACTATGGCAAAGAGATATGGAAAATCGGTGGTGATTATAATAAGCGGCGCCGATCCAAATAAACGGCGTCGACCCAAAATAGTTGGCGCCGACCGTTGAAAGCACATATAAATATGTGAACGGAAAACGTGAACGATTTATTTACATCATGACGATCGAATCAGAGAGAGTCAAAAATTGGATTTGAGCACCATGGAAGCCTCTGGAAGCGGTCAGAAGCGAGAGAGGACACGACCTGGGGTAAGTGGTTCTTCGTGAACCTGTTGTTTTACTTTTGCTTTATTTTTTTATTTTTTTAATTTCTATTTGCACGGTGTGAGGCCGGGGTTTTTTTACATCCGGCCTAGAAATCGGCGCCAATTGGTATAATCGACACCGATTCTATGCAAGCAACGCCAATTTAAGTTAATTGGCGTCGACTATAAATAAACGACGCCGATTGTATTTAATCGACACCGATTGTATAGACTTGTGAATAGATTGTAATTTTGTTGTTTTGGATGTTTTGATTTGGGTAAATATGATACGATATTGCTCTTGATGTCGTGGATGCGCACGAGAGGTTCTACACATGAGGATGTTATTCCCGAGTTACTGAGACTATTCTCCTTGATGTGACCCGACGCAGATTGGTGGCATTTAGAGTTAGCTGGGCTCGGGGGCTTTAGATACTACAGACAAGTGCCGCGGGATGTAGAGTTGATGCGAGCACTAGTGCGACGATGGGATAGCCAAACGTGCACTTTTTGGTTTAGGACGGGTGAGATGACCATCACCCATGAGGATATATATAGGATTTTGAGACTGCCGATCACTGGGGATCCGATAGAGATCACGCCACGAGAGCAGCAGCAGAGGGCCCTAGTCCGATTGTATGGAGACAGGGCAGATGATTCAGAGATAGTGTCCGGTGGAGTGAGGATAGCCTCGCAGTATAGATAGGATGTGCCCAGGAGTAGATGGATAGTATTGATTCAGATGGCGATCTCCTATTTTGCTTTACCAGATTCGGGAGGTGGGAGATTCCCATTGTTATTATTAGATTGCGTGTGTGACATCTTGCAGTTCAGACAGGTATTCGCATTTGCTGATGCCTTGATAGCTCAGATATATCATGAGCTATGGATGTATACCACTGGCTGGAGGACAGGTATCGATGTCAGTTTTGTGCTCCATTCACCGGGGCATATGAGCATATATCGCTGATCGTGCCATCCGGGCTTCCTTGGATGCCAGCAGCGAAAGGGGAGCTATTGATTATGGATTTTGGCGATGGCAGGCCGATATGGCCACCGGGATACAGGAGATCGGCGGATTGGTATCTTGCGCGTTTCGGGACGCCGACACCGGATCGAGTTATCCGGAGGCCATATCGGGTATTTCCAACATGGGCTGGTCAGGATGCTCATTTGGTGGCATTGAGGTGGAGCAGAGGGTTAGGGGCCACAGGCCTGATATGTGGGAGCGAGTCCTGTTTATGCGGGTATTGCGGCGATTCGGCCTAGTGCGAGCAGTGCCCGGCCGACTACTTACACGAGCCTTATAAAGGCGAGATAAAGGGAGACCGATCTGCCGATTTTGATCCCGGCAGATCCATTGAGAGAGGCCCCACCCTCCACATACAGTGATGATGATGCTGGAGTAGGTGATGGTTATGCTGCATGGTATGCGACAGAGCTACCACGACATCTCCCGGCATCTATAGATGCCGACGAGGAGGATATGGCTATGGTGCTAGAGAGACTGGAGGGAGAGCACGCCACCTGACGCAGACACACCAGTCGGCTCTTGAGGAGATCAGAGCTCTGACAGAGGAGAGGGATGCCCTAATTTTGGAGAGAGACACCGCTCGCCAGGAGTGAGATACAGCGATCCAGCAGAGGGATCGCTACCTTCGACATAGGGAGGCCCTCAGGGCCAAATATGGGGAGACAGGTACCATGTCAGAGTCTGGTACATAGGGCATGACCCTAGGAGGAGCACCACCAAAGAAGCACCAAAGAGCCCCAAAGCACACCATTATTACGAGCACCGGTACCATGAGCTTGAGCACATATCAGTCTCTCCTCGCTGAGGTGAGATACTATGAGGATGCCTTAGCGCAGCATGCCCCAGATGTGCCTCGGACGGGGCGAGGAGGAGATCAGCGATGGCCATAGTGAGCAGGGCCTCAGGTGGAGGGAGCACCGGGAGAGATCGAGGTGGGCAGAGACCTCCAGCAGTTAGCAAGTGCGTCTAGCTCGATAGGCGGCGGGAGAGACAGCCTGGTCCAGAGGAGGGTGGAGGAGATAGTGTCCTCCATGCATCAAATTTTACGATATAGGGATTGATATATTTTGTATCAGTGTAGTGATGTAGCCTCGATTGGAAGGCATTGTATAGATGGCTTGATTGAGAGCCACCCATTTTTTGTTGTACAGACACTTATGTATATATATAGATTTATCATTGTTTTTGTCATATGATTGTTCTCCTGTCTTTTAATTTTGATGTGCATGGATAGATGTAGCATAATTGTGATGGATGTAGACATAGATTGATAGATGATAAATAGATGTGATTGAACATAGACATAGAGGATAGATAGATGTGATGTAATTTGATGTGATTGATATGTGGATATAATTTTGATGAAAAATAGATATAGATGGATGTAATGTAACTTGGATGTACATATTTTTAGATATTTTGATGGATAGATGGATAGATGTGATTGATGTATGGATTTAATTTTGATGAAAAATGGATATAGATAGATGTAGTGTAACTTGGATGTACAAGTTTTTAGATATTTTGATGGATAGATGGATAGATGTGATTGATGTATTCGGTATGTTTGAGATGTTAATTTAATTTTGATGAAAATAGATAGCCAGATCCACATGTGTTGACAATACATGCTTTGATAGATAAAATGAAATTATATAGATGATAAATTTTGATTAAATTAACATGTGAAATGTCAATTTGACTGGATGAATAACAAAGAATAATGGGGAATACTCTTTGCGAGAGCCAAGGATGTAATGAAAATGACCTTGACTAGAAATAAAGGAAATATACCCAGATAAGAAAGAAAATGATAAGCTGGACTCTCAACCGACCATAGATAGAATCTGGATAGGAAATCAAAAGATCATGCATGCAAGGCCCTATATGAGGTTAAAATAAACCTGACACTAACTAGCCGCAAACCAGATTTAGGAGGGAAACGAAAGGAGCAGTAAGTAGGTATCTTGTCGGAATTTACAAGGGACAGAATACATGTCCATACTGGGAAAATAGGATTCTCCATATGATCGACAAAAGGTCTTATATCTCAGCTTCATGATTTCTGGCAGAAAAGCAAACTGATCAATGCGGGAAGTTTGCTAGATATGGAAAGACTGATCAATACGGGAAGTCTTTCAGTGATGCTAAAAAGTGTATAAACTGACTGAAAGGCTGATCAATTGCAAGAAGCCTTGAATATTTCTTTGAGAAATAGCCGTCCTTCCAGGGAGCGGTCTGTATTTTGAATTTTAATGATAGCCATCCTTCGAGGGCATGGTCTATATCTTTTGATTCATTTGATTGTATGGATAGCTATCCTTCAAGGGATCAGTCTATCTTTTTGGATAGCATCTTTTTTTTTTTTTTTTGAAAATCTTTTTGGAAGAAGTTGAGTTTAGACCTAGATAGATCAGATAGAGGGGAAGAAAACGTATAAAATCACGCACTCATGCCTTGAGTAGATCCGATTAAGATAAGAACTTGGGACGATGAAACAATGATTAAGGTGTTCCTACCATGAGGAGAAACATATCCAGAAGAAAAATGCTATGAGTAGAGCCACGATACTCATATTTAAGGTAAAAAAGACAATAGGTGGAGAACCACATAATTTCGAATCACCATGAAAGTATATGACTGGTTGTTAGATGGATGAAAGATCTGTCTTGCGACTAGATTTGTGTAAGATAGATTTTAACAGTAGAAGGGCCGTAGATGCAAGGCATTAAGAGGTTCTACTTCGGGTATACCATCCATGGAAGATAGACGATAAGATCCAGACCCATATTTATGAGTAATAACGTATGGACCCATCCAGTTGGGAGCAAACTTACCACGCTGACTCCTTTCGAGTGTAGTGACATTTTGATTTTCTTTAAGAACAAGATCACCAATTTTGAAGTCACGGTGCTGCAAGTGCTTGTTATAAGCACGTTTGACACGCTCAAGATAGACTTGATGATGTTCAAGAGCATTGAGATGCCGCTCATCTAATAATTCAAGTTGTGCTAGACGATTTTGACGATAGTCCTCATCAGAGACAAATTCTCTAAGAGAAACACGGAGAGATGGGATTTGGACTTCCAAAGGAAGAATAGCCTCAGACCCATAGACGAGAGAGAAGGGAGTAGCACCAGTAGGAGTACGAATGCTAGTCCGATAAGCCCACAAAGAGCAAAAGGGATATGTAAATGCCAATCCCTACTAGCTCGACTAGTTACCTTTGCGAGGATATTACGCAAAGTTTTATTGGAAGCTTCGGCCTGACCATTAGCTTGAGGATAGTATGGAGAGGAGAAGCTGAGCTTGATATTGAAAGCGTTGCAGAGGTTTTGTAAATCAACATTCTTGAAAGACTTTCCGTTATCTGTAATGAGTTTGTGTGGAACACCAAAGTGACAAATGATGTGCTGATAGACAAAACTATGGGTTTAGCTTTTGTTGAAGAAAGAGGGATAGCTTCCACCCACTTAGTAAAGTATTCAGTGGTAGTAATGATAGAATGATGACGTTGTGAAGAACGGGGATTGATGAGACCAATAAGATCAAGACCCCATTGCGAAAAAGGCCACAAATCCGTTGTAGGTTGTAAAGCTTGACTAGGGATGTGTGTGAGATTGGAATGTTGTTGACACTTGACACATTTCTTAGTGTATTCACAACAATCTCGATTAAGAGAAGGCCAATAATATCCCAAACGTAAGATGCGTTTAGCTACGGCCAAGCCATTAAAGTGTCCACCACAGATACCGTCATGGACCTCCTGGATAGCTTTAGATGATTCAAGGGATTTGAGGCACCGAAGCAAAATGCCATCAAAGCCGCGTTTGTAGAGGATCCCGCCTAAAATAGTATAGCGATTAGCACGTAGGATAAAAGATCTTCTACCATTGGGAGTCAGATCTGGAGGAAGTACCGAATGAGATAGATAATCAATGATCTGTTGATACCACTCATCCTGAGTATGGGTTGTGATAGCATGGATTGAAGTTAGTTGCCTAAGATGAGATGGTTGATCTAATCATTGTACAGCCACATAAAGTCGCGAGTCCTCGGTAAAAGGTGGGATAAGTGAGGCTAACGAAGCCATTGTATCTGCGAATTGATTCGCAGTGCGAGGAATAGCTTGGATAGTGAATTTATCGAAAGATTGGAGTTGAACGAGAACGATATCACGATATTTTTGAAGGATATCATTCTTGCATTGATAGACACCCATGACTTGATTAACGATGAGTTCAAAATCACCAAAGATGTCAATATGACGAGCACCGAGATTAATGGAATTTTGAAGACCCAAGACAAGAGCTTCATATTCAGCCATATTATTGGTGCACTCAAAGTTCAATTTGTGTGTGACTGGGATAGGCGTACCCCAAGGAGGAATCATCACAAAACCTGCACCTCCCCCTTGCTGGCATTTGGATCCATCAAAGAAGAGTTTTACTTTAAATGGAGACAGACCAAAATCAATTTGTTGGATATATTCATTGGGGAATTGAGCAAGGGGGACTTGAGTGTCCGGGAGAGGGGCATCAGCTAATTGATCTGCAATAACCTGACCCTTGATAGAATTTTGCGGGATAAACTCGAGGTCAAATTCTATCATAAGCATGAGCCAACGAGTGATACGATCATTGTGATAAGGCTTCGCATGAATTGTCTTGAGTGGATTGAAACTTGTGACAATGTAAGTTTTGTGATTAAGGAGGTAATGACGAAGCTTAGAAGTTGCAAAGAAGAGAGCACAACATAGCTTTTCAGCTTCGGAATAACGTGTTTCGTACTCATGAAGGGTGCGACTGATGTAATAAACAGCTTGTTCTTTACCGCAAGCGTCCCGTTGTGAGATCATGGCTCCCAGAGCATGGTCATCCACGAGAGATATAAAGATAGAAAGGGTCCCCCTCGCATGGAGGTTTAAGCACAGGTGGGGAAAGAAGATAAGCTTTGAGATCATCGAAGGCCTTTTGGCAATGTTCATCCCATTCAAAATGAACATTCTTATGGAGGAGATGATGAAAAGGTTGACAACGGTCCGACAATTGTGAGATAAAACGACGCACTGATTGAAGACGTCCTTGGAGACTGCAGAGTTGCTTTAAGTTAGAAGGGGGAGGCATCTCAAGGATAGCTTTTATTTTTGCGGGGTCTACTTCAATACCCCTAATGGAAATGATAAAACCTAAAAGTTTACCAGTGAGAACGCCAAACACGCACTTAGATGGATTTAAACGAAGACAAAAGCGGATAAGCCTCTCAAAGAGAGGTGCAAGGATGAAAAGATGATCCTGCCGACACTTGGATTTACCGAGGAGATCGTCGACGTAATCTTCCACAGTTTTGTGTAAGAGATCATGGAAGATGTAGGTCATTGCTCGCTGATAGGTTGCTCTAGCGTTCTTAAGACCGAAAGGCATGACACGATAACAAAAGGTCCCCCAAGGAGTTATGAAAGAAGTCTTATGTTGGTCTTTTTCTTTGTGATGAGAATTTGATTATATCCAGAGAAACCATCCATAAGAGAAAGCATCTCATGACCCGAAGTTAAATCCACGAGTTGGTCGATATTAGGTAAAGGAAAATCATCTTTTGGACAAGCAAGGTTAAGATCCCGGAAGTCGGTACAAATTCAAATTTTCCCGTGAGCTTTGGTTCTTGGTACTACATTGAAACCCATTGTGGATAATCGATGGGTTGGATGAAGTTAGCCGAGCAAGCGCTGCAATTCTTCTTTAACAAGGGCTACTCTAGGGTGCATTTTACATAATTTTTGTTTAACTGGTTTGATGTTGGGAAGAGTAACGATATTGTGGACCACAATATCGGGATCGAGTCCTGGCATATCCTCATATGCCCAAGAAAAAGCTTGATGATGGTTGGAAAGAAAAGTAGTAAAGTCTCCTAATTCCTGTGGATTAAGGGATTGGCCGACCTTAATGATGCGAGGGTCTTTAGAAGTCCCTATATTAAGGTCGACAGTGGCTTCGTTGAGAAGCGTAGACGTGTCAGAAGGAATAGTTTTGGGAAGATAGGAATCCTCTGCCCCTAGATAGGTGAGGACAGAATCATCATCCGCACAGTGGATAGTGTTGATAGTAGGAGAGTCATCTCCAACTATTTCAGGGAAGATTAACGGTATGGAAGTGGACTTGTCGTTAGTCTTATAGGCTAGCGGCCCTAAGGAAATGGTATTGATCAAAAAAAAAGTTAGACGGGATGGAAATGTCGTCGTCCACATCGAGTGATGCTTCTGACTTAGCGGGAGAAGATGGTTCCTCAATAGGAAGAGGCTCATCGAGAACAATGATGGTGGCTTTTGAAAGAGGTTTAAATCCTAAACCAAATTTTTGATGTGGCTTGAGAGTTGGAATGGACGCGAGGTCATGCACACCTTGTTCATATTTACCCAAGCCAAAGCCCTTCCATGCGCATCGATATAAATAAGTTTTTGCAAACGTGGGATTCTGTAGATAATCGAACCCTGTTAGATAAGGTTTGGTCCTAGGAGGAGAATCCGGGTGATAGTGAGGCGTGTCAAGACCACCGTAAATGAAATTAGTCTATTGATTGGGTAGACCAATGGTGACGATGTGACCAAGACCTGGCTGATATTCAGGTTGTTTGTCTGGTCTACCATACTCACTAGGTTTAAGATGGTTGTCAAAAGAAAGGAGAGGAAGCTCTCCTAGTGAGAAACGCTGCAATGTCTCTTCTAAATTTTGTACATCCGGTAGTTTGGTTGCAGGTATGGAAGAAGATGAGGCCCCATCAGGAGAACAAGCATTTTCCTTTAGAGGGGCAGACCCTGTGGTCATGTCGCATTGCGTGGAAGGAAAAGGATCTCCTGGATGAGTATAGATTTTGCCCTCATATTGATATTTTAAGCATCGATGGAGGGTGGATGGGACACAATGCATTGCGTGAATCCAGGAGCATCCGAGGATCATATTATAGTGGAATTTCCCTTCAACAATGTAGAAGAGTTCGTGAAGCAGCTTCTTACCTACTCGAATGGGTAAGACCACAGTTCCTAAAGTAACTGCTAGCTGATCGTTAAATGATCGAAGGGCGAAAGGCGGGGGTGACACTACGTTCTTTGGTAACTTAAGTTGCTCGAATGTGTGCGAGGAGATGACGTTGAGTGCAGCTCCACTGTCGATCATAATGCGTTTTAAGGTAGTGTTGTCGATTTGGACTGTGATAAAGAGGGGAGCCTCCAAATCCTCTGAAGAAAGAGGAGGAATTTCCGAATCTTCAAAAGAAATGGCGGTTGATGGTCTATTCAATCCAACAACCAACTCAAAGGCTGGGGCTCATCTGAATTCACTGCGATGCGACGCAGATTATCAATCAGAGCCTGGCGATGTTGCAGAGAGGATTGAATGAGGTCGAAAAGAGACATTTTGACCGGAGCCTGGGTGAGTTGTTTCATAACACTCTCCTCAACTGACATGGGAATTTGAGCCCGAGGTGCAGCACGAATAGAGACTCGAGGTCGTGGGGCTAATGAGGAAGGAGGAACTCCTTCGGGGGCTGCAGAAATGACAACCTGTGGTCGAGATGCTGTAGATGAGGATGGATTATCATACTATTGGGTTCTCGTGGCGATATGAATTGTGTCGATTTGAGAAGGTGGAAGATCATTTGGAGTGGAATCACTAGAAGTAGAGGCCTGAGTAGATCATTGGGGCTCAGATGGAGCTAAGATGACAGGAGGTGCTTGTTTCTCCTCCTCCAGCAAAAGATCACTTTCTTCCAAAAGGTTGTTGACGACAGATTGAAGAGCTTTACATCCCTCAGTATCATGACCCGGGGTACGGTGGTAAGCACAAATCAAATCAGAGTTAAACCAGGTAGGTTTAACTCCTTTAGGGTTATAGGGTTTAATTGGAGGAAGAGATATGGATGAAGATTGGATAAGTTGGCGAAGGATTTCGGTGTAGAACCCGGTAGACGAAGATGAGGACAGAGATGATGAAGGTGCCTCTTTTACTTTAACAGACTGCCGAGGTAAAAGAACCTGCATGTTAGGTTTGACAGTCTTTTTAGGGATCATCTTATTTTTTTGGACATCTGGAGGAGCAGCCTTGGGCACTTGAGATGGAAGTAAGTGAGACATGATTGATTTTGGTGGAGGGGGAGCCCCTAAAATAGATTTTGAAGATGATGGAGATGTGACAAGTGTTGTGGTCTTCAAGAGATAAGGGAGGCTGCTTGGTCAAAACTAATGATGATTTAGATGATGTTGATTTAGATGAGGAGAAGCTTCCAAAGTAGGTGTAATCGGAGGAACATAGGGCGCCCTGGCTTTTGGTAATGAAGATGATGATCCTGATAAAAGAGGTGACGTCCTTTTAGTAGGTAAGTCCACTTTTCGGGGTGCTGGTGAAGAATGTGTTGTAGAAGAAGATGATGGTTTTGATAAGTGTGTAGAAGAAGACGCCTTCTCAGTGGACAAATCCAATCTTTTATGAGGCATAGAGAGAGATTTTTGTGGGAAAGCACCAAGAGTCTTGATGGTTCGAAATATGGGCTTTCCTTTTTCAGGGATGGTGACAACTTCAACCGCATAAGGTGATTGTAACCTTTTCGGGGGAAGCAAATGGGGAGGTACTGATGGCGCAATGTTAGATTCCGGTTGTCTCGGTCTAAGTTCAGGAACCGAGCGTATAGGTGTTGGTGCTACTTCTTTAGATTTCCCCTTAATAGGCAAAGTAACATTAGTGATGGAAGAAGTGAGTGATGAAGAAGCAGTTCCTTGCGAGGGGACTACTTCTGGTGCAGTAATTATGGGTGAAACTACTGTAGGAAAGGAGACAGGAAGAGTCAAAATCGAAGATGCTTCCGTCGAAGTCGGCACAATTATAGGTACGTTCACCAGGGGCATAGTCGCAGCGAGAATGGGAGAAACAAAAGTAGATGTATCTGCAGTGGAAACTCGAAGGGATGTAATTGTCTCGAGTATTGAAAGAATGTTTGATGATGAGACAGGTGAGGATGATACGGTCTTGGGTATGGATGGGAGATCAGACAAAGAAGCAGAGAGAGGTGAATCCATATCTAACAATGTAGGAATATTCAAAGATGGGCTATCTGAAGATGGTGGAATCCCAGCGATTGACGAAGTGGAAGGAGATTCTGATTCGGTCGATGTGTTCGCAAATGGCTTAGTTTTAGAAGAAGATTCTTCCGTAGAGATGAAGCTGATAGTATGAGTGTTTGGTTTTTGAGACTCTGAAGCATCATGGTTCGGGGAATGATTGGGAAAAGGTTGTTTAAAGACATCCAGTGCTTGATTTGGGGGAGCATTTGGGTTATCCAGAATGAGCTCGCCTTTATCAATGAATTTCTGGACAAGATTTTTGAAGGTCTGACATCGTTCAATGTCATGACCTTTGGTTCTATGATAATGACAGAAGTCATTTTCCCTATACCAGAATGGACGTTCTTGGCTTTCATCAATATTCCTAATGGGGGGAAGTTTGATCATGTGAACTTCCAACATTTTTTAGGATAGAAGCATATGATTCCCCCAATGAAGTGAAAGATCGAGATGATGAAGTCCCTTTTCGAGAAGATGAGGGGTCTCTTCGTGGTGTTTGATTAGAAGTGGTATCAGCTCGTGATGTTTTTAATATGATAGCGTTGGTGGATCCCTGATTCTTGTCTTTAGAAGTGGAAGAATTTGATTTGGTAAACCGAGAAAAATATGGTTTAGATTTAGAGTGAAGTTTTAGCTTCCCTTGTTCAATGGCGTGAGATTCAAGTTTGTGTGCCATCGTAAAGGCTTCTTCAAATGTATGAAAAGTCTGGATCCTTAAAGTGGAAGAAATATGATTAGCACAAGATCGAGTAAACAACTCGATCTGTTGGGATTGAGGAAGGGAGAAAGACAATTGGTTGATTATCCCTCTCCAACGAGCGACAAAGTCTGCAATAGACTCATCATCGAATTGACGAATGTTATAAAGATCTGTAATCGAGATCTTATGCGCGATATTTATTGAAAAGTTTTCAACAAACATCTGGGCCAATTGAGAGAAAGAAAACAAGGAATGTTGAGGAATGTTATTGTACCAGTCTAAAGCAGGACCTGCTAGAGACATAGGAAAAGTACGGAGCATAAGCTCCTGATCCTAGACTATGAGGTAGCAAGCATGTTTGAATGCTCGCAAATGTTGTTGAGGGTCCTCTCGACTATGAAATTTTGAAAATTTAGGAAGTTCCCATTGGGGAGGATAAGGCTTAAAAGCCACTGAGGGGTGAATGGGTTCATTACACACTTCTTCAAAGGAGTATGAAGGACGAGCCCCTTTGGTGGAGGCCTCCAAGTCTACGATTTTCTTGAAAAGAATTTGAACCACATCAGATTGAGGAGGAGGTGCACTGGCATGTCCTACATAAGAAGCAAATGGTGGATGTTGTTGAGGTGTCAACGGGGGATTCATCTGTTGATTGATAGGATGATAAGAGGAGTAACCGGGCATTACTCGTGACACTTTGTGGGGTATTTTTGTGAAGGAGCTTGTCATAGGCGAGTGTGAGATAATAAGTGGTTGAGAAAATGAAGGTTGGATGACGGATGGAGCCTGTGATTGGTGGACTCCTATGCTTGTTGACTGAATCGGGACAGATTGAGGAACATGGGTGCCGATTTGATTGGACATATTGGGGAACAAGACCTGAAAGAGGCTTTCTACTGCCGGATTAGGCATTAAGGGCGCCGATGCTAGAGGATGGGTGAAGGTCACTATTGCTGGAACATTGGAAGAAAGACCCACTGGAGGACGAGAAGCAGGAACCAACTGACTAGTCGGAGGGGGTTGACTCATAAAGAGTGCACCACTGGGACACGATGGAGGGCATAGATGAATTAACAGCAATATGCGGGTGCACAGACGCACTCATTATAGCCAGAGCAGAGGACCTCTCAGAAGTAGGTTGTGGAATATTCGAGGTAACTGTGGTGTTAGGAATAGGTAAGACTATTTGAGAACTAGTCGATATGGTCGGTGGAAGAGAAAAAGGAGGCACAGGTGCGCCACCCTTCTCCGTGGCTCGAGGCGAGAAAGATGATGCTAATTGTTCTACAAAGGCCTGGGATGGTTCACGAGAATAATCGTACACTTGCTGGATTGGTGGTCCCTGATCAGATATTTGAATAGACTTGTATACTAGGTAGTCCATGAGGGCTATTGGATTGTGATTGAGGAGTGCCTGAAATTCAGGATCCCCGTGAGGAACATACTACGAGTCGAAGCGATGATATTTACGAAGGACTATGGGAAGTTGGACGTGATGGGGTTGCTTTGGCCTGATAAAAAGGATTATATGACCAAGATGGGGAACCAATTAACAGTGGTCCCGAGGAAGACCTGGGGGGTGCCGAAACCTCCACACTAGTGGTGATCTTGGAGGAAGAAGAGGCTAATTGAGCCATTCTTCTAGATTGTAACCAAGTGATGACCGTCATAAACAAGCAGAAAAGAAGATTGACATAACTAATGCACAGAAAATTCAAGCAGCATAGGTGATTATCTCTTTTAAGTTTTTATGCTTTTAAGAAAGAAAATATTAGGGAAGGCCTTTTAGAACAGGAACTACTCAGATAGCCAAACTAAGGATGGTTTGGGGGATGTTTTGGTGAGGAGTCCCGAAGGCACTTCAGTAAAAGACCGGTACGTGGCTTGATATAGGGGCCTACCCCCGCACTTCACACACCGCTGCGATAAGGGAGTCGGGTGCTTTGCCAATATATACCAGAACTTCCGTGAATTTATAGCGCCCGAGTACTACATAGGCTCTTCCTCTTGGATGTCACTTCCAAGTAGGCGAGGCCAGGGAAAGAATTTTTGTTTAAATGCTTTACACCTAATGATTTTGGCTTTGTGTGCAAGGGTGAAAAATAAAAATCAAATAGTGTCACTACCGATTTTGATCAATTTTCCAGCCTAATTAAAACTAGATGAAAAACATACAGCAGAAATGACAAAGAAAGAGTTCCTTTTAAGCACTTAAAAACGAAGTGTTTGATTTCGATGAAGACAAGTCAAACAAATTCTTTCCCAAATGCGATTAAATTCTTTTTAAGCACCAAAAATTGAAATGTTCGAATGTGATAGACAACAAACAAATTTTATTTTTATTTTTTTAGTTCCTAAAAAGGAGAAAACACCGTAAAAGAGAAATACCTGTAGACTTAGCTCTCCAAGGTGTGTGGACTTCAAAAAGCGCGTTGTTGAGCTCTTCCCCTCGAACAATCCCATGAACAAGCAAAGTGCTCCGCAAGAAGAGGTTAAGCAAACACCAAACAAAATCCAGAAAGATATATCCAGATAATGGTGAAACGGAAATTTCTATTTCAAGGAACTAGAAAAATTTCAAGGAAATAACAATTTCACATAAAGAGCAAGATTAAAACGATGAAAGGAAATGCTCAAGCAGAACTGATAGAAATCAGTGAAGAAAAAGAACAAAGCTCAAAACTAGAAAAGAAATGAACTTACCAATAAGGGACTTTGGTTGGGTCCCACCGGGCGTGCCAGAATGTAGATCAAGAATTTTGTGCTTGTTACCTGTCCAAGTTAATGCACCAAACTAAACACAAAAACCCTAAAAAAATCCAATGAAATCGATACCTGATGGACAAGATCCGAAGATGTAGACGGATAAGGAAGTCGATGTAGATAAGACGGGCGCACACGAGCAATTCTGCACAGTAGATCCAAGTAACCTGCGAGACACCGATGCTTGACAGAAAAAGACCACGTTAAAAGATATTTAGGTGGACTGCCCGAGAAGCGGGTCCGGGAAGCGATAAGCTCCCAAGGATGTCACCACATTTTCAATTAAGTAAAGAAGTATACATGATAAAAGATGTACGTACAAGACTAGATTTTCTGATCAAAGTAATAAACAGAATCTAAACAGCAGACAGAAAGCAACAGAAGATAGGGAACTGTGAAAACAAAGCTGGATTTGTGTTACCTGTGTCCTTTTACCTGTCTGCAGGATGATCGGCGTCGATTATGTAGAATCGGCGTCGACTAGTTAAAATCGGCGTCGATTATGTAGATCGGCGTCACTTTTTAAAATCGGCGTCGACTGGTTAAAATCGTCGTCGATTATTTAGATCGGCGTCGATCGGAGACAAAGTGCGACAGGATTTGGAAATCGGAAAATGAAGGCAAGATCGTCAATGTCTGCTGGATCTGTAGAAGCCGGAGAGATATTTGGAAAGAAGCTGCACCGATCTTGGAGTGCGAGGCAATCGTGAAAAATCAATGGATATGTGCGATGTTGATGTGATAAGAGCAGAGTAATGGTGCTCCTCTCAGGGATTGATTTGGACAAGATTCACTCTCATTCGATAGATAATGTTCACACCAGATGCGCAAAGATCTCTCGTTCTGTGTCTTTCACGATCTGTGTTTCTGTCTCATCATCCTATCGTCCTCCCATCCTTTCGTGTCCCAGAACTGAGTTCTGGGCTTCTATTTATAATCGGCGCCGCTCCGAAAAATCGGCGTCGACCGAGGACTGGTCGGCGCCGATCACGGAACAGACTCCCGAGACGGCCGAAATGAACGATTTCTAGAAAGATAAGAGTGATCCCTCCACCTCAAATACGGGAAATATCCCACTGCTTGATTGTGAGGAGGAGAAATAGGAGGGACACATGGATAGAATAGATATGGGGTAGATAAGTGGTTAGGATACATGTGAAAAGGTGTAATTAAATAGTTAATATTTAATTACTCATGGGTAAAACATAAAGGGGTGAATTAAACTTAGGATAGGTGTTTAAATCATAAATCGAATAATATCCCAAGGGGATAGTGGTGATATAAACGTGCCCCAGGTTACCTGAGAGAGCAAACGCGCACAAGGGACACTAGATTGGATAATCAATTTTAGGTGTCTACACTTAGAGACCAAATGAGGCATGAGGATGCAGCATATAGCCATGATAGATCATGGAGGCATGTAGGTGAGTGAGACATTATGTCTCAAGTTTTTAAGGCCTTTTGTAGTAATTTCATGATGAGGTATGAGGTTCTTCTACTATGACCTAGCTTAAACCATGCAAATGAGATGGGATATGAATATGGATAGTTATTTAAGCTTACTTGATGATTAGAGATGGTGAGAAAGGGTTTCTTACAATTTTTAGAAAAAATTCACAAGTCACCATGAAGAATATTTTGCAAGTTATAGTTTTTTTTTGTGAAACAGGGTACTTGAGAGTACATTTTCCAACTCAAATTACAGCTTCTAATACTCATTGTGGATTTTATGTTTTTCATGCGACCCCAGAGTATTTCAAGGATGCTTTTACATTAAGCTAAGTTCATTTCAAAAAAATAATTGAGTGGTTTCTTCGTCAGGATTTTATGAACGAGTGTTAAGAAGGTAAATTGTTTTTATGATTTTGAAACCCTTGGTCGAAAGTGATGGAGAAGGTATTATTGGTAGGTGAAAAGAATTAATTTTTCTTTCTAATATGATTATTGGATTTTTTCGAGGACTCCTCCATATTTCCATGAAGTTATATGAGAGCTTGTGATAGTATGTGGACCCCACTCAAAAGGAAAGTTTCGAAGATGTTAAGTTTTTGAAAAGTTGTTTAAAGAAGGTATGCAAGAAATTGATATTTCTTTATCCTGGGATTTTATATATTTCCATGATGGTTTCATGTCATGGTTGAGGTCCTAGAGGGAAAATTGTTCCCTATTTATGAAGACTAGTCTTTGAGCCCAGAAAGGGTAATTTTGAACAGTTCCAGAGATTGACCTAATTGAAGGCCTTCCACTTGGAGTTGGAAAGAAATGTAAAATGTTATAGAAATTAGATTAAAATGGATTTCTAATAGTATATGGTTTGTTTCTTGATGATTTTTTTGATAGATGAACCAGTTAAATTTGTGAAGACCAATTTTGGTTGTTTTCAAGATAAGATTGCTTTGATGAAATGATTGATGTAAAAGACTAATGATTTATCTTATTTGATGCTTGATAGCTATTACAGAGTGAAGATGGATGAATTTTTTCCCTATTGAAATTATTTAGATATCATGAAATTATCATTAAAGGTACAAACCAGCTTGAGTTTGCAAAACCACTTTCCGGGCAACTCGGTGTGGTGAAGAGGAAAGTAAGTGTGGTTTGCATGGATGGATGTTTCATGAGTTATAAAAGCATGGATTTTATATAAAGTTCATTTGATTTCCAATTAGTGGTTACATGGAATAGTTGAGGTGCTATGGTGTTATCTTAAGCATGATAGGTTAATACTAGTTCTTGAAATTAGTTGTTCGTGAAGGAAATGATCCTTCTTGATAGAGTTATGAAGAATTTTACTAGTGAAAATTAATGTGAAAGTATGGATTATAGTTTTATGACATATTTCACATGTGTGAGGCCTTTTGAGGATTGAATAATCATGGGGATTATTTTAGAGGTCTTTTGTGAACCAGTGGAAGGGGTTTTGAGCAATTTTGAGCTTGTTTGGAGTCTTGGAGCATTGCCAACATACATGGGTCAATATTATGAGTTGTTATAAATGTAGTGTTATTTTTTCATGTTGTATTTTTATATATATTGGGTTAGGATTGAATTGTATTATTTTTTTGAGTTGAGAAGGGTATAAAACAAGTGTTTTGGGTTCAAATTTGAACTAGTGAATTAAGAGGGAAAAGTGTGAGTTTCTTGAGTAAGTGAAGGAGATTCAAGTGCATATAATCAGATTTGAGGATGTTTGAAAATTTCCAAGGAGTGTTAGAGAGCATGTTTTCCAGGGTTTTAAGATAAAATTAGATCTTGAAAGTCCAATTTTGAGCGAGCTAGGAGAAAGAGGGTTTGAAGAGGGTTTAAAGGTGTGTGATCTAAAATTGTGATCTCTGTCATTTGTGGTAGAAAAAGACATCATATATCTTCATCCAAAGGTCATTTATTTGATTCTCGATCATATTAGGGGGTTTTATCCTCCTTGTGGATTTTGTTCTTCACTAAACTAGGGGTTGGTGCTCATTTTGAAGTTGGTGTGTCACTAAATAATTTTGATTTGAGTAATAAAGTCATAATTTTTAATGGGTTTTCTTCCACTTGATGGTTTCCCTATTATATCTTATGTTCTTGTGTTTCTTTCATGGTTATGCTCATTTGAATTGATGTTAAGCATGCATTAATATATGGATGAATGGTTTATGGTTTCAGATAAGAAATATAAATTAGTTAAAGTTTTGAAGGACTGATTCACCCCCTATTAGTTCATTTTCTTTCAAAAAAATTTTTTTTTATTAAGTTTATGTTATTATTAAAACCTTGCTTCAATGTTATTTTGATTATGTAGTTATGATACTTACTTGATGTTATTTATAACTTGATGTGATTGACATTTTGGGGTGTGAATTCTTCCATCGATGTTTTGTGCGATTAGCGTTGTACTAATATGTTTTATTAATGAAAGTGAATTATTAAATTTGAAATAATCCATCAATAAATATATACCAACACCAAACAAACTCACACAATAAAATAATAGAAATCAACAATCACAAAACCAACATTTTTGTGCCAAATTCTATTAGGGATCCATCAAATAGTATACGATTTGTTCTTGTAGACACCTAAATTTTGCTTTAGCAATCTTATTGCCAAAACACACACAAATCACTCTCATTCTTACCAAATCCATTATAATTATTGGTTTTCACTAATGAACTAATATTCCTTATCAATTTAGCTAATTAACACCATGGTGTTGATTGCATAACCCCTTTCGCATCCGAGATGCCACTTTACGGTGAATCGTAACTCAAAATCCTCTTCAAAACAAGTAATTAGCATTTATTAGCTAATTAATCCTATGAAAGGAACGATAACCAGATCATACCAAGCCAAGAACATAGATGCTAATCAAACACCACGATCAATAAGATGAAAGTAATTCGTCAGAATAGCTTTACATAAAACCTTTGCAAACAAATGAGTAGCAATATCATATATTATAATGGAACTCAATGCAATACATTGAGAATGGGCCTTACTTAAATAGGTAATGAATAACAATCTAAGAACCATTCAAGGTCATAGATCAAGCCATAAATCAAGGAAATAACTAGTCATCAAAGAACTAGTCAAGACCATATATTTAGGAGAGAACTAGACATCAAGGATCTAGTCAATACCATAGATCAAGGAAAGAACTATACCTAAAAATAGATAATATCTCCTAATATCTAAATAAGATAAAATAAATATCCACACACATAAGTGGGTGAGGATAAATACATTAAAGGTAAATAAAATACCTAGGTGAACATGAGCTAAGGTAAATACCTACTCTAACACCCCCCTCAAGTGAAGCTTGGGGCCAAAATAGAAGTGACATGTCCACAGTATGAGTCCTAGAAACTAGGCCTGATGAGGTACTCATGTACAATAACTGGGAAAAAAGGGACACCGCAAGGTACCCAAAACCAGTAACAACAAAGTAAAGAGAGTAAAGACCCACTCCAAGGCATCCCAAGAAGCTTGGCTCAAAAAACTTGTACAATGCTGAAGAATTTTTGTGTGCACTATGGTCTGAATCCATTGCTCAATCACAAACTCAAAAACAACTGACACTGGGTTTCACCAGAATAGCTTCATACAAAGAGACTATCAACAGAGTGATGTTAAAAGTACAACAAACACAAAACATAATTCAATCAACTACTGCAAATAGGTGTGCCATGATCCAAGAATAATAACCAAAGCAACAAGGCAAGGACACAAACTCTAGAGTGTCACAATCCAAGAAAATCCAAGGTAACAAGGCAAGGACACGAAACCCGAAGAAGAAAGATCAACACCACACCCTCCCATACTGCTAAATGGGTGAAGTGATACTACAAATCTGTATGAGTTGCCCAAAATTAACTACTCAAACACTGACAAAATAACACTGGACTTCAACAAAATATATCCCCCATAAGTGATACTGTCAACATGCCAAAAGTTTCAAAAATACAGATACAAAATCTCTCAACAAATAAGAGAGATACACTACACCTGCTAAAGAAAAATGTTCAAAACAAGAAGCATCACAATGCAAAAGGTATAGAAAGTAGATCAAGAGTTCGAATGGTGGATGAACTACACCAGAGAGTCCTCTCAATGAATGTCTATGTCACCTCCATGAGTGATCGGATATCCACCCCAAATCAACACGAGATGGATGAAGAAGATGTCTCGCATGATGACTTGGTGTAAAATGCACAATGGGTGCATGAAAAGAACATCGAATGTGTCAGGTTGATCATGTCTGACAACTAAAATCTTAGGTTTCTCAAGCCTGAGTGAAGGTGTAGAACTCATGTGTTGCTCATGATCCTCAAAAAGAGTCGAGCGAACAAAAAAGGAGCTCTGTTAATGTGTGATCCCAATGAAGTATTTTTTCAAAAACCAATGTCATGACGAGAATTCCACTTAACATGTGGAATAGAAGAAATAATAAATTGTGAATTTTTTTCAATGACTCCGCTTAGTGAGACCCATAGAACAAAGCATGTGAGAACTGAATGCAGTGGTATGCTTCTCAAAAATCCATGCAATCGAAAGAGAAGAAGGATACACAACATGTGGTGCTGTAATAGGCACAAATGTGGAAAAGCATGCAGTAATAAGCTTCATAGGTGTATGAGCATCAAGAGCAGGAACAAACTCAAAGACTGACAGATCAATGTCAGTGGGTTTAGGAGCAATAGCTGCAAGTGGACTAGGAGCATGGATATGGCTGTCCACAATATGATGGTGATGTTGTAGGCTAGCAAGTTTGTTCTGCAGGAAGTGTATTATTATATCCTTATCATGAATGAGTGATTGTAGAAGAGAATTTCACTTCTTGAGTGATCTATTTTCTTCCACAAATTTTACAATATCCTCTTAAAGTCCACATACTTCAGAGAAAAGCATATCATTCTCAGAATCTATGATAGATACAAAATGTAACTCCCAAAATTTTAGGACGTCGAGCTCAACCGAAATTACATCCACAATTGATTACAACACTCCTCCATATTTGGCACTTTATAATTATAGTGAAAGTCTCAAAATAAATATTTCTAATGGAAATAGCATGAAAAAACAAGCACTTTTGCAAAAATGGCACTCAAAACTGAGTTACCAATCAAAAGTTACAAGCTTTTTAATATTTTTCTCTGTTATTTATTTTAGTTGCCACTAAAACAAAATATATTTTTGTTGCCTCCACCACAAAATAAAATTTAAAGGAGGCTGAACTTAAGCACATACTAGTAGGAATCACAAGCTTTAAGCCCTCATATGACCATACCATATGACCAAGGGCTAAGGATTTTAATGGGTGCAATACATTGAGAATGGGCCTTGCTTAAATAGGCAAGCAAGGAATAACAATCTAAGAACCATTCATGGTTATAGATCAAGCCATAAATCAAGGAAATAACTAGTCATCAAAGAACTAGTCAAGACCATAGATTTAGGAGAGAACTAGACATCAAGGATCTAGTCAATACCATAAATCAAGGAAAGAATTAGTCAATACCATAGATCAAAGAAAGAACTATATCTAACAACTAGATAATATCTCCTAATATCTAAATAAGATAAAAGAAATATCCACACACATAAGTGGGTGAGGATAAATACAATAAAGGTAAATAAAGTACCTAGGTGAACATGAACTAAGGTAAATACCTACTCTAATAGCCTATTTTGCCCTTGTTTTGGTGAATATACTCTAGTGTTGGCTTAAACCCCTCTTCCAACCACTCAAAATCACCTCATTCACCTCTACAACATCTCAACAAGATTTAAAAGCTTATCCTAGCCTCCTAGTTGACCCTAAGCAGTTGATTAAGGTTTCACACCTCTTAATCACTTGGTATTTAACTAATTGTGATTAGAAAGGCCTAATCATGATTAGAAATTCTAATCTAATTTGGGGCTTTTGGTCCCACATGCACCAAAATACAAGTTTCTCCCAAAAGGAAAAGTATAAAAAGGGTTCACCTCATTCCTTTATATTACACACCATGCTTTGATTTGCATCTCATATAATAAATATGATATATAGCCAAGTTCAATACTTATTTAAAGCCTTCAATGGGGTTAGTAGATGGATATCCAAAATGACCAAGTAGTCATTGGGAGAGGTCGTTTCACCTTGTTTGGAGTAGAAACCATAACCATTTGATTGCCCTCATAGGTCTTTTTAGGCCCATGTTAAGTAATTAAAACATATTAGTAGGCATGTTTAGTTAGATGTTTTATTGTTTTCATACTAGTTAAACATTCTTTTAAGCTTCTATCTTAATGTTATATTCCTAGACTTAGAACCCTTGGCTAGATGGATGGAAATGGTGTTAGCCTCCCTTTTTAGTCATGCAATTTTCTTTGTAAATTTTAGGGTTTCATCATTTGTCACGCCTGGTGGGAAAATGCCCCATTGCATTCACTTTTTAAAGCTTTTTAACTTAGTTTCAAATTTTTTCATTTCAAATTTATAGATTAGTTTCAATTTTACTGGATTAATTTCAAGTTTTATAGTTTAGTTTAAAGCTTTCTAGTGTACTTTCAAGATTTTTAGATTAGTTTCTCAATCTTTTTAGATTAATTTCAAAGTTTTAGAGTAATTTTCAAGGTTTTATAGCTTAATTCCCATAGATTAGTTTCAAGTTTCCTAGATTAATTTCAAGTTTTCTAGTTTACTTTCAAGCTTTCTAGAGTATTTTCAAGCTTTTTAGATTAGTTTCTCAAGATTTTTAGATTAATTTTCAAAGTTTTATAGATTAATTTCCATTTTTGAAAGTTGTTTCAACTAGATTAGTGGTAGAAGTTGTGTTTTATTTTTTTTTGTAGGATTCAAGGAGGCGAGGCCCTATCAAAATTGCCAAAAACTACTAAAGATTTGACATTTTTGAAGAAATTCTTGTCAAAACTTAAATTTTGGCCACTTCCTGTGAAGGGTTGCGCAGACATTGAACCGGGAGCCTAGGCGTTGAACTATGAGCACACACGTCATCTTATATTTCACCTTTGTTATTTTTACAAAGGGGAGTGCGAGCGTTGAATCTGTGAGCGCACATGTCAGCTTGTATTTTCAACTCTGTCATTTTTACAAAGGGGATTCTAGGCATTGAATCGTGAGTGTATGCGTTGAATCGTGAGTGCAAGCGTTGAATCGTGAGTGCACACGTCAGCTTGTATTTTTAGATTGTCTATCATTTTACAAAGGGGAGCATAGGCATTGAACTATGAGCACAGAGTGTTGAAACAAGAGCACACACATTGATAGGGGCACGCAGTGTCCTGTCTCAGATAAAGTTTTCCAAAAACTCAAAAATTCTAATTTTGGATTTTAGGATTTATGTTACTTTTTAGAGGCCATTTTTGTCAATTTCATAAATTTAGAGTAATTTTTCTCATCAAATCACTTAGGATTTGAAGGAATTAATCTTGTTTCCATGCTTTGTATGAGTTTGGACTAAGGTGTGTATTCTCTTCTCTTGCACTTCGTGTGATCTAGAGAATAAAAATCACTCTTAAACCTTCTTTTGCTATCATTAGAGTAAGTAGGAAACTTTTTTAATCATCTTTTAGTTTAAATGATTTTTCACTTGCTAAATAACCAAGGCTAGAATTTGTGTATGTTCTTCCCTTGCACCTAGTGTGATCTTGGGAATTAAAATAAATTTTAGTATTTTCATTAAAATGCACTTGGATGAATTGGGAATAAACCTTGTTTTTGCAAAATTTGATGGTAGTTAGTTGATTTAAAAGAATTTTTCATGGTTATTTTCTTATGATAATGTGAATCTATTTTGAAACTACTAACCATTTTGTGAAGGGCCTAACACTAGTCAAAGAAAGGAGGACCTAAACAATTTTTATAATTACACATGTGATTGTAGGTTGCCAAAAGGAGTACGACAAAAACCACATTAAGTCTAAAAGATAAAAAATACACCAAAATCATAACATTATATTTACAGGTTTCAGTTAAGAGCTACGGCTCATCCGATCAACTAGTACATAACCTCTTTAGCATAAGCCTTAAGCTACAACAATGGGGTTGGTCCTAGAAACCCTAAAGTAGGTCACGCAAGAGGGAACCTTGTGAATGAAATAGGAAAGTGCTCCACACTACCGAATTGTCTAGTACACCTTGGTGAGATTAGTGTCAAATATATTTGTATCATGACCCTAGTGAAATTATAACTAAATGCACTTCAATGCTCATTATACTAAAGGGGTAAAGTAAAGCTGAGATACTCCCAAATTAGTCAATGTGACTTTTTGAGTAAATCGAGCTCACTCATAGATATCTTGTGACACCTAGAGAGAGAACCACCTAGGAAGATTTCCGGCTTGGAGCCATTGTTTTTGTCTTAGATAGTATACTTGAGAAATATCACAAAGGGACAACTTTGTTAGATTCAAACTCTTATTTTTCGAACAAGGGAAAGAATATCTTAAATTTGAAACCACATGACATTTCATCACGAAATCTACTTAGTGTCATTTTGTCCTAGTTTTTCACTTGTCTTAAGACAAGGTGAAACTCTACCAAAATAACACCAAGTTTATTTCAACACCATTTGGTCTACACCCTTGTTTTCTTGTTTCCCATTTTTAGACAAAAGGAAACAACATATATGGATACCGCTAGATATCGCGTGTCCACCACTTTTGTATTCTACTTACGTGACTAGGTTGCAATGTCAGAGTGCAAGTGTTGAAAGTGTGCATGGTACGTACTCATGATCTAGTAGGCCCCCTTGTCTCAAAAATTGATATTTAAAACTTATTATCATCGTCATTAGGTGTTTTCATCCTTGTCTTCTTTTGAGTTGTTTCACAACCCACATTGTAGAGTGTCAATTGAGATATTTACATCTTATTTCCATTGTGAAATTAGGCCTAAATATTTATATTGTAGGGTTACGTTATTTACACGCATAGCAATTTCTTTTATACTTAGACATGGTACATCTTAACTTTGTCTTGAATTTTGTGAATGTTAAGGATACATTGTTATCATCGAGATAACAACATTTTGATACTAGAAATTTTGCTTTCCTGAAATCTTGGTTCACATGTTTAAATAGTGTCATTACACTACTCACATTATTATTGTCCATTTTATGAGACTTGGACTTTGTTATTTTTTAGAAACTAGTTTTTAGTATATCTTGTTAGAAGATCACGTGAACATTCTCTTATCATTTAGGCCTTGTTTGTTACAAACTTGACCTAATTGGTTATGTTGTGTTGTCACTATTTGGCTGCAAAAACCTAACTAGATGGAATCTTAGAGAATAAACTATTTTGTGTAAAATAACTTTGAGCGTTGTACGTCATTGTATTATTCTAAGGAAAATGTGTGTCATATGGTACCTTTCTAGGGTAGCTTGTTATTTATTCTTTAGTTCATACGTTCATTTTGACCTGTCACTTTTGTGGCTATTCTATAGTCACCTTGTTTTAACAACTTAGGGTCATTACGCTGCACAAATTTTACTAGGGGTCCCTTGTTAATAAACCTTAGTGGAAATATTTCATGTTGTACCTTCTATTCTAAGAAATTCCTACTACGAGAATGGGATCATGAAAGTTGGCAGCTAATATATTTGAGGTGACAACCCTCTTTTGGAGGATAATCTCATGGTTGACCATAGTGGTGGAGAGGAAGAATCTCCTTGTGTGGATGTAGAGCTTCATTCTGCCCATTTTGACAACTACATTTTTCATAACAAACATGAATTTCTTATGCGGGTTATGGAACTAGGAGCCAAATTACCTTCCATAGTAGACCCTTCTCTTATCATTGACATGTTTTGGGGAGAAGAAGAAGTAGGCCTCCCTCGTCGCACTCTTAACAAAATTTTAAATCCAGGTCATGCCTCTACTTTTGCATGGCAGAATAATGAGGAGATATCATTTGAAAATGACGAAGACTATCGTTTGCCTCCTATTAAAATTTGTTGTGAAGACCATGAAGAACATGTTCATCATGCACAACCTCCTCCCAATGAAGATCATCATGAAATACCTATTAAATAGGTTACGTTAAAACAACAGTCAAGCACTCACTCGAAACAAAATATACGAAAGGAAAAACCTAAAGCTTTGTTTTACGAATTCCCAATAAACACCCCTTGACATGAGGCACAAAGAGATCCTTATGAAGATATTCTCGCAAAAAATCGGAGTGGGAATACACCTAGGCTAAACAATTTTTATAGACCTATGTCACCACCCACACAAGATCCACTTTTTAATCAAGAGTGGTCAACAATGAGGAATGCCATTCAAGCATTACAAGAGGGCCAAACCAAGAAGTATCGAGTTCGATGAGTTATGTCCTTACCCATTTGACAAATCCATGCTACAAGTACCTTTCCCAAGACATTTTGATTTTCCAAAATTTGATAAATATAAGGGAAAAGGTGACCCTCGTGATCATATAAAGGAATTTTATATGGCATGTCAAGAGGTGGCATTCAGCGACAATTATCTTATGCACTTGTTTCCACAAAGTTTAGGGGCAACAATGCTAGATTGGTTTATGCATATCCCTAAGGGATCCATATCGACATGCCTAGAACTAGCTAAGGATTTTGTACGATACTTATCTTTCAATATAGAAAATGATGTTACCATGTTAGATCTCGTAATGTGAAGCAATGAAACAATGAAAAATTCACTACATTTTTACAAAGATGGAGAGGGTTAGTGTTATCCCAATTTTTCCCCCCAAAAAAATTAATCAAACATGACCCCACATAGAAGAAAATTGGAAGGGTTGTTTCAGTCCAAGCGAGTTGGTAAAGGAGGCCAACGACTTCAAAGGAAAATAGAGGCTCGACAAAAAAATAATTGAGAGAAAGGGCTTGAAGTTTTAGACTTCACATATGAGTCGACTCGGGGAAAAGCAATGGACTCACAGAAGGCACCATGTGCCGGCTCAGTACAAATTCAAAAGAAGAATCAAGAGCGGGTTCCCAAATGAGCGCCAACCCTCCATGTGGTCGAGTCCGAAAGGAAACACCGCCGTTGAAGAGTCAAAGTAAAGAAGGGCGACGGAATCCTCCACGTGTCATCTTGATGCATCTTCAAAGTCAAAATTTGGAGACAGACCCCAAATGTGCAAGGAGCTTTCACGTGTACCAGTCTAAAAGGGACATAGTCAAGTTGTTTAATCAACTAAGTATAAGAGGTTTGACAGAAGCCTCCACGTGCCTCATTGGCACAACTTCATAAGTGAGACCCAAGGGATAGACCCCAAATGAGTGTCATCCCTCCACGTGGTCAAAGCCTCAAAAATTTAAATCAGCCATTGAAAATTCTAAGGCCAACGGACAGCACCACGTGTCTCATTGGCACACCTTCAAGGGTCGAAGCCAAAGGTGGTTCCCCAAACAAGCGCCAGCTCTCCACGTGTCTAGGGTCCAACAGAAGTCAAAAGGGGTAGAACCAGCCATTGAATCGGCTAAGGAAAGGAGAACCAGTGGAAATCCCCACGTGTCCCTTTGGTGCTCTTTCAGGGGGTGAATCCAAAAGTAGGTCCCAATGTGTGCCAGCTCTCCATGTGTCCAATCGGCGCACCTCCGAAGGTCAGGTCCAAACAGAGTCTCCAAATGAGTGGGAAGCCTCCACGTGTCTTGGGTCAGACATAAAGCCTTTTCCAAATAGAGGTATTTATTCAAAATGCAAAAATACAGAACACACCCAAAAAGGGACACGTGGCCATGTTTCAAGTCAAAGTGGGAAGGTGGGTCGTCGGAGGAAATTTGGAATTTTAGATTTTGTTTTGAAAAGTGTAAAAGTATAAAAGTAAGCCACACCTCTGCCAATGCCCAGAGAAGCCACGTGTCAGGCCTAAATTACATGCAAAGTGAGGTAGATCATGGGGGGAACTTTGAATTTTTTGCAACTTTCTCAAAAAGTGTAGTTTGCAAGTGTGGGCCTGCGAGCTCAAGGAGGTTTGTTTGCCAAATGGAAAATGAGAAGGTTGCGGGCTTCCAAGCTTGAGGGAGACTTTTGCACTTTTACAATTTTTGTAAAAGCATAATTTCAATTTTGGGCCCACGGAGGATTTTGGCACAAAGTGAATTTCGGGCCCATGGATCCGTTTTGCAAAACTTGTTTTTCCACCATTTTTGTATGGATTTGATTCAAATATTCAAATGGGCATAACTTTTGATCCAATGCTCGAAATTTAACAAATTTGGTATCGTTGGAAAGGTCTTGACCTCCTCTATGCCATGGAAGCATAAATTATTATTTTTAGTAGGATTTATTGGGTGAAAATATGTTAAAAGTATTTCAAGCCATTAATATAGAATCCGATTGCTTCAACTACCCTAATTTTATCTGATTTGCCATTTTTCCTTATCCAACACACACCAAAGACATGGGGAACCAGAATTGAAAGATTGTAGACATATTTATAGGGCATTAATGGTTGGTGGTTGAGCTTTCAGAGCAGAGTCTAAGTTTTCTTCTTTCTCTCTCACCTCGACGTTCTATATATTGAAATTGCTTCTCATTTGAGAAGGGGAGACATTCTGGGTGTGGGGAAACTTTGTAAAATTTCTTTCCCAACTCCATTTTAGTTGTAAGCCTTCTCCTATGCCTAGAAAGCATATTTTTGCCTCTGAGCAGAAATGTAATGGTCTGTGCACCTTCTAAAGAAATAAACTCATGATTTTTTTAGTGTTCTTCAACCCTTTCATGTGTTTTATTGTTTCTCTATGCCTCTCCATTTCAGATCTTTTTTGTGCATGTATTTCACATTTGCAGGTGTGGGATGTCATGTTTTATGGATTTTTAATGGCGGATTAGGACCTGGGTCTATGTCACTTCTGTCTGACCTCCCTTATCTCCTTTTTTCTTATTTCATCCTCCTTCAGTAGAGTATCTTGCCTCTTTCCTTTTATGGTGTATCACCACTTTAGTGTAGGCTCTCTTTCTCTCTGGTTCCTTGGAATGGTTAGATTAGGATAGATTAGTTGTTCCTATAGTAGAGTAGATTGTGACAGGTAGTTTAGGAGCAAGAACTAGCTTTCTCTAGAGGTCCATCTCAAGTTCTCAAGTCTCTCAACTTGACAGATGGTCCAATGTTGTGCAGTCACACCGAATGCCCCACTCGGATCTGAGGCCATTTGAGGAGTGTTGTGATTTTGCATCAATAGTTTTGGCACACCCGGTGGGACACTGAGGTTAGAGTTTCTCATCTTTCTAAGGTGTCTCATTATCAAACAAGAAATCTTAAGCCACCGTGTGACCACTCAATAGTTTTACATGCCTAGTGGGACACTTAGGTTACATTTTCTCATCTTTCGAGGTGTCTCATTATCAATCGCAAATCTTAAGCCACCGTATGAACACACTCAACCCAGTTTTGCATGCCCAATGGGATAGGTCTCGACGCACCTTACCACTTCACTTCATCAGGTTTGATGTGCTCTTGGTGAATATTACAGCCTTTGGAGGTAATTTCAAGCACATCTGGTGACTCCATTTGGTCAATAACCCATTCTCTAAGTTGCGGCAGAACTTCTTCCCATCCATTTCCACCCACTATTCTTTCCACATCTTTCACTTTCTTCCATCCCATGAAGTTATGCAATCATGACTTCATTCCCAACTTGGAACTCACACTTGCAGTAGCAATAGTAGTGCGAGTCCATCTCCAATGAATTTCATGACTCCTCCAGGATCAAAGCATTATGATCGATTCAGAACCATTATGCTTACCCATATGATCAGTGTCAAAGCTATTTTGGCTATGGAGCTTATCAAGAACAAGGGGATGTATATAATGGTAATAGCTACACTAAGAATGCTAGTTTGTCAAGAAGATTCAAAGAATGGAGGCACGCATGGTGAATTTAAGGGATACAACATAAATGAAAGTATTCAATATTGGTTGCAGGGAACCTTTTCCATGGGTCGGTATTTTTCCAAGATACTACACTGCAGGAGAAAATTTACTTCATGATTGAGATGTTGCCCCAACTTGTGTAGTGGGATGAGGAGATAGAGGCCTACAAACTTGGTGTCAAGGAGCCTTGTCAATGGGTAAGTCTTGCACCATCATCTAGTGATTTCCTCTCCATTCCCCAAAAAATACCATCTCAACCTGGGCTTCAATTTCAATCATCCCATCTACTACCCCAAGTGTTGATTTCCCTTCTCCATCCCCTAGTCTTCCATCTCATCTCATTTCCTCTTCCCTTTTCCCTTATAAATCTTAGTCCCCTCCACAAGATCCAAAATCAATGCCTTCCCCTCCACCAAAAATAAGGAAACAACTAGTGGAGACCCCATCCACCACTCCTCCTACTCTCCCAAGTCCATGTCAGGGAGAGACTCCAAAAACTAGTCAAGGAGAGCAACAAGAAGAAGAGCCATCCAAAGAAGAGATGATCAAAACTTGGTAAGCTTGGCTCTTAGATTCGGAATTATAAATATTCCCTTATTGGTTAAGCCTATGGAGGAGGCTGAGGTCAAGCCACAAGTGGTGGAAGCTTCAGCTACAACATAAACATGGGAAGAAGAAGCTACTCCAAATCCAAAAGAACAGGGAGTAAATTCTAATTGTGGAGGAGAACCATACATTTCCAAAGGCTTCAGTGTGGAGCAGGCCATAGAAGAACCTTCATTTCTTCCTCCCACTTCATCCCCTTTAAGCTCTAATGTTGAAGAAGATTTTGAGCTTTCAAAATTCATGTTTGAAGATGAGGGAAACCATGGTGAGACAATTTCATATCCAAAGGACACATGGATGAGGTTGAGCACACGCAGCAAGATAATGAGGAGGAAAATTACCTATCTAACTTGGAGGATTGCCTTGATGGAGAGGATCCCAAGGAGATCACATCATTTTCTCCTCCATCATCCACCTTCCAAGCACATGAGTCCACTATCATGGAGAAAAGAATTCAAGGATAACAGCTTGTGTCTCACAAACTCCCTCTAGAACCAAGGTTGGAGGATCATAATATTCCATGTTCTTCTCAAGAGGAGGAAGGAAAAGAGAATGAGGATCCCATCTCTTCCACACCATCCATCCAAGAAGGTCCACAGGAAACTCTATTCTTAGAGTTGAAGTTCGAGTAACGGGCACATCCATTGGATCAGACCATGCCCTATCAGGTACTTGTCTTCATTGGAGCCAAGGGAGAAGCCAAAACTAGTCATACATGCTTCAGGGCATGAGGATGAGTATCAAAGTACCAAGGATCGACTGCAATGCCTCTTCAATCCAAATACAAATAAAATAAAATGGGTATTTGTCTTGTTTCCAGTTGACACCTTGATGATTTGGGTGGAGGATCGGCTTATAGTCATTTTTTCACTCATACAAGAAGCCATATTTAGTGTCAAATCATTTGCATGGCTTCCTTTTTGAGAAAAGGAAGCTACCTCTCTCTACCAATTGCAGGATTTGATTGAGTTCCCTTTTGCTCCCAATTAGCGTAGAATAGGTAGGTTTTCTTTTAGCGGAACAAGTGCTTTTTCACACTCTACATGTCCACTTGGCGCATATATGATTTAATCTTTGTATATAAGTTTTGTTCGTATTGCTCCAGAGGTCAGTCAAGACACCATGACCTTTCGTATTTATGACAAAGAGACCCATAGTTTCCTATAACAGTTGCTAATTTCAAATGAAACAAATACAGAGCAACTAAAATCGGGTTTCGAGATAGTCCATTTCCAAATAGGTGAAAGCCCCAGGTCATTACAATTTTCTACTCTCAAAACCTCATCTTCAAGATTTTCTTATGGAAATTGAGAGTGCGAGATAGTGGGGCAGGTCGGTGTCACCAAGTGCGGGCATTCGAGCTCATGGTTTCAGGGAAAGATTAGTACCAGCTATCATTCATGACTCCATGCCCAATGGATACTTCAAGGCCACTGATCACTTCATCTAGTAGGCAGATGTCCCCGTGAGTCACCAAATTGTTATCCCAATTTTTCCCCCAAAAAAATTGATCAAACACGACCCCACACAAAATAAAATTGGAAGGGTCATTTCATTCCAAGCAGGTCCCAAATTTGAAAAGGGCCAATGATGTCAAAGGAAATCATAGGCTCAACAAAAAGAATTGAGAGAAATGGCTCGAACTTTTCAGAATTTGCATACGAGTCAACTCGGGAAAAGAAACAAACTCACCGAAGGTGCCATGTGTCACTCGGTGTAACTTCAAAATCGGAATCAAGAGTGGGTTCCCAAATGAGCGCCAACCCTCCACGTGATCGAGGCTCGAAGGCAAAGCACTATTCGTTGAAGAGTCTCAAGAAAGAAGGGCCGACAGAAGCCTCCATGTGTCATCTCGGTACATCTTCAAAGGAAAAATCTAGAGGTAGACCCCAAATGTGTACGAAGATTCCACTTGTCCAAGGTCTGAAAAGGGATAGAGCCGGTCGTTTAATCAACTAAGTACATGAGGGCCTGTGGGAGCCTCTATGTGTGTCATCATCGGCACAACTTCAGAAGTGAGACCCAAGGGATAGACCCCAAATGAGCATCAGCCCTCCATGTGGTTAGAGCCTCAAAAATTTAAATCAGCCGTTGAAAATTCTAAGGCCAACGGACAACGCCACGTGTCTCATCGGTGCACCTTCAAGGGTCGAAGCCAAAGGCGGTTCCCCAAACATGCGCCATCTCTCCACATGTCTAGCGTCCAACAAAAGTCAAAAGGGGTAGATTCGGTCATTGAATCGACTAAGGAAAGGAGAACCAGTGAAAATCCCCACGTGTCCCTTCGGCACTCTTTTAGGTGGTGAATCCAAAATCAGGTCACAAATGTGTGCCATCTCTCCACCTGTCTAATCAACGCACCTTCGAAGGTCGGGCCCAAATAGAGTCACTAAATGAGCAGGAAGCCTCCATGTGTCCTAGTTAGACATAAAGCCTTCACCAAATAGAGGGACTTAGTCAAAACACAAAAATAGAGAACATGCTTGTAAAGGGACATATGGCCATGTTTCAGGTCAAAGTGGGAAGGCGGGTAGTCGGAGGAACTTTGGAATTTTAGATTTTGTTTTGAAAAGCATAAAAGTATAAAAGTAATCCGCACCTCCATCGACACCCAGAGAAGCCATGTGTGAGGCCTAAATTACATGCATGGAGGCGGGCCATGGGAGGAACTTTGGATTTTTTGCAACTTTCTCAAAAAGTGCAGTTTACAAGTGTGGACCCACGAGATCGAGGAGGTTTATTCGCCAAATGGAAAATGAGAAGGTTACGGTCTTACAGGCTTGAGGGAGACTTTTGTAATTTTGAAATTTTTGTGCAAAAAGCACAATTTCAATTTTGGGCCAATCTGTGCTTTTAGTGCAAAGTGAATTTCGGGCCATGGATCCATTTTGCAAAACTTGTTTTTTCACCATTTTTGTACGATTTGATTCAAATATTTAAATGGGCATAACTTTCGATCTAGTGCTCAAAATTCAACAAATTTGGTACCATTGGAAAGGTATTGACCTCCTCTACGCCATAGAAGTATAAATTATTATTTTTAGTAGGCTTTGATGGGTGAAAATATGTAAAAATTCTTTCAAGCCATTAATACAGATTCGATTGCTTCAACTACCCAGATCTGATCTGATTTGCCATCTTTCCTTCTCCAACATGCCAAATAGACATGGGGAACAAAAATTGATAGATTATAGGTGGATTTATAGGGCATTAATGGTTGGTGGTTGATCTTTTAGAGCAGAGTTCAAGTTTTCTTCTTTCTCTCTTGCCTCGACATTCTATATATTGAAAACACTTCTCATTTGAGAAGGGGAGACATTCTGGGTGTGGGGAAACTCTGTAAAATTTGTTTCCCAACTCCATTTGAGTTGTAAGCCTTCTCCTACACCTGGCAAGCATATTTGTGCCTCTGAGTAGAAATGTAATGGTCTGTGCACCTTCTAGAGAAATAAACTCATGATTTTGTGGCATTCTTCAACCCTTTCTCGTGTTTTATTGTTTCTCTATGCCTCTCCCTTTTAGATCTATTTTTTGTGCATGTATTTCATGTTTGCAGGTGTAGGATGTCGTGTTTCATGGATTTTTAATGGTGGATTAGGACTTGGGTCTGTGTCACTTCTGTCTAACCTCCCTCATCTCCTTTTTTCTTGTTTCATCCTCCCTCAACAAAGTATCTCACCTCTTCCTTTTCTGGTGTATCACCGCTTTAGTGTAGGTGAGATTCACTCTCTCTTTCTCTCTGGTTCCTTGGAATGGTTAGATTAGGATAGATTAGTTTTTTCTCGTATTAGAGTAGATTGTGGCAAGTAGTTTAGGAACAAGAACCAGCTTTCTCTGGAGGTCCATCTCATGTTTGCAAGTCCCACAACTTGATAGATGTTCCAATGTTGTGCGGTCACACCGGATGCCTCACTCATATTTGAAGTCATTCAGGGGGTGATGTGATTTTACATCAACAAGCTTAGCTAGTCATTTTCCTTTCTCCCTACCCTAAAAGTAATCGATAGGTATATTTTTAACAACCTCCATCTAGACATTACATTCCACTTGAAAATGCATTGTGGCAACACATTTGAAGAGGTAATAGAAAAAGGGAGTCAAATTGAAAAGGAATTGTTAAATAGAGGGACCCTAAATCCCTTTTCAAGAGATCATAATGATTCCAAGACCAACGACAAGCCAAAGTGTTTTCCTAATAAGAATGAAAACATTTTTAATGATGGAATAGTTGACTCTAAATGGGTGCAAGCCATGCAGAACCACACACCTTTGAAACTTACAAAGGGTAATCCACATATGGAGTATAAATGTTTTGTTTTCACTCCTCTTTCATACTCAATTTCACAATACTAAAACAGCTAGAGACTCGTTAATATGGTTAGATATCCTAAAACTACACCTTATGAGGATGACACGCCTAAACCATCATGGTTTAGAGATAATGAGTATTGCCAATTCTACCGCATTAAAGGTCGCAAAATAGATAATTGTTTGAATTTGCAGCACTACATACAAGACTTAATCAAAAGTGTGAGGTGGAGATAGATTCATCCACTCCTAACAAATCCACCAATATGAAGACTCTTCCTAAACATAATCGGGACAAGAATTCTAATTATGTGTCTAATGAGGAGAATCATTTTGATGTTATCATTGGTTGTGTAGATACACCCGTTGAACATGTCAACACAATAACCCCTATGATATACCCTATATTATCTATGTATAGGCATGTGTTGATAAAAATTGATTATCATGCAATTCTACAAACTTATGAAAGTAAAGAACCTAGGTTTCAACATTCCCATCAAAGGATGCCTATCACAATTAGACCTCATTTTATTCTTCACGCTAGAGATCCCATACATGTACCATGTTCCCCACCTTCAACTCATAGTCGGTGGTATGGTTTGGAAACTTATGATCCAAATTATTATTTGGGTTCCTCCCACTCTTCTTCCGACTCCAATCCAAACTATTATTCAAATTCTCTGAGACTCACCTAGATCTCATTGAAATTCTAATTTGGTTCTTGATCCAGCTTCTCCCTTGCTTTGTAATAATTCTCTTATTCACCGCCTCAATGACCCTTCTTTTTCGTCAAAGAGCTCTCCAATTAAAATTCCTTCTAGTAAATCATCCAATTCGACTCCCATGTCACATTCATCCAATCAACCTCTTGTGGTAGAACAACTACTCACACTGATTAATTCATTTCGGAATGAAGAAGTAATTAGATAATTTATGAGGGTACATGAAGACATACCTCTAGAATTTTTTGAGTAAGAAACCTCTTTAGACCTCGATACGTTCTCGTATTGGGAGGAAGAGATTGATGTATTTTTTCGAAAACAAAGAAAGACCCCAAGATCATCAAACATGATCCTCTTATTTTTCCATCTTCAAATTCTTCATTGGGTGATGATATTCCGGGTTTAGAATTGATCCACAACCTATCTTCTTATTACCTAATCATTCGTTATCTATTAGGATTCCTCCATCGCAATCTTACCCTAGGTCACCACCCGGTATCCCATCATCTTCTTCTATGTGGGGCCACCTCCAAGTAGCCCCACATCCTCTATATGTGTCTCACCTCCTGGTAGCCCATCTTCTTCTATATATGGGACACCTCCAGGTAGTTCTTCATCTTCCATATATGGGATTCCACCAGGAAGTCCTTCATTTTCAATCTTAGTTCCACATCCTTGTAGTCCTTTATCTTCAATCTATGGGACACCTCCCAATATCCAATCCTCTTCAATTCTTGGACCATACCCTTCACGTCCACCACATTTTCCTTCTATCAATGATTGTGGCAAACCCACTGTCATTCCTCACATCAATTCTATTTTCCCACTTTATTATCCCACTTCTCAAGATCATACAAGTCACGTAGCAACTTATAGGAAACCAAAATGGTTCCATCATTAGGTTTACATCAATAATTCCAAGAGCCCCAAAGCTCACAACAATTTAAAAAATCTTAAATTTCAGAATCAAACATGCTTTAAAATTCACATCAACGCACCCATCAAGTATGGTGTAAAGTGTAGAAACATCTGGATAGGGACCTCAAGATCCTACACACAACATCCACGTTTCATGATAAAACACAATCATCTATTGAGTATGAGCTCACCACAATCATTGAGATCGGGATAATATGACTCTTGATAAGCAAACATGCCTAGTTTTCCTTATCAAGGAAATTGCTAACATTGTTGTTGGATCTTATCACACCAAGTGACCTTGTCGGTCCCACCTTTCAAAAAAAAAAAAGAAAACATTTCAAAAAAATCAAAGGTAAATGAACACACATTGCAATCAGGTATTACATACACATGGATGTTCTTTCTTCCCTTCCTTTCTATTCTTCTACAAGTCTTCCTACCATTTTCATCCCTTTGGTGATATTTTGGTTAGCCAATTTGTACACATATTTTGTGAGCTTATCTCTATGGTATCCATTTTGACTTGGTATTTTATCACCTTGGTAAATTAAAGAATGACTGACCTCATAGAGATCCTATCACAATTAACATCTAAAAAACTTGTTGCGAAGAAATTTTGGACATATTTGTTGACACTAGCCAATGTCGTCATCGCAATCACTTCCACCTCCTTCCATCAAGCCATCAGTGGTTCTTAACCCCTTTTCAAATAAGAGAGCTGAAATAAGTTTTTAGAAAGCAAAAGAATCAATCAAATCAAAAAGCACAAATTTGAAAGCAAATGCTAAAAACAAAAGCGATATATATATATATATATATATATATATATATATATATATAAATCTATCTTGAGGTATTTCCAATAATCTCTACTGGGGCTATGGAAATCGACAGAAATAGAGCAATGTTATGATTAGAATCAAATGCATCTCCGTTGGGGCTATGGACATCTTTCTGGAAGAAGAGCAATGTATGGCTCTCCTTCCGCAATCCATTCATAAAAATCAACTTTGAAAAATAAATCATTCCTAGACATTGGCTACGGTGTCTTCACTTGTTTTCTATCAAATCTTCCCTCCAAGAGGTAATAAATTTCCACGTGCACACACTGGATCTCTATGAGCAAACAAGATTAGTATATTACCAAGTGTCTATTTTTTTAACCTTGTTCAGACTCTTACTCTAGTATGTATCTTGTCTCACTATTTCTTCCTTTGGCTAACCGATTCTTCATCACGAGGCTTCTAAGATACATTCATTCACATTTTTTTCTTCTACTTTATTCAAAACATCCATGTGTATAATATTTCCTTTTTCCATGTTTGCGGGCACCTTTGTCCCCTTTCTCAAAACAATCTTCCACTTCTTTCTATCATGTGCTTCTTGGCCAACTTACACTGGGGTATCCTTGTTCCTTCCTAGCACATCATTGGGTTATGGTCATAATCATGTTAAACCTATCTATATTGGCCTTGATCCATATTTTGCACGTGAATATTTTTCCTTTGAATATTCCCATTTAATGTTGGGGGCAATTTCGCATCTTCACTTTGTTACACATGCACATGGCATTCTTCCTCAGTACATCCCATCCATCACTTGGGGCATCCATGTTTCTTTGTTTCTATACATAGCATAAGAAACTTATAGAAAATAAAAAAACATTCAAAATATGTTTCAAAAATAAAAAACAAATTGGTAAAATAATTAAAAATCCAAAAAAAAAAATTTTTTTACAAAAATGGTAAACAACGTGCATACAGACTAAAGCCTGTATCACTTGCATTATCCTCGAACATTGAAATTTGTCCTACAAAAGCATATTTCTAAGGTTTTTTTTTCTAGTCTCAAATGACTTGCGGATCATCATGATCTATATCCATTAACAAAAGCTAGGTTGCATACTATGTCGGTCCTCTCATGCAATAGTGAGTTTCAGGGACTGTGTCATAGTGCACAAAAGCGCGTTCCATGGGACTACTTGTGTCCTCTATTTTTCCCTCGCATGTGTTATTGCTTGGGGCATCATTTTTAACCCTTTTCGTTATAACATGAACATTCAAGAACTGCTTCTTGATAACAAAAACATTAGTGTAACTATCTTAAACATTGTTTGTTTAAGTACGTGTGATTGTACAAGTTTCTTTGTTAGGTTAGCTGGTTTACTTTCTCATATTGCATTTCATTTTGAATGTTGCATGGAGATAAATATCATTTTAATTTCTCGTATTGCATTACATAATGTATGTTGCATGCGGTTGCATATTTTTAGCAAAACAATTGTTCGTAATTTAACTTTTCATGTTATCTTACACTTTTGTTTATTTTAAATAAAGGCCAATGATGTAGACCTAGGGGGAAAATGATATAAACCGGTTGCTTATAGAAAGGTTGGATGCAAAGGTTGGACTTGTCCTATATTTCTCCGTTAATCATTTCTTATCCATTATAATTTATCACCACTACTAATTTTTCTTCTTTCAAATCACTCGGGAAAAAAACAACCACGTTTATCCCTTTCATTATTCCTTTTCAATACTTAAGGGTTTTGTGCCCGTTGTGACCTATTTTTTCTATCCATTTCGATTATATTTTCAATTGTCGATTGACTTCTTCTATCACCCCATCGACACTCAAGGGGGAATCCTTCATCCTATTACTTTTTCTTTAAAAATTTACTTTTTTACGCTTATCTACTACATTTGAAGTGTATTCACTAACTTCACCTCAAATAGGGGAAAATGTAGACACCTAAATTCCATTTTGCAATCTTATTTCCAAAACGCACAAAAATCACTCTCAATCTTGCCAAATCCGTTATAATTAGTGGTTTTAGCTACTTAACTAATTTTCTTTATCAATTTAATCAATTAACACCATGTTGTTGATTGCGTAACCCCTTTTACATTCAGGATGCCACTTTATGGCGAATCGTAAGTCAAAATCCTCTTCAAAACAGACAATTAGCGTTTATTAGCTAATTAAGCCTATTGTGCCCTTGTTTTGGTCAATATACCCTAGTATTGGCTTAAACCCCTCTTTCAACCACTCAAAATCACCCCATTGACCTCTACAATGTCTCAATAAGCTTTAAAATCTTATCTTAGCCTCCTAGTTGACCCTAAGTGGTTGATTAAGGCTTCACACCTCTTAATCACTTGGTAATTCACTAATTATGATTAGCAAGGCCTAATCATGATTAGAAATTCTAATCTAATTTGGGGCTTTTAGTCCCACATGCACCAAAATACAAGTTTCTCCCAAAAGGAAAACTATAAAAAGGGTGCACCTCATTCCTTTATACTACACACCATGCTTTGATTAGCATCTCATATAATAAATATGATGTTTAACCAAGTTCAATCCTTTCTTAAAGCCTTCAATGGGGTTAGTAGATGGATATCTAAAATGACCAAGAAGTCATTGGAAGAGGCCATTTCACCTTGTTTTGAGTAGCAACCATAGCCATTTGAGTGCCCTCTTAGGTCTATTTAGGCCCATGTTAGGTAATTCAAGCATATTAGTAGGCATGTTTAGTTAGATTTTGTATTGTTTTCATACTAGTTAAACATTCTTTTAAGCTTCTATCTTAATGTTGCATTCCTAGACTTAGAACCCTTGGCTAGATGGATGGCAATGGTGTTAGCTTCCTTGTTTAGTCGTTCAATTTTATTTGTAAAGTTTAGGGTGTCATCGGTTCTAACAACTAAAACTATGCACTTAAGCTCAACTTCACATGAAAATTCCTCACACCTACAATCAAAGGTCATTAAGGCATGAAATGCCAAATCCTTCTCACATACCATATAAGATTAAACCATAGGTCCTATGTATTAAATTGTAATGGCATGCATATGTAATGGAAAAACAATACACCATAAGATCAATAAAATAATCAAATCTTAGAGTAGCCTAAGAACTAGCTAATACATAGTTAACAATATACTTATAATATTGTACATATTATCCAATATAGCTAACACCAAACACAATTGTCATCCATATTTGTATTTTCATGTGTATATAGTAATTTCCACACATTATAACCATTTTTTTCCCATATAAAAGTGGACATCATTTGAAAAATTTAGTCATGCAAGTTTGATAGTTTGATTTATTACAATGTTTGTGATGATCTTTGCACTTGCTTTCCTCATATCTCCGTAAAAAAAAATCTTCATAGAAGTGCACTAAATAAGGTATAATCCTAGAAGCCTTAATTCTCTATTTTTTCCGAGCATTTAATTTTTTCTATGTTATTTCCATTATTTCCTATGTTCTAGATTTACTTCATCTTTTGTGATTGGGTTCACATTATCGATTGAGTCTTATTTAGATCTAATTACAACCTTAGGCAAAGCTTTGTAATTAGTACATTTTTGCATCAAAACCACTTTCCACAACTAGCAGGGCGAATTAAACATTAGGAGCTGATGCATAGAAATATGCATTTTCCATGCATTCAATCAATGAAGAATACTCAAACAATAACTTTCATCGACATCCCTATAGCGAGGATCCTTTTTAGATGCCCAAAATGGTTTTATCATGCAAAAATTAACAAATAACACCTTGAATCGCTTACTCAATCACCTTACCTTGTTCTAAACCCCTCATTTAATTTCATTTTAACAATCATATCGATCAAATTTCTTGAGAACCAAAATTTCCTCTTACTAACCTCAATTTCCCTTCACTAGCTTTCTTTGTTTTTACCTCTAAATGAAGCAAATTCTAACTCTTAGCCTTAAAACCCCTCTTCCAATGCATGTTACATGTCTCATATCTCAAACCACTATTATTTCAATAATCAAGTTGATACAAAAGGATCAATATCTCATCCTTTCATTTATCTTGCTTAAAACTTCCATCTCATGCTCTTAAGACCATGACCTCTGTACAATTCATGTTTATAATGATCTAAGCATATCTAGAAGGAAGTGGAAACTTTTACAAGGACCATTTTTGCCCAATAACGTGTGGGTGAAGTCTTAGAAACCAACTCATTTTCTTTCTCTCTTTATCACTCTTTCCTCCTCACTATCTTACTAAGTCTTTCTAGCCTCTGCTTTCAAGCCTTTTCATTCATATCTTTCATTCTACCAAACTTCATGACACAAACAAGAAATTTCGACTACCCATTTTTCTATTTGATCGAGTGTATAAAGTTTTAAAGGAACTTTATTTGGCAAAATCTCACCGAACCCACTAATCGGGTTTCTATTAGGTCTCGTGATAGTCCGGGACAAAAGACTCGACATCTATATCTTAAAATTCATCCACTTTGAAAACTCAAAATCCTTCTAAGGAATGTCACACTATGTTTTCTTCAAATATTCAAATCAAAGTCCATGTTTAAAGGTTTCTTACACAAGGTTGATCGCAAAACCCTAGTGGGCAACTCACAAGCCGAAGCCAGAGCCTCCAAAATCTTATAAATTTCTTGTTATTTGCATGTAAGGCTTCAAACTTCACCAAGGAGTCTATCACATTCCCTTCACATTCTCGGGCTAATAGTAAGCCTTAACAATGTAAAGAACATCTATTTCAATTAAAGAACTATCTTGTACATACATTAGAAGCATGGTATGTAAACACTCGATCAATAGCTTAAGGCAAATGAAATATCATTTGAATAAAAACTTCACCAATTACTTAAAAATGACTCAACATAGACTTCTGGTATTATCATGTATCACGCAAAGGTTATTATCATGTATCATGCAAATGTAATTCAGCTATCAAACTCATCAAAATGCTTTGCAAAGGTTATTACAGATCCTTTCTCACCACCGTGATAGTCAAGAATCCATTCAATTACTAGAACATGGTATAAATTCTCAAAAGCCACTAAATTAAAGCACATGTAGAGAGTTTTCTCATAAGAAAAACTTCATTAACAACTAAACAATGAACCTTCCACAAGGAAATGCATAAAAACTCATACAATATAGGTATTCACAAAGTCCATCATATACAAAACAAAATCGTCGTATTATATATACATATATATATTTCATACAAAACTTCATGTATCTTTCTTTACTCCATCTTACTCTCATCCTCCTTCCTCGAGGAAATATCCTTCCACTCCTCTCTATCACCTTCCTCATAAGTTTTTCTTCCTTCTTTCTCGCCGACTAACTTTCTCCCATTTGAATCATTTCTCTATTATGTAACCTTTTCTTGAAACCTAACTAATTTTTTTCAAGACTCATAATGACCCTCCATACACCCTTACCACATCAAGAAGGCATTTTACAACTTTTGAACACTTCATGACTTACACTTACACTTACACTTTATGACCCACTCTCACACACTTTAGGCCACCTAGACTCTATGAAACCCCATATGGTCTCTTTTACATGCTTTTGGAATTTGAATTGCATTTTTAGAGGGAAACACAAATTTGAAGTTTCAAACTTTAACACTCCACCTATACCTCCTCTCATGACTTTAACATACCCAAATACACCTACTTAGACCTTACAACCTTGAAAAATGATAATTTTACATATTTGGTGTTCTCTTCATCATGCTCGTGCATCGAGCTCCTAGGCGTAATTAGAGTGGATGCCCTCTAACAATTTTAGTTAATATATTTTCCCATCAAGTAAATAAAGAAAAGCTTCCTACATAATCATATTATAAAAATTGTATGATCGTAATAAATCAAAAATGAAGCCTCCACTAGCATTCACCAGGCTACCCTAATGTGTTGGCATAGTTGGCTCGGTCCCACAAGCTTCCATTCGCAGTAGTCAACATCTAAGTCAGCATAGTCGCTTAAGAGCCCTGAGGCCCAAACACACCATATCTTTGACGGGTGATTTCTCAGACTGTGGCACCTAGACATGTCTCGTTATATCTGAGAGCTCCATGTCGGGGCCCTCTACGAAATCCTCTCATGGTTTTCTCCGTCTCCATCCGGTTCTCTCATTGTCTATTGTTTGCAGCAAACACGAGAAATAGTGCGATCACTGAGTTAGTGTAGGGATGTCGAGGTTGTAGTTTGCAAATGGAAGCTCATGGGACCAAATTGACTACGCCATCGGGGTGTCCTGGTGAACACTAGTGGAGGATTCATTTTGGTTCCCTACGCTCCGTGTGCTCTCGGGCTACCTCGTCCGGCGTAGTCGCTTAAGAGCCCTGAGGCCCAAACACGCCATATCTTCGACATGTGATTTCTCAGACTCCATGGCACCTAGAGACATCTCATTAGATCTGAGAGCTCCATGTTGGGACCCTCTACAAAATCCTCTTGTGGTTTTATCCATCTCCATCCGGTTCTCTCGTTGTCCTATTGTTTGTAAATGTGAGAAATAGTGCGAGTCTGCCAGTCGGTGTCGCTGCAGGATGTTGTATTTTGCAAACGAAAGCTCATGGGACCAAACCAACTATGCCAACATGTCCAAATGGCCTAGTGAATGCTAGTGGAGGCTTCATTTTGGTTCCCTATGCTTCTCGTGCTCTCGGCTACCCCGTCCGGCGTAGTCACTTAAGAGCCCTGAGGCCCAAACATGTCATATCTTCGACGGGTGATTTCTCAAACTCCGTGGCACCTAGAGACATATAATCGTAGTCGAGAGATCCATGTTAGGGCCCTCTATGAAATCCTCTCGTGGTTTTCTCTGTTTCCATCTGGTTCTCTCGCTGTCCTATTGTTTGTAAACGCGAGAAATAGTGCAATCTGAGTCAGTGTAGGGCTACTAGATGTTGTATTTTACAAACGGAAGCTTGTGGGGTCGAACAAACTACACCAACACATCGAGGTGGCCTGTTAAACACTATTGAGGCTTAATTTTGGTTCCTACACTCCTCATGCTCTCGGCTACCCTGCCTCGAGCATAGGCATAATCGCTTAAGAGCCCTGAGGCCCAAACATGCCATATCTTTGACAAATGATTTTTCAAACTCCGTGGCACCTAGAGATGTCTCGTCAAAATCAAGTGCTCCATGTTGTAGCCCTCATGAAATACTCTCATGGTTTTCTCTATCTCCATCTGGTTCTCTCGCTGTCCTATTGTTTGTAAACGCGAGAAATAGTGCAGTTTGAGTTAGTGTAGGGCTTTGCCGATCTTTGTATTTTGCAAATGGAAGCTCGTGGAACCGAACCAACTACGCCAACATGTTAGGATGGACTGGTGAACACTAGTGGAGGATTTTTTTTTTTCCTACGCTCCCCATGTTCTCGTGCTACCCCATCCAGGCATAGTCGCTTAAGAGCCCTGAGGCCCAAACACATCATATCTTCGACATGTTATTTCTCAGACTCTGTGGCACCTAGAGATGTCTCGTTAGATCTGAGTGCTCCACATCAGGGCCCTCTATGAAATCCTCTCGTGGTTTTATCCATCTCCATCTAGTTCTCTCGTTTTCCTATTGTTTGTAAACATGAGAAATAGTGCGAGTTTGAGTCAGTGTAAAGGTCATTGAGGATGTTATATTTTACAAACGGAAGTTTGTGGGACCGAACCAACTACACCAACATGTCGGGTGGCATAATGAATGCTATTGGAGGATTATTTTTTGTTCCCTATGCTCCCCGTGCTCTCGGGCTACCCCATCTAGGCGTAGTCGCTTAAGATCCCTGAGGCCCAAACACGCCATATCTTCGACAGATGATTTCTCAGACTCCGTGACACCTAGAGATGTCTCATCAAAATCAAGTACTCCACATTATGGCCCTCTACAAAATTATCTCGTGGTTTTCTCTGTCTCTATCCGGTTCTCTTGTTGTCCTATATTTTGTAAATGCAAGAAATAGTGTAGTCTAAGTCGGTGTAGGGTTGTCAAATGCTATACTTTGCAAACGGAAGCTCGTGGTACCGAATCAACTACACCAACACATTGGGGCGGCTGGTGAATTCTATTGGAGGATTTGTTTTTTTTTCCCTACGCTCCTGTGCTCTCAAGCTACCCCATCCGGCGTAGTCACTTAAGAGCCCCGAGGCCCTAACACACCATATCTTCACGGGTGATTTCTCGAACTCCGTGGCACCTAGAGACATCGTGTCGAACTAATTACTCCATGTCAAGGCTCTCTACGAAATCCTTTCACGCTTTTCTCCATCTCTATCCGGTTCTCTTATTGTCCTATTGTTTGTAAACGCGTCGAAATAGTGCGGTCTAAATCAGTGTAGGGTTGTTAGATGCTATTTTTGCAAATGGAAGCTTGTGGGACCGAACCAACTACGCCAACACGTCGGGGTGACATTTTTGTTCCCTACGCTCCCCGTGCTTTCGGGCTACCTCATCCGGGCTACGAAAGCCTCTCGTGGTTTTCTCCGTCTCCATTCAGACTGAGTCAGTGTAAGGTTGTCCATTTCCAATCACCTGAATAATATAGGTGGTTCATACAATATAGGTGGTGAAATGAGAATTTTAATAAGATATTTTTACAATATAGGTGGTGAAATAAGAATTTTTGTTTGTTGTTCCTTTCTAATATTTAATTTTTCTTAGCTTCACTTGGCTTCGAGAATAATAAATTCTCTACTAACAGTGCCAACCACGTGAAGGTGGAAGCTTTTTTGGCACCACTAACCTACATAAACATGTTAGTAAGCAATTAAATAGAATTTTAAATCACACAAAATTCAAACAAAATCATTTAAGTAAATATTCAAATTAAATTCATGAAGAACATACCTTTACAAATTCAATCCAATGAACCGCAAGGATCAACTCTATTCTTGACAGTAGTAAGAATTGCTTCATGATCTAATTCATGAACCTTCCACAAATTTTTGTTTGATGGCCGACCTCAATATTTGATCAATTTAATATTTTTTACAATGACCAAATGTGAATAGTGAAGTATCTTCCGATGTACTTCATAGTCTTCAAACAACCAAATGTTTGATTTTTGATAGGATATCATCGAAGCCAAGTTCCAGCTTACTTATCACCGATCCAGTTGGGATACTCAAGGTCTTCACCATCAATGATTGTGGAAGTCAATTATTTTTTCCTCTACACAACAAGATAAGAATTAGTTTGTTCCCTCTTCATTAAATCCCATTGCAATAACTGCAAAAACGTGCCCTATGTATCACAAAATAAAACGTTTCACCAATTTATAAATACATTAGAGTTGACTATTTAATAATTTATAAATATAAAACATGGCATGTACATATATGTATGTACCTTGTTGCACTAAATCAGAGACTTGGTCAAAGTCAGGTGATGTTGTCTTTTGATTTGAAGACCCTGCAAGTTGTAATGCTCGTGGAACTTGATGTGTGTCAAGTGGAATTAGAGGTCTAGAAGTCCACTCATCCACCCATTGTTGTTACTCACATTCATTCCACGCAAAATCAATGCATGATATACAAAAACATGTCATGCACCTAGTATAAATAGTCTAATAATTTACATCTGAACTACGGAATGAGTGCATATCACTTGATCATGCAAGCTGTCATACAATATTCAAAGTTTGTCGATGTTGTTGCTCTATCAACCAAAAATATCTATGAATCGTTTATCTATCTTGAGATTCATGCCCTATATTCTTGACACACCAATTAACAATGCTTTTTGCATCCTGTAAATTTAGCACCATCCTTGAACTTTAACTCTTCTCTTACAAGTGCTCTTTTCACACATGCTCCTGCACCATCATGCTCTCCTTTTCCATGCCCTGCCTTAGTAAAACTCCAGATATGTTGTACATTTGTTTCTTTGTGCATCCTTCTTAGCCAATAAAACATCTCGTGCATTCTTGAATTGTGATGTGCAGTTGTCGACCAAATGTAATGTTGATCGAAACTAATGTTCCTCTCATTAAAGTTCACATAAAACACCTAGAAAAACCCTTGTACATATTCTGTAGAATGTGTCTGATCATCACTGATGTAGAAATGATACTCTCTCAATATTTTTGGTCTTGCTCGGTGCTTTCAGTGAGTTCATGAACGTTATATGTGTGAAAATAGAAACTTGCACTGAGTTATAATATTGAGACTAAACCTCCATTTGTGGCTGCAATGTGTAATTCTATGTGAAGTCAACTATTGAAACAATAGTACCAAGTGGGAATGTGTCCTTGATTAACTTGAATTGTTCATCCAACCATTGATCTCTATGTGTGTGCCTTGGATACTCATAAAAATTTCCTCTCTGAATTTGACCATATATTATGACACAGGTAATTGTTGTGTAATAAGCTCACACCTCTTAGATTATTTTCCATCTTTTAATTGATATGCCACCGATTTATATTTGGTGAAATCAACCAATTCTTTTCCTATTAAAGATGTACTCTCCTCATGGATACAAATTTTCAGATCTGGCAAGCCATCGCATACATTGCACGTTCCATCCAAACATGCTTTGTTATTAAAAAAATTGTCTTGTTGATTTTTCACAAAATATTGTCGAATAAATTCCCTTGAAGATTTTTGTGGGACATTTATTCCACACTCCCGCAACATGATGTCGGTATGCAAAACACTCGCGTATTTGACAAAAATATCATAATGCATTGAAAATTCAACATGATGCCTATAACAACAAGTGGTACGTGAGTGATTGATTTTCACCTAAAAGGGTTTGTTCATTTTAAATAATCTTTGGCTAATGTTAATTTGTGGATTTTCATTTTTAAACTTAGGAAACAGATTGTTTGAGTCATATCTAAGAATTTTTTTGCACACGATTCACGATTACGAGAACATATTCTTATTTTTACTTGTATCTCTTTTATTCAAAGTGACACCCTTGTGTTCTCATTCCAAAATTTTACAATTAATTCTTTTAGAATATCGATGTATTCTTGTTTTTGTGGAAGTCTCGCTAGAGAAAGCCCAATAGTCGGTGTTATTGATGACTCAAAATGTTTACGTATCTCTATTGCTTTCATTAGTGTTATTCTGCTTTAGCTTCAAATCACTTTGCTTGTTTTTCTAATCAAGCGTTTATTAACTGTTTTATCACTTACTATACAATTAGTTAGTGCACATCGTGTAAAGCATTACTATCTTTGGTGCGTCTTTTTCCACCTTGACTTGGTATGCTTTATGTATGTTTTCAACAATTGACGCATTTTGATCAACAACATTAGATGTTCTTAACCCTAGGGTCTTCATTATAGGTCTCATCTTAATTAAATTCATCAATGAAACAAATAATTGACATCTTTGTGGCCATTTAAATTCTCAAAGTAATTATCCCAAATTCTACTAGCTTTTCTTCTCGTATTTCTTTTAGACATTTTGTTAGGCATTGGTTTTATAATGTTTTTATCAATTTCAATTAAGTGAATTGGTTTTCTTTGTGAAATGGAAGGAGGTGTTCTTAGAGGTGAAGATTCATTTACAAGGTTACTTTCTTGATCCAACGTTTTTATACAAATTTCAGGGTTAACATTTGGATTCTCAAGTAAGGGTTCAACGAGCTTGGATTCATATCAATTTCTTCATCCATACCAACATTATCATTCAATTCAATATCATTATTGTCTACATTTTCATTATGTATGTCATCCCAATTTTCTAATACATTAGCTACATTTGATATAGCGGATGTACCTTGCTCTACTCGAAGTTTTTGTATTCTCTTCAATTTCTTTATTCTCTTCTCTTCCAATTTCTCTGGTGTATTTATTCTTGACTTTCCTCTTGTCCTTATCTCAACATTTATCGCCCATGATTAGAAAAAATCAACTAGTGGGGTAGGGGACAAAATGAAATACTAAAAAATCATGCAAGAATGTAGAGAATATTGCAGACAAAATAGAATGTTTGTAGAATTCCCGTGAAAGAGATGAAAGGGATGTTGGGGGGCCACAAGATATAAAATAAATCAAAACACGTACGCATTTTTTGTTTTCTCTTTTCCCAAGCCATGCCTCAAGGCTTGGGATCCGGTTTGGATCCCCAAGCCTGAGGCATGGACCTACGCACAAACACAACAAACAATGAGTTTTTACAAGAAAATGTAAAAATGACACTTCCTCTATGAGAAATCAAAATAAAACAATTAATCCATTTTAAAAAAATTATACCACGACGTAGAGTAGAGTCTCTTCTTTCTTAAAATATAATTTTCCAAATTTTCTCACTAATATAAGATATCCATATTATTTATTTTCTAACTATGCCTTTTTACATCTATTTTTTTGAAGTGTAAATATGTCTATCTTTCATGGTGTATCTTTTTTTTTGGGTGATTGAAATTAAAAAAGTTATACCAGCCCAAACTAGGCATAATTCTATACAAATTCAAAAACAAATCTAATTTTGATATTTTTGAGGTAGTTGGGGGGTGGGGGGGTTGGCAAGGCATGATCGAGAGTCCGTTATTTTTCAAAACATAAAATTTTTGTACTAGAAAAATTATAAATAAAAAAATTCGCTAAAAAATCTAAAACAAAATGGAGCCCAAACTAGATGCTCCTAGTTATCTTTCTACCAAAGGGTTTTCAAAAATACTAAATGGTGCTAAAAAAATGGTGGGGGGCACGAAAGTCACTCTATTATGTTTTTTTAACAAAAATAGGAGCATTTGTTGGTATTTTAGTTGTTTAACCCACTTAAACTTATCCGTTTTCAATAAAATTTAGTAGCTTAGAAACTAGACTCAAAATTCCACGATTCATATTTCTACAACATCTTCCAATTTTGAGTGTAATTATTTCAAAAACTCGTACGTTGAATTTTTTTTTTTCAGAAAAATACGTCCACTTAAGACCTCCTTTGGCCCCCCAACTTGGTGCACTTACCCCTTAATTCTCTAGTTTTACGAGCATTTAATTTATTCTAAGTTATTTCCATTATTTCCTATGTTCTAGATTTACTTCATCTTTTGTTGTTGGGTGTGTATTATCGATTGAGTCTTATTTACATCCAATTACAACCTTAGGCGGATTTGTAATTAGTGAATTTTTGCATGAAAACCACTTTCCACAACTAAAGAAGGCCAAATTAAACATTAGGAGCTGATGCATAACAATATACATTTTCCATGCATTCAATCAATAAAGAAGACTTAAACAACAACTTTCATCAACATCCCTGTAGTGAGGATTCTTTTAGATGCACAAAATGGCTTTATCATGCAAAATTTGACAAATAACACCTTGAATGGCTTACTCAATCACCTTACTTTGTTCTAAACCCCTCATTCAATGTCCTTTCAACAATCATATTGATCGAATTTCTTGAGAACCATAATTTTCTCTTCCTTAATTGCCCTTCACTAGCTTTCTTTGTTCTTAGCTCTAAATGAAGCAAATTCTAACTCTTAACCTTAAAACCATATTCCAATGAATGTTCCATGTCTCGTATCTCAAACCACTATTATTTCAATAATCAAGTAGATACAAAAGGATAAATATCTCATCCTTTCACCTATCTTGCTAAACACTACCATCTCATGCTCTTAAGACCATGCCCTCTGTACAATTCATGTTTATAATGATCTAAGCATACCCAAAAGGTAGTGTAAAATTTTACAAGGACCCTTTTTTCCCAATAAGGTGTCGGTAAAGTTTTAGAAACCAAATCCTTTTCTTTCTCTCTTTATCACTCTTTCCTCCTCACTATCTTACTAAGTCTTTCTAGCCTTCGCTTTCAAGCCTTTTCAATCATATCTTTCATTCTACCAAACTTCATGACACAAAAAGACATTTATGACTACCCATTTTTAATTTAATAAGTGTATAAAATTTTAAGGGAACTTTCTTTGGAAAAAAACTCACCGAACCCACTAAATTAGGTTTTTATTAGGTCTTAGGTCTCATGATGCTTGACAAAAGACTGTCATCAATATCTTAAAATTCATCCACTAAAAACTCAAATTTCTTTCAAAATCCTTTTAAGGAACCTCACACTATGTTTTCTTCAATTTTTCAAATCAAAATCCATGTTTAAAGGTTTCTTACACAAGGTTGATGCAAACCCTAGCCGGGCAATCGTGTCAAGTGCAAGAGCCTCCGAAATCTTATAACTTTCTTTGTTATTTGCATGCAAGGATTCAAAATTCACCAAGGAGTCTATCACATTCCCTTCACATTCTCGGGCTAATAGTAAGCCTTAACAATGTAAAGAACATCTATTTTAATTAAAGAGATATCTTGTACATAAGTTAGAAACAGGGTATGTAAACCCTCAAATAATAAATTAAGGTAAATGAAATATCATTTGAATAAAAACTTCACCAATTACTTAAAAATAACTCAACATAGACTTCTTGGTATTATCTCGTATCACACATGCGTATCTCTTACCAAATAAGTCAAAAGTAGCTCTATCTGTGGAAACACAACACACGATCTTCTCTCGATTTTTCCATGCATGTAAATGAAAACAATGTTAAATTCAAACTCCAACCTCGAGACAACATCTTCACTAACTTCCACCACATAATTCAACTATCAAACTCATCAAAATGCTTTGCAAAGGTTATTGTAGTCCTTTATCACCACTGTGATAGTCAAGAATCCATTCAATTACTAGAACATGGTATAAATTCTCAAAAACCACTAAATTAAAGCACATGCAGAGAGTTTTCTCATAAGAAAAACTTCATTAACAACTAAACAATGAACCTTCCACAAGGAAATGCATAAAAACTCAAACAATATAGGTATTCACAAAGTCTATCATATGGAAAAAAATCTTTCTTATTGTGTGTGTGTGTGTGTGTATTTGTTGGTTGGATATTTTGTCAATCCAAAATATGAAGTTCAACCACAGTACATGGGATTAAATCCCTCCTCAAAGATAGGTGAGGCTGCCTGTTTATTACTAATCTAAAACACAACATAAATAATATATACAGTATTCGCACTAATCTAACCATTGGGGTTGGGATAGAATCCCGAAATCCATATCCACACGATGCGAAGATGTTGTTTTTGTAAATGGACTGGGTAGGAAATTATTACAATGAAAGAAGCACAATGGAAAAGAAATGAGAGCAACGTATTTTCTTTCGTAAACACAGAGCACGAAATAATCATACGAGCTTTAGATCACAAATATAATGTCCAAATGATTCAAACACCAAGATGCTAAACAAAGAATAGCTTAAGATTATGAACATAAGAACAATATCTTAAGAAAGATGTATCTCACAACACAAATTTTGCAAAATAATATCAGTTCCTATTCCTTGAATGATTAAAAGAAAACACAAAGTTTTTCTTCTTCACAATAGCTCCCATGTTCCAAAATCTCTACCCTTTGGAATGTACACACATCCCTAATTTATAATAGAAAAGAGTAGAGAGAAAATAGGATGAATCCTAGAAAATAGTCTTTTAACGAGAGTCCTATTTTGCTTGACTCTCACGTAGGAGACCAAGTCACAATATGATTCAAAAATGTGACGAAACAGAAATGAAAAAGACATGTCAATTTCAAGATTGAAATGACACGTCGCATCGGGACTTAATCTGAATCGTCATCTTTTGCTCCTTCATCTTTCTCTTCCTCCAACTGAGCCTGTTTGTTCCGAAATTCTTAGAACTTCTGGATTATGCCTTGCATTTTGTTTTCGTTAGGAAAAGTGGAATGATCACTCAAAACTTCACAAGTTTCATGAGTGTCACTAGTACTACCGGGAAGTTTCCTTAATCTTTTGCTTTGAGTCTTCTCAAGGCCTCCAAAGAATGTTCAATTTTTACAAACCTGTCGATGATCTCAATACCAAATCCGTGAGTTGGCTCATGCTGAACAGACTCTTGGACTTGTTTGAAAAGATCGTCAGCTGATAGGATGCCCGAATTTCCAACTGACACTTTTGCAAAAATTTTCAGCAACTCTTCTTCCAAATCGCTTTTGCCATCAATCAATTGATCCCTTGATTCTCTCAATTTACCACAGGAATCGTTGAGAATCTTTACCCTGAACCTAATGGCTTTGGTCAGCTGGAAATGCTTATCCGCATGTGGGATGATGCCTTCTTCTACCAAGAGGTGTGATGGTATTTTCTTTAATGCCTGGAGAGCTTCGAAAGTCAAATCAAGATGTCTAATTTCTTGGGAGAAATCATCGTCCATCTTTTCCCCATCACTCTGAATATTCCCCAAAGATTGATAGACTTCCACGACGTCTTGAATCACTTCCTTCCCCTGTTGGAGCAGCCTTTGGATCCATTCATCGACCACCCTTCCTTTTTTATTAATCTTCTCAATTATAGGCACCGATGAGAAATCGAATCCGACAAGGATAGAGGAAGATGGTATGGATTCAAGGGGTTTTGATAGCTTAAACAATACCTCTGTCAATTGCTCCACCTTTCCTTTAAGCTCATCTCTGTTGTCTTTTGTTTCCTTTAACTTCTCAAGCACAAAGACGCTTTTAGTAGCATCCCGTGCATCCTCAAGTTGTGCCCCTTCAGTTGTCACTTTTCCTAGAGACACCCTAGTTATCTAATAGTCAGAGGCCGTTATGTCCTCTTTGGTTTTGTCGATCCGCAAGAGTGGTGATCCTCGCAAATTTATGCCTGAAGCGTCCACCAAAACCCTTGAGACTATTTTGGGCTTCTTGGCTGATTTAGTAGTAGAATCCTTGAGTGAGCTAAAATCAAAGGTCTGGTATGGGTACAATCACCTTCTTCTTCCTCAAAGTTTGTTCGAGTATCCATTGTGGCGTATCGGAGGGAGTTGCCACTTTGTTGTAGGAGTTGGTATCATACTTTTAGGGGAGAAGGATCCATTAGCGAAGAGGAAAAATAGTTACAGGTGGTAGCAGATTCATAAAAAGAGGCACGGGAGGGGCGTGTTGGTGATTACTTTGGTCCCAAAGAAAGAGGGGTGAGAGTCCAGAGAAAATACTGGCCATGACTGAAGAAGTAGATGGGGAAAGAGGAGGCAGAAGTGGTTGTGAAGGAGGAAGCGCAGATCCTGACTCCAAAGCCTGAGATGCAAGAGATAAGGTCCCTTGAGTTGGAAAGTCAACAAATGAAGGAACTAGCGGCTGTTTACTTCTCCTTCCAAAGAAATTTCTCCTATTTCTGGTGGTGTTGGTGATTCTAGCACATTCACCGTTTCAACTGGAGAAACAATGGAAGAGATTTCTCATTCTCTTCTCTTCTTGACAAACTTGACCTTTATAGGTCCTTTAGAAGATCTTTTTCCTTTCCCTTTTTAGAGGGCCCCACCTCTCGCAATAACCAAATTTAAAAATTATCATCTTTAAAACTCATTCCCCAAGAGGCAAGCCATGCTTTGGTGCGTGCAGAATCGTGGGCTGATCTATTCTAACGGAGGCTTTTTCACCGATGGACCAATCAATAGGTGGGAAGACATATCGATCTTCATTCAATCCATCATAGGAAGGATCCAGAACACTTTCATTATCGCTAACACCATCTGGTATGTTAGTGAGATCAAGTGTTTGAATCTCAAAGCAAGTGTCAATCTTCTATGATCTTTCCTTCGGACAACAACCTCATCACGTAAATCAATCCAGATGTCCTCTATGCTTGGTATGTGTAGGTGCAGAGTTCCATATGCCTTGAGGACTCCTCAAAATCAAACCCATCTCGGGGCTTCATGTGCTTCTTCAACTTATCTTGAAGCTCATGGAAAACATTCTTAGCTTTCACCACTGTCTAACAATTATACCTTCCAATAGAAATTAGGAAAGATACATCGGCCTTGTGTTTACTCTGTTGGAACTTGTGAAAATCCAACAATTGCCTAACCAACTCCATCAAGATTAGTTTGTCCCCTGGATATCTGGGAAAATGGAAAGGATCCCCTGGGTACATGACTACTCAAAGATATGTGAACTTCTTAAATTGCAAGAAGACACAACCCCATTTTGAAACTTCAGCCCATGCCTCATCTGAGACTCTTGTTTTCCTTAATTCAGGGTTTAACTGCTAGATGTTTTCGTAAAAGAAGGCGTCATTTACCCTTCTGAATTGATCTTCAGACCCTTTTCTTGTCAGCTGAGGAAAATAATGATAAACATGGTCCACTGCATCTTGTTCCCCTTGGTGTCTAACCCGGGATAGTTCCTCATGCCTGCTGCTGCATAGGTGAAATACGAGGACATATAAACTTTCTCGTAGATAGATCAAGTTGTCATTTGGGAATCTATCTCATTACTGATAAGAGTACCCCAATCAATTCCTTTTGATTCTTCTTAATAATGATCATGAACTGATACATCCATCCTTGGAAAACATTTGATTCGGGAAAACCAAAAACCCGACTCAACAGAGTGATGATATCATTGATTTCCTGAATGAAATCACTTCTGGGAACAAGTCTTGGGAACCTGGAAACAGTCGGTTTGGCTTTGATTAGGAACTTCTTATTCACGTGCTTGATGCAATCTTCCTGATCATTGTCCCAAGCTTTTTGAGATGACTTGATATCCACCTCTCCAAAGTCCTCAAAATTAGGCAGCTTGAGGAGGTCATCGAAGTAACCTCCGTCTAACTTGATTACAAACTTCTCCCACCGGTTTTTCACAGAATGAGAAGCAGAGTCATAATTCGAAGCGCAGGCTAAGATGAACTCGGGGCACTGAGCGGACATAGGGAAACCTGCTGCAAGAGGTAGACCACTGTCAACTATTGATTTCATCCATGGAGTTTGAGAAGAGCTCTTGACCCTATTCCAAAAATCCTCCATATCTATGTTTCTGAGCTCTGTATCTTGGATGTCGAAATTATAGTCAATATAGGATGGAGACTCCACCTTTCTGAATTTGTATTTCATCCTCCCTGACTTTTCAGTCTTTTCTTGTGATGGACCAGGGTCCGACATGAGGGATTTCAAAGGAGGAGAGTGTCAGAGATCAGGAGATGTTGAACACTGCGAAAACCCCGACCCACTGGAGATGCCGGAAAGGTGGAAAAACCCGACACACTGAGGAGGATGTCGGGAGTTTGGAAAACCTGACACACTGGAGATACTGGAGACTTCGGAAAACCCGACACTTTAAATTTTCTGATATACTGCGGGTTTTGGATACTGCAAAGCACCCTGTGAAACCCGAGAAGAGGGAATAGGGTTTTTGTTGAGTTTAAAACATGCAAGTTTTTCCTTCATCATTTATATCCAAAACATATTTTTAATTAAAACAACATTCCGGGGAATAACACAAAGTGATAATTCCAAAGGGGTAAACCCTAAAACATAAACCTGATTTAGAAAACAACCCCTAAAATGGAAAAGATAAAATCCCAAAACAACCCTGATGAGAAACTTGGAAGAATTCCTCACATAATTAATCCATAAAAACCACAAAGAAAGACTGAAGAAAAATACCTTCAACTGGGACAACGAATGATCAAAAACGAGCAATGCAATCAGGACAGAGGTGAATTTCGGGTTTCAGGGTCGAAGACGCATGCGCGAAAATCCACAAGGTAAAAGTACGTCTGGTAAAAATGACGTGGAAATCTGAATATATATAGGAAAATTTGCATTTAATACACTTCAGTTGACACGTGCCAACCACCCAACAACTCGGCATTAATGCCATGTCAACATGCTCAGGATATCCGGAAACCCAAAACAAAGGTTTTTAGAGTAATTCGGGTTTCGGGTTGCGGGAAACAATCGACATGAAGCATGATGCTTGATGGCCCCGGAAACCCAAAACAAAGGTTTTTATCGAGCTTCGGGGATTGGAAGATAGGCGACATCGAGCATGTTTTGACGAAGGCATGTTCTCGATGCTCGGAAGGTCCACAAACCCGACTTACCTTACTTGATGCGGGTTTCGGGTTTCGGGGAACACATGACATGAAGCACCCAAAACACATGTTGTCCTGCTTGTGAAACCTGAAAACCCGATTATCTCTCTGAAAGGTAATTTTAGAAAACCAGCTCAAAAATTTCTTAGGGTTATCTCGATTTTTGGCGTAAACTCAAAAATGAGATAACAACTGGCTCTAGTTGGGGACTTTCTTTGTGATATCAAAGGAAGAGAACTCAGAATCTCTAGCTTTATCCATTGGGCTACGGAGTCAGAAAAGAAGAAAACTGAAAAAAACAAAACAAGGAAAGAAAGAAGACTAAAAGCAAACACACGACATAAAATAAAGTATGTACAATGCAAAAGAGTGTCTTGCATTAATGATGGAACAACTTCAGATGTTGACCACTGAAAGGCAAAGGGAGTAACTCTCCATCAAGGTATGATAGATGGAAACTATTTTCACCACTCAGCTGATGAATCTTAAAAGGTCCTTTCCACAAAGAGTCAAACTTTCCGTGCATTCCTTTCTGCTCTCTCCTCTTATCCCAAAGCAACACCAGGTCTCCAATTTGGAAATGACGTTGCCTTGATTTCTTGTCAAAAATTTTCTTTACTTTGCTTTGATGGTCTGCAATGTGATCAACCACCTTGCTCCGTTCCTCCTCTAGCCTAGCTAGGTACATAACCCTTTTCTCGATAGAATTTTGAAAAGTCACATCTTCGACTGCTTTGGCCAACTGTAAGGCTGGCAATTCTACTGAGATAGGAATCTCAGCATCAATCCCATACAACACTTGGAAAGGAGACATTCCTATAGCTCGCTTTGGGGTAATCCGATCAGCCCACAATGCATCATACAATGCTTTGTGCCATGTCCTCTAGTTTTCATCTACTAGCTTTCTAATTATGGTAACCAGGTTCTTGTTGCTGGACTCAGCTTGCCCATTTCCTTGGGGATAATAATCAGATGAGTGAGCTAGAGTGATGCCGAATCCATAGCAAAATTCTGTCAACTCATGCGATGAGAAATTGGAGGCATTGTCAGCCACAATCTTGTGAGGCACACCGAATCTGACAATTATATTTTCTTTAAGGAACTTGCACACAGCTTCTGAGGTTGCTTGCTTGATTGGTGCGGCTTCCACCCACTTGGTAAAATAGTCTATAGCAGTCAGCATGTAATTATGTCTGGCACTGGAGGTAGGATTCAACGTTCCAATGAAGTCAATTCCCCACTGGCGAAAAGGTTCTTCAATCACTACGGGCTTCAAGGGAAGAGCTGCTAGCTTGGGACGACCAACGAAATGTTGACAAGCTTCACACTTGGACACCCACTCGGCTAAATCCCGGAAAAGAGTAGGCCAATAGTACCTAGCCCGTAGGATCTTATAAGCTATTACAGAGGATGAGAAATGTCCTCCGCATGCTAGGCTATGGAAGGATTCTAACAACTTTAATTGTTGTGATTTATCAACACAGCGTAGGAATACACCATCAATACCTTTCTTATATATCCCATTATCCCACAGGAGGTATCTCGCAGATCTTAACTTGACCGTCCTCTTCTCCTTTTGGCTTAAATGCGGGGGAATTCACCATAAGTTAGAAAGAAAGCAATATCCGTGTACCATTCATCAGTCGTACTCACGAAAAGCACCATGGGCAACTTAGAAGAGGTGTCTTTGGTCTTTTTGCATTCTGTTTCCACATGGTTTTCCGTGATCAATTGGCACAGGCCCCTTCCTCATACCAACTTGGTAGGTCTAATGTCCAAGTCATACTCCTGAACTTTAGCTATCCAATTACCTTGTTGACTACCCAGCTCTTGTTGAGTCAAAATGGATTTAACGGTAGTGTCGGGAATGAGAACGAGAGTATGGGAGTTTAGCACATAGTACCTGAAATGTTTCACTACTCGTACCACTGCATAAGCATGCTTTTCAATTTGTGACATCTTTAACTCATGTTCCTTCAATGGATAGCTCATAAATGTGATGGGAGCTTCAATTCCCTCCCCGTTCTCCTGCATTAGGATGGCTGACACTGTGTGAGCAGAGGCGTAGCTGTACATGATGAAATATTTTTTGAAGTCTGGACATACTAGGATAGGAGCGCAAGCAACTGCCCTTTTGATTTCTTCAAATGCAAGCTTCCCTTCAGTACTCCATCAAAATGGAACTTTACCTTTCATCATCCCAAGGATATCCTTGGTTTTATCAGTGAAATCAGGTACAAACCTTCTTAGGAAATTGACCTTTCCGAAGAAAGAATGAACTCCAGTTTTACTTGTGGGTAGGGTAATGGCCTTTACCCTTTTTGGGTTGATTTTGGTTCCTTCTCTAGTCATGATATGACCCAGTAACTTTCCTTCGGTCACTCCGAACATGGACTTCTTGGGATTTAATGAAATCCCGTGACGCCTGCATCTCAAAAGTACTTGCTCTAAATGATCATAATGATCACTCCGTTTTTTGGAGAAAACGGTCAAGTCATCCAAATATACTACTATGACTTTTCCCATCAGGTCTCTAAATGCCAAGTCCATAGCTCTCTGAAAAGTGGCTCCAGCGTTGATCAAGCCGAAAGGCATCCTCCTGTAAGCAAAGGTACCCCATGGGGTTGTGAAGGTCGTCTTGTGTTGATCCTCCGTAGTTACCTCAACTTGATTATATCCTGAAAATCCATCGAGCATGGATAGCATTTCTGATCTAGTAACAGTTTGTAACACCTGATCCATGATAGGCAAGGGATAGTTGTCCTTCAACGAAGACTGATTCAGGTTCCAGAAGTCAACACAAATTCAGATTTTACCATTCTTCTTCCTGACAGAACGATGTTAGCAATCCAGGTGGAGTGATGGATTGGAAAAATAATTCTAGCATCTAACATTTTCTGGATTTCCGCAAGGATAGTCCCTGAGATCTTGGGGTTGTAATGTCTTTGCTTCTGCCTGTATGGTTTCACATCAGGCTTCAAAGGGATACTGTGTTGTACGTCTTTGGGCTTGAAGGATTTTAAATCTGCATAAGACCAGGCTAACACATCCATGTATCTCTTCAGGAGTGAAGTGAATTTTTCTTTCTCCTCAGGGGAACAACATTTCCCAATATTCACCATCCGAGGTTGATCAGACGAACCTAGATTGACTTGATCTACTTCTGAGGAAGAAGCTCCTTCAACTTGTCTCTTGTTTTGAATAAAACGATCATGCTTGTCAAACAAACCCTCCAGAGAAACCAGACCTTTGGGTATCTTGTTTCCTTTAAGCTGAATAAACTCACCATCAACCTCTTGATATGGATCTGAGATAGATTCACGGAAAGCTGATTCCGAACCTTCAAAGTATAGCTCACTGAAATTGTCAGCCTTTTCTAGAAAAGCCAACACCTGTTGATCGTCATTGAACACTTGCCAGTGAGTCGCATTATCTGGGATACTGGGATGGTACACAATCTCAATGGTGTACGTATCTTGTTTGAACTGGGATGAGGGAGAAGGAGGGATGCAGACATGGCCAAAGAATCAGCCTTGTCGTTATAATCTCTCAAAACTGCCTTAATGGAGAATGCATCAAAGCATTCTATATTATCCCAAACTTTGTTCCTGTAATGTCTCAAGCGATCATTTTTTACCTGATAGATTCCCTTGACCTGGTTGACAATCAGCTCCGCATCCCCCTGAACCTTGAGATTTCGAATTCCCTTCTGTCTGGCCATTTCTAATCCTAGTAACAGAGCTTCATATTCAGCCGTGTTATTAGTATTATCAAACTGCAATTTGTAAGCTGATGGGAAAATCTCGGAATTAGGAGATATAAGAACTACACCAGCGCCCGATCCGGTGGTTGAGCAGCTACCATCGAATTCAAGGGTCCAAATAGCATTAGGATCTTCTTCCTTGACATCCACAGTCCCGGTATCTCTGAAGTCATGAAATAATTTCCGAAGCTAGCATCTTCGAAAAGAATTTGAGCTTTAGGGTCATCTGATTTAGTTACCAAATACCTCACCTGAGGTTCAGGATGGAGAACATGATAAACCCCATTGACTGGAATCCTAGCCTTAGTCCAATCCATATTAATCTCTCCCCTGACGTCTTTACAAAAACCTCTACCCAAGAGGATACCATAAGCTGCAAGGATGTCGGCAACTAGAATGGTCATTTTCACTCTCTTCTCTGGGAAGGCAATGAAGGAAAACTATGCATCTTTGATTTGACCAATCAAGGGAACTTGTTTGGTTTCCATGGAGTAACACCATCCATATGACTTAGTCAGAGTAAGCCCAAGGGCATGGGCTACTTTTGCGGGCATAACATTGTCGGAGGCCCCTGAGTCGATGATGCAATTGTTGAGTTTAAACCCATTTATAAGCAAAGACAAATAAAATGGTTCAATCTTTCCTAAAGAAGAAGCAGAGGTCAGATTGTTCTGATGTGGGGTTGAGTAGGATTTGGAAGGAGACCTTTTGAAGATGGGGGAACAACGACTTTACTTCTAATGAATTTGGCAAGTTTTTCAACTGTTCAGGATTTGACTGAAGGTATTCTACTTCCGACATTTGGATTTTGGTTCTCTTTGCATGATCGATAATGTCAAAAGTAGTATAAGAAGGGGTGATGGTAGGCTCAGTTCTAATCACATGAGCTTGAGCTGGGGCACTGACCTTAGGAGAAAGAGAATGAGGAGAAGTTGCCTTTTTGGTGACTTCTCTTTCAGTTTGTGCTGAAATAGGAGTACCTCTCTTAACTATGGCTATGGGAGGTTCCTTATTCTTCTCCTTGGGGTTTTCAAGAGGTTTTCTTGGATTCTGAGATTGGGATCGAGTGAAGACAACAAATGACTGACCATCCAGTGCACATTCATCTTCTTCGTATTCCAAATACCCAATGCTGGAGTCGCCAGCCGAATCGTCATAAGACTCATCAGCATATCCTGAAGCTTCAAAAGCCTCGGGGAATCTTGTTCTTCTGGTTCTTCCTCTTCTTCAACTATTTCTACTGCCGTGTTAACAGGAGGAGCTTCGATTGCTAGCCTCGGTTGAGCAGGAGTTAACCGTGGCCTATCTCTGGCAGGCACACCATTGTTGTTATTGAAATTCCGTCTAGGGATATCCCGATATGGAACATTGCTCACCTGCTGGGACATTTTCTTTTTTAAAGCGATCAAATCATTAGCCATTTTTTGAATCATAGGATCAGTATTACCTTGGGAAGAACCTAGATTTTTAGGTTTGGGTACATCTTTTCTGATCCTTCCGGCCAAAATGAGATCATCCTCTATTTCAATAGCTGTTGACTGAGCGATAGCCAAATCTGGGATAGCCGACCTTCTTAATAAAAGCTCACATCGGGAGGCTGAGCATTAATGAAGAAGCATTTCTAATTTTCTGGAGTAGGTACAACTATTTCGAAATCTTTCGGATCAACTTGTTAAACTTTTCCACGAAGTCCCGCATGGGTTCATGCGATTCCTTCTTCATATGGGTAAGTTGTGCTAACAAAGCATGAGAATCTTCAGCTGGTTTGAAACGTGCTTTGAATTTGGTCCGCATGGTAGCCCAGTTTGTGATGCATGCATTCGGAAGGTGATAAAACCATTCGGCTGCTGCACCGTGCAACGTTTCAACGAAGAGTCGAACAGAGACATCTTCATGAGCTACTCCGAGGACACCACATGCTACGAAGAAAGATGCAATGTGTTCATCAGGATGTTGCTTCCCATCCCCATTGAACTTGGGAATGTTTTTACGTGATCCATGTGGTAACTCGTGCAATGGTGGAGTTAAAGAAAGAGGACCAATAATGCACCCCAGGGCACAAGTTGTTATCTTGTCATCCTTCTGACAAGAGTGCGTATGGGGATCCAAGTGTCGGACAAGAACAATGCATGACAAGTTGCAGACACGTCTCGTTCTACAGGGACTGGTTTCTTCGAACAGGCAAAGAACTTCTGGTTCGGTTAGAAATAACGTTGTTGGGGGAAAGACTGAAATTGTGCCGTTGTAGTAACTCAAAGAGTGGATCAATTTCACCCCGGGCTCGGCGGGACCGAGTGAAGATCTTTCCGGCTAGCTTGAACCGGGAAAGAGATCTTGTTGAAAATAAGGCAAATATGGAGTCGCCAGACACCAAGAGGATAAGCTTTATACTATAAATCCGTATTCCCCAGCGGAGTCGCCAAAAACTGTTGGTTGGATATTTTGTCAATCCAAAATATGAGGTTCAACCACAGTACATGGGATTAAATCCCTCCTCAAAGACAGGTGAGGCTTCCTGTTTATTACTAATCTAAAACACAACATAAATAATATATATAGTATTCACACTAATCTAACCATTGGGGTTGGGATAGAATCCCGAAATCCATATCCACACGATGCGAAGATGTTGTTTTTGTAAATGGACTGGGTAGGAAATTATTACAATGAAAGAAGCACAATGGAAAGGAAATGAGAGCAACATATTTTCTTTCGAGTAAACACAGAGCACGAAATAATCATACGAGCTTTAGATCACAAATATAATGTTTGAAATGATTAGAAACACCAAGATGCTAAACAAAGAATAGCTTAAGATTATGAACATAAGAACAATATCTTAAGAAAGATGTATCTCACAACACAAAGTTTGCAAAATAATATCAGTTCCTATTCCTTGAATGATTAAAAGAAAACACAAAGTTTTTCTTCTTCACAATAGCTTCCAATGTTCCAAAAATCTCTACCCTTTGGAATGTACACACATCAGTAATTTATAATAGAAAAGAGTAGAGAGAAAATAGGATGAATCCTAGAAAATAGTCTTATAACAAGAGTCTTATTTTGCTTGACTCTCACGTAGGAGACCAAGTCACAATATGATTCAAAAATGTGACAAAACAGAAATGAAAAAGACATGTCAATTTCAAGATTGAAATGACACGTCGCATCGGGACTTAATCAAATCGTCATCTTTTGCTCCTTCATCTTTCTCTTCCTCCAGCTGAGCCTGTTTGTTTCGAAATTCTTGGAACTTCCGGATTATGCCTTGCATTTGATTTTCATCAGGCGTAGTGGAATGATCACTCAAAACTTCGCAGGTTTCATGAGTGTCATTGGCACTACCGGGAAGTTTCCTCAATCTTTTGCTGAGTCTTCTCAAGGCCTCCAAAGAATGTTCAATTTTTACAAACCTGTCGATGATCTCAATACCAAATCCGTGAGTTGGCTCATGTTGAACAGACTCTTGGACTTGTTTGAAAAGATCGTCAGCTGATAGGATGCCCGAATTTCCAACTGACACTTTTACACAAATTTTCAGCAACTCTTCTTCCAGATCACTTTTGCCATCAATCAATTGATCCCTTGATTCTCTCAATTTACCACAGGCTTTGTTGAGAATCTTTACCCTGAACCTGATGGCTTTGGTCAGCTGGAAATGCTTATCTGCATGTGGGATGATGCCTTCTTCTACCAAGAGGTGTGATGGTATTTGCTTTAATGCCTGGAGAGCTTCGAAAGTCAAATCAAGATGTCCAATTTCTTGGGAGAAATCATCGTCCATCTTTTCCCCATCACCCTAAATATTCCCCAAAGATTGATAGACTTCCACGACGTCTTGAATCACTTCCTTCCCCTGTTGGAGCAGCCTTTGGATCCATTCATCGACCACCCTTCCTTTTTTATTAATCTTCTCAATTATAGGCACTAATGAGAAATCGAATCCGACAGGGACAGAGGAAGATGGTATGGATTCAAGGGGTTTTGAGAGCTTAAGCAATACCTCTGTCAACTGCTCCACCTTTCCTTTAAGCTCATCTCTGCTGTCTTTTGTTTCCTTCAACTTCTGGCACATCACGTTTGTAGCATCTCGTGGATCCTGTTGTGCCCCTTCTATTGTCACTTTTCCTAGAGCCACCTTGGTTATCTGATAGTTAGAGGCTGTTATGTCCTCTTTGGTTTTGTCAGCCACTGGAGTGGCGATCTCTGTAAATTTATGCCTGAAGCGTCCACCAAAACCCTTGAGATTGTTTTGGGTTTCTTGGCTGATTTAGCATAAAATCCTTAAGTTAGCTAAAATCAAAGGCTGGTATGGGTACAATCACCTTCCTCTTCCTCGAGTTTTCTCGAGTAGCCATTGTGGCGTATCAGAGGGATTTGCCACTATTGTAGGAGTTGGTATCATACTTTCAGGGGGAGAAGGATCCATTAGCGGAGGGGAAATAGTTACCAATGTGGTAGCAGATTCAATAAAAAGAGGCACAGGAGGGGGCGTGTTGGTGATTACTTTGGTCCCAACAGAGAGGGGTGAGAGTCCAGAGAAAATAATTGCCATGACTAAAGAAGTAGATGGGGAAAGAGGAGGCAGAAGTGGTTGTGAAGGAGGAAGTGCAAATCCTGACTCCAAAGCCTGGGATGCAAGAGATAATGTCCCTTGAGTTGGACAAATCGACAAATGACGGAAATAACAGCTGGTTTACTTCTCCTTCCAAAGAAATTTCTCCTATTTCTGGTGGTGTTGGTGATTCTGGCACATTCACCGTTTCAACTGGAGAAACAATGGAAGAGATTTCTCATTCTCTTCTCTTCTTGACAAACTTGACCTTTATAGGTCCTTTAGAAGATCTTTTGTCCTTTCCATTTTTAGAGGGCCCCGCCTTTGCAGTAACCAACTTTGAAAAATTATCATCTTTAAAACTCATTCCCCAAGAGGCGAGCCATGCTTTGGTGCGTGCAAGAATCAGGGTTGATCTATCCGTAACGGAGGCTTTTTCACTGACGGACCAATCAATAGGTGGGAAAACATATCGATCTTCATTCAATCCATCATAGGAAGGATCCAGAACACTTTCATTATCGCTAGCACCATCTGGTATGTTAGTGAGCTCAAGTGTTTGAATCTCAGCAAGTGTCAATCTGCTATGATCTTTTCTTCGGACAACAACCTCATCATGTAAATCAATCCAGATGTCCTCTATGCTTGGTATGTGCAGGTGCAGAGTTCCATATGCCTTGAGGACTCCTTGAAAATCAAACCCGTCTCGGGGCTTCATGTGCTTCTTCAACTTATCTTGAAGCTCATGGACAACATTCTTAGCTTTCACCACTATCGAACAAGTATACCTTCCAATAGAAATTGGGAAAGATACAGCGGCCTTGTGTTTACTCTGTTGGAACTTGTGAAAATCCAACAATTGCCTAACCAACTCCATCAAGATTAGTTTGTCCCCTGGATATCTGGGCAAATGGAAAGGATCCCCTGGTACATGACTACTCAAAGATATGTGAACTTCTTAAATTGCAAGAAGACACAACCCCATTTTGAAACTTCAGCCCATGCCTCATCAGAGACTCTTGTTTTCCTTAATTCAGGGTTTAACCTGCAGATGTTTTCGTAAAAGAAGGCGTCATTTACCCTTCTAAATTGATCTTCGGACCCTTTTCTTATCAGCTGAGGAAAATACTGATAAACATGGTCCATTGTCTTGTTCCCCTTGGTGTCCAACCCGGGATAGTTCCTCATGCCTGCCGCTGCATAGGTGACATACGAGGACATATAAACTTTCCCATAGAGACAGATCATTGTCATTTGGGAATCTATCTCATTACGATAAGAGTACCCCAATCAATTCCTGTTGATTCTTCTTAATTATGATCATGAACTGATACATCCATCCTTAGAAAACATTTGATTCGGGAAAACCAAGAACCCGACTCAACAGAGTGATGATATCATTGATTTCCTGAATGAAATCACTTCTGGGAACAAGTCTCGGGAACCTGGAAACAGCCGTTTTGGCTTTGATTAGGAACTTCTTATTCACGTGCTTGATGCAATCTTCCTGATCATTTTCCCAAGATTTTTGAGCTGACTTGATATCCACCTCTCCATATTCCTCAAAATTAGGCAGCTTGAGAAGGTCATCGAAGTAACCTCTGTCCAACTTGATTACAACTTCTCCCACCTGGTTTTCACAGAATGAGAAGCAGAGTCATAATTCGAAGCGCAGGCTAATATGAACTCAGGGCACTGAGCGGACATAGGGAAACCTGCTGCAAGAGGTAGACCACTGTCAACTATTGATTTCATCCATGGAGTTTGAGAAGAGCTCTTGACCCTATTCCAAAAATCCTCCATATCTATGTTTCCGAGCTTTGTATCTCGGATGTCAAAATTACAGTCAATATAGGATGGAGACTCTACCTTTCTAAATTTGTATTTCATCCTCCCTGACTTTTCAGTCTTTTCTTGTGATGGACCAGGGTCCGACATGAGGGATTTCGAAGGAGAAGAGTGTCGAAGATCAGGAGATGTTGAACACTGCGAAAACCCCAACCCACTGGAGATGCCAGAAAGGTGAAAAAACCTGACACACTTAGGAGGATGTCGGGAGTTCGGAAAACCCGACACACTGGAGATGCCTGAGACTTCGAAAAACCCGACACTTTAAATTTTCCGATATATTGCAGGTTTTGGATACTACAAAGCACCTGCGAAACCCGAGAAGAGGGAATAGGGTTTTTGTTGAGTTTAAAACATGCAAGTTTTTCCTTCACCATTTATATCCCAAACATATTTTTAATTATAACAACATTCCGAGGAATAAAACAAAGTGATAATTCCAAAGGGATAAACCCTAAAACATAAACTGATTTAGAAAACAACCCTAAAATGGAAAAGATAAAATCCCAAAACAACCCTGATGAGAAACTTGGAAGAATTCCTCACATAATTAATCCATAAAAACCACAAAGAAAGAATGAAGAAAAATACCTTCAACCGGGACAAGGAATGATCAAAAACGAGCAATGCAATTGGGCACAGAGGTGAATTTTGGGTTTTGGGGTCGAAGATGCATGCACGAAAATCCATGAGGTAAAAAGTACATCTGGTAAAAATGACGTGGAAATCCGGATATATATATGAAAATTTGCATTTAATACAATTCGGATATCCTAAACCCAAACAAAGGTGTTTAGAGTAATTCGGGTTTCGGGTTGCGGAAACAATTGACATGAAGCATGATGCTTGATGGCCCCGGAAACCCAAAACAAAGGTTTTTATCGGGCTTCGAGGATTGGAAGACAGCGACATGGAGCATGTTTTGATTAAGGCATGTTCCGATGCTCGGAAGGTCCGCAAACCCGACTTACCTTACTTGATGCGGGTTTCGGGTTTCGGGAACACACGACATACGAAGCACCCAAAACACATGTTGTCCTCACAGGAAACCCGAAAACCCAATTATCTCTCTCGAAAGGTAATTTTAGAAAACCAAATTCGAAAATTTCTTAGGGTTATTTGATTTTTCGGCATAAACTCAAAAAGGAGATAACAATATTTCATACAAAACTTCATGTATCTTTCTTCACTCCATCTTACTCTCATCCTCCTTCCTCGAGGAAATATCCTTCCATTCCCTCTATCACCTTTCTCATACGTTTTTCTTCCCTTCTTTTTGTCAACTAGCTTTCTCCCATTTGAATCATTTCTCTATTATGTAACCTTTTCTTGAAACCTAACTAATTTTTTTCAAGACTCATAATGACCCTCCATATGCCCTTACCACATCAAGAAGGCATTTTACAACTTTTGAACACTTCATGACTTACACTTACACTTTATGACCCACTTTCACACACTTTAGACCACCTAGACTCTACGAAACCCCATATGGTCTCTTTTACATGCTTTTGGAAATTTGAATTGCATTTTTAGAGGGAAACACAAATTTGAAGTTTCAACCTTTAACACTCCACCTATACCTCCTCTCATGACTTTAACATACCCAAATACACCTACTTGGACCTTACAACCATGAACAAATGAGAATTTACATCTTTGGTGTTCTCTTCATGATGCTCGTGCATCAGTGCTCCTAGGCAATAATTAGAGTGGATGCCCTCTAACAATTTTAGTTAAAATATTTTCCCCATCAAGTAAATAAAGAAAAGCTTCCTACATTGTCGTATTATAAAAGTTGTATGATCATAATAAATCAAAAATTTCTACAAACAACTATATTAAAAGAATAAACATATCAAATAAAATTATCACGTAAAAGACAAGAAATATTCCATAGATGGAGATAATTAGTCGTAGGAGGTGCTCATAATGTAACAAATACAATTATTTGCACAAGGTTGTTTGCAAATTCATTTTACCAATGCCAAGTAGGTGATGGGACTCAAACTTGAACAAATCACCATTTTTGCAAAGTAATAAAAATGCTTATGTATCTCCCATCATTTTGTGAAGAGTAGTATTTGGACCAAACCTATCAATTCCTCCATGAAAAATAATAGACATTTCCCCCACCCCCCCTAAAAAAGAAGAAGAAGAATTAAATGCTTATTTCCTTCATTTATACTCACCTCTATTATAGCTAAACTAATGACATTATTAAAAAATACATAAGCCTTTTCCTAGAAAAAATTACATGCCTTCATAATTTGGAGCTACATAAAAAGAATGAGTAACAATACCAACAAAATCATATAAACTTAGAAATATGTCGTACTTGTTAATACTTGCAAAGATATTCTAGTCTTTTTTATGTGTATGTTCTATATAATAATATCAATAAATGGGTCCACTAATATTGAATCTTCAAGTAAATTGTTTTAAAGCTAAGCTTTAAAAATAATTTTGGGAATTTTAGATTTAAGTGTCCCGGTGGTTGTTGGCACCCTGACCAATTGGATAGTTTTCCCACGACTTAATCCCCACTTACACGACCACAATATTGTTTTCTTCAATTCTTAGTCTAAGTTTAGATTTTCCAATACGATTTTTTGAATTTTTGTTGTCTTGCCCTACCTTCTCCTATTCCCTCTATTTATTGTTCTTACCTCTAAACATCATATTCATAGCATGTGAAGGACGTTATCTGCTTACACGCCAATAGAGTCATAACATAAGTCAAAGTTATCTATAAAATCACGAGGACTCTAGAGTCTAGTGCATTTCTTATCAAGACACATTCTAGAGAGTTCAAGTGAAAGCTAATACGCGCAGCATTGCGCGAAGGCATCTGTTCTACACCTGGCTCGCCACGTCGGCAGATTAGATAGCGTATACGGTTTAGTAAACGTTTCTCTTACGCGAAAAACCGCTGGCGTTTTAAACGGTACATTAATTGAAAATGTCCACATTCAATGTATGAGAAAAGCCTACGTGGACGCGCCATGTCATCATGTATGATAATAACGATGTTCTATGTATGCGGAAAATGGCATGACGTCATGGGTGTACGACAGGAGACGAGGAAATCGTGGTAAAGTGGATAAAGGGGGCGATTTTGTGTTATGCTAACGTTGCCCTTTTTTTTTAATAATTGATATTTTGTTTTTGTAATGATCATCTTGTTTTTAGTTTTAAATGGCCGTTTTTATTCCTTGTTTGGTTGTGGGGTGTTTATTCTTCCTTTGTTTGAGAGTTAAAAAAGACATTTGACCTTATCCACTGGTGAGGAAAATTTTCTTGGTGGAGGGTGTTTTGTTTAAGGGCTTTCGTGATCATTAATTTATAGACAAAGAATGACTTCACTTACGCAAAAAAAAATTTAGTGGCAATTACTTTATGATGATAGAAAATTTATGTGTCCATGCTCCCATAAGGTCAAATTTCTTTTGCAAAACACTTAAAAAGTATCTGAATTTCAGTTTTATTAACGTTGAAGTTATTTGTTTTTAAAATGGTAGAAACAGTAATAATATGAAGGCCATGATATAGCAAATCTTGTCGATAGTGATGCGGAAAATAACTAAAGACGCGTCTAATAAGTTTGATTGGGGTAAGAAGAAGAGTAATTGAAAAGGAAAAGTTGTAAGTGGTTTCATTTGTTTTCAGTACAGAAGCGCTTATTTTCCAAATAAGTTATGATTTTGATATGAAATGGATTTAAAAGTAGTTTTTGTGTTTAATACCATTGCAAGTTGTGCGTTGAAATTTTAATATTTATATTGTACAATGTATTTGTACTTAATAGGTTATGCATGCTTGGTTACTTGTTTTGGTAGGCTTATTTTGACTAGAAGTTTTCGCTTTCTTTTAACAATCTATATGTTGTTTTTGAAATTATCTATTGATATTGGTTTCGTTGTCATAAGAAAGCAATACATATGTGTATGGTAGGCACGAACTTCATTGGCAAAAAGTTGTATATAATACTTTATCTAAGGGAAAGTATCTTTGCTTGTTAAAGAAGATTTTTTTTTTTTTTTTTTTTGCGTAAACAAATTAACAAAATGAAAAATGTATTATAGGGTAGGAAAAAGCAAGAATGTGGCTTGTGGTGTATGTATACATACACACAAAAATATGCACTTATTACTATTACATTATGTCTCTAGTATGTCGTTATATGCATAATTTCTAATCAACAAAATTAGATATTTATAACACTTCTCTTGGTTTACATTGACATTGGTTTATCTTTCCATGTTTTCATCCTCTTTTTTATGAAACTATCCATTTACTTTTGGGCATCACACAATGTTTTATTCAACCGAGCACTTCACGATTTATCTTTGGAACTTTTTGGACATAAGTGCCTAGTAAGGGATAGGAGCGGTCGATGCTATTGTCCCTTTGCTTGGTTCTTATATTTTAAAATTACATGCCACTTGGTTATCTTTTCTATAGCTTGTGTTTATCACTTTGGGTTGGCTTCTAGTGTTGTTAATATTGGAATTCAAGAAAAGGAAATACACACGTGCAGCGTGCGCTGTGCATAAGCGCGCGCGCACACACACACACACACACACAACCTAGTAACTATTCTAAGGGGCAATGGGAGTGATTACTTTCAATCTACTACTTTGGTAAAAAGAGAAACTTAAGGACTGCATTTGGGTTGGATTATTCATTGCATGGGAAGGGAAAATTCTGAATTTCATAACACACATCATCTTAGGGAAATTAGTTTTAGTCCACTATCTTGGTGTAGCTTACACAAGGGAAACCTAGTTTCAAGCAACACACCCACCCACCCACACACACACACCCAAAATACATTGAGTCCGAATGTAGTGCAATGTTCAATGAAAATCACATCGGCATGATAACCGAGGTCAATCTGAATTAAGCATTTACATATTTTATTTGGTCTAATGTGTGTTTGAGTCTTGTGCATGTAGCTAGGGTTTATTTTATAGGTACATGTGCAATAGGATAATTCTACAACGAAGTGGATATGACACAAAGTAAATTGAAGGTGGCATTAGTAGAAATTGAAAGAACCGATCTACACTCTTCGCAAGACACTATCACCCGTGATCGAGACACTAATGCTTGAGGCGATCCTATCTAGACTCATGAGATATTGTCCCACATATTTTTAATCACTATGTTCCGTATGAAGCACATACATTTTAAATTGAGCCTATTCCACCATTTGTCCAACCCAAATCCAATCCAGACATTTAGATGCCAACTACGCACTATTATACTTTTGTTGGTTGTGTTTGTTTATCATTGTATGTTGATATATTGCATGTTTCTAATATTTTTGATTTGGTTTAATTCTCTAATTAAGATTTAAATAATTTTACTTCATTTGGTGAACCCAAATCTTATAGGCTCTTTATTGGATCTATTATTTTCCAAACCCTAATGGCCTTAGGTTTTTCATGATTTCTCTTTTATGACCATTACCCGTAGCAATCGATTTGGTCTTACACAACATATTGAGCTCCCCTATCTACTCATTATAGTTATAATGTTATGGCTGAATCTACACATGATGATCCTCTCTGTAATTCTAATAATGTACACCTTAATGAAATTGAAGCTTATGATAGTGATCTTTTTATAGCTTGGTTATCTTTTATATAACTTGTAATTTATCACTTTGGGTCATCTTCTAGTATTGTTAGTGTCGGAATTCAACCAAAGGAAACATATATATACACAACCTACTAAGGGGAAATATGAGCTATTAATTTCAATCTACTACTTAGGTAAAAGGAGAAACTTAAGGACTCGCATTTGGGGTGTATAAGTTTTTGCATAGGAAGGGAAAATTTTGAATTCCATAACACACATCATCTTGGGGTAAAAGTAGTTGTAGTCCGCTATATTGGTGCAACTTACACAAGGGAAACCTAGTTTCAAAGAACACAATTATATCACACATGCACACACCGAATTACATTGAGTGTGAAATGTAGCACAAGACTCGGTGATAATCACATTGGGGTGACCACCAGGTCACTCTGAATCCAACATTTACATATTTGATTTGGTATAATGTGTGTTTGATTCTTGTGCTTGAAAGCTGTGGTTTATTTTTTAGGTACATGTCTGATAGGAGAATTCTACAATGAAGTGGATACGAAACAAAGTAAATTAAAGGTGGCATTATTAGACATTGAAGACCTAGATCTGCACTCTTCGTCAGACACTAGTGCCCGATCGTACACTAACGCTTATGGCGATCCTATCAAACTCGGAAATATTGTCCTACATATTTTATGATCACCGTGTTCTAGATGAAGCACGCACGATATAAATTGAGCTTATTCCACCATTTTTCGGCCTAGATCCAATCCAAACATTCAAATATAAACTACATTACTCTTATCCTTTTGTTGGTTGTATTTGTTTATCATCAGTATGTTGATATATTACAGGTTTATGATATTTTTGATTTGATCTAGTTCTCTCGCCTAATATTTAAATTTTGTTAACTCTTTGGTGAACCCAAATCTTTTATGCTCTTTATCGGATATATTATTTTCCAAACCTTAATAGACATACATTTTGCATGATTTATATTTTATGCCCATTACCCATAGCAATGATTTGGTCCTTCACAACATACTAAGCTCCTCTCGCCTACACTACTTATATCAATAAATCTCAACATATTCCAGTTGAATATGGACTCTAGTATTACAAGTTTTAGAAGAAATAAATCACCGTTTTTGTGTATATTGGATTCCATTTTAATTTATATTGGATTTTGTTATTAGGGAAAGTGCATAGAGATGTGGGACTAAAAGCGGACAAATTTTTTATTCGAAGCAAAATGTGAGCACGTTTTGGAAAGTGTGAGCACATTATGAATTACTAGGATTGGTAATTACCAAGCCTAAAACATGAGCGTGTTATAACATGCTCACGTTCCTATTTGCAATGTGGTATATGTGCTTTTGGGAGGGATATATTTACTAAAATAAATGGTTTAAGTTTTTCATTTATTAATATTTATACTTTATTATTTCTTATAATTTAAATTTATTTTAGTAAATATAAGAAATTAGGGTCAATATGCACCTTATGGAACTAGTCTCATAACTTCATCAATCACGGTTTAGAAGATAGTTTTTCATATTCTAATCTGGTCAGTACATATGTATTTTTCAAGATTTCAACATTCAACCTAAAGCTTTTAGGGTATAAATTCTACAATGGATATATGTTTTGTGAAAGAATGTAGTCATTGTTTAGGTTTTATGTTCTTCTTGATTGGTTATTGACATTTTCTAGGAGTTCTAGATGTGTCAAAACTATATTTAATAAACCTCAAAACTCACAAAGGTTACAAAAATTTATCGAGTATATGGACTCGTGCAATTCTTTATAACACATAATAGATCAAAACACATATGTAAGTTTTTATCGATTCAAATAATCAAGGGAATGGTCATCATGAGGTATGTGAAGGATTTGAAACATCATAAGGACAATGGGTGTAATCAGAAAAATCATGAGGTATGTGAAGGATCTGAAACATCAAGAGCTTCATTGAGATTCAAATCATCAAGGGAATGGTCATCAGGAGCATGATAAGAGAATCTCACCATGAGTGATGGTGGAAATCATCTTAGGATAAAAACAATGCATATTTTATGAGAGTGTTTCTAAACACTTAATCAATGTTTGGTAATGAACTCACATGTTGTAAGTCAGGGAGATGGAATTTTTAGTTTTTAGTGTAGTGTGGAGGTCAAAAACATGGAATTCATTCTTGACATTCCTCTAAGTTTCATTCATGGATCAATCCTTCTATCAAGAGGAGGAAACCTATATCCATGAGGATAAATTGAGAAAGAGGGTGTCCAAACATCATAAACATGCTTCCACTCAAGTGACATCTTGGGCAAGGAGGTGAATTATGAGATTAAGAAGAGATCATCATGTTTAAAGGTGAAAAGTGAGGCTCAAGGAGTGAATTGATGATCATCATATCCTAACTCTACCATTGTGTCCAAATATCTTTGAGAAACAAATCAAAATGAGATAGTTAAGCTACTTGAGGCATCTAGGACCATCATGTGTGAAGGATCAAGAAGTCACCTATTCTCATGAGAGGGATATGAGAAATAAGTGTATGAGAATCCTAAATCTGATTCCATTCAAGGAGGATTTTGAATCCTATAAGGGTAAGAGGATGATCTTCATATGGATATGTTGTCATGTGAATTGACTAACCCAAAAATACAAAACTTAAACCATGAAAACCAAGCCACAATGTGAAATCTTGCTCCCAAATCTTCTTGAATCCCTCTCCAGACAACTTGCCTCATGTGTCATGATCACCTTATCCTTGAAGGTATTCCTAATGCATTGGGTGAACATGTATAAGTTTTCAAAAAGGTTTAACAAGGTCCATTATTCCATTCATTGAAGTGCAGTAAAAGACTAATTCTCTGGCAAGCCTAAAAAGGCCAATTTTGGCCATTTCGAGCTCCTGTGTGCATCCTCCAGGATGGTTATAATTTTTTTAAAGTATCCAAAGGTGGTATTTGAAAGCCTTGAAGGTTTTAGAAGTAGTTTAGGAATATTTAGGAAAGTTTTGATCATTCAGGGATAATCTATTCAACAACGGGTTTTCAGGTGCAAGGAATGAGTAGTCAAATTGTGAACCTTGACTTCTCTAGTTGATTTTGGGATATCGTAAGGATTTAGGAGGAAAACAAGTAGGAACCATAAATATTGAATAATACTTTACATTGTGGGAGCATCCATTTTTATCCAAGCTCCTTCAAAGGTGATGCTAGCAATCATCTCATACTCTCAAGCAATACATACCTCCCAAGAGTGTTTCTAAACACTTAATTAGTGCTTGGTAATGAGCTCAATACATTATGGAGGTCGAGAACATGTGATTCACCTTAAAGTTCTAATTCCACATGGATAAAATTGATCAAAAGGGTGTTCTCCACAATGGTATTAGATTCTTCTTTGTAATGGTGTGACTCAAGAAGACTCATAAGTTTTATAACCCAATTCTAGGTATATTTATCTTCTAAGAATCCTTATTAACTGACATATTAATATTTTTTTGTTGAAACCCAAAAATAGGGGTTTGGATAACCTGATAGGGAGAACATTCAAATTTCTTATCATACACACCCTTCTTGACTCATTTACCTATTGAATAAGCTTTAAGAGGATTAAATTCAAGTTTCTTATTTTATAACCTAGATCCGGACACTGATATTCTCCCAACATTAAGCTTTAGGTGAGAAAACCATGAGAGTTAACAAAACATAGTCAAGGTTGGAAGTAAATGCTAGATGTCATGAACTACCACTGTATATTTGTAATGAAATTACTTAGATAAATTTGAATATCAACAGTAATAAAACACTAAGAAAACCAAAATTGTAGATAAATGATCACAATATGCAAGTATAAGTTATATGACTAAGGGTGTAGTAATATTCAATCCCTTTCCTCTTAATAGACATCAATATGTGCATCCTTTCAGTCATTGTGCATCCTTCCTCTGACTAGCTTGCCTTCAGTTCAACCTTCACCATGGCTCAGAGGAAATTCCTAACAATATTTTAATTTTTTTTTAGTGTACAAGGATGATCACCCATGGTGATAAGTTAATTTAGTGAGATTCAATGAAAGATAACTTCCTTTGGAGGCCTAAAAGGATTTTTTTGGGCATTTTATAGTTAGTAAACACACTTTGGAATTTTTAGGGAAATTATAAAGCATTTGAGGGTGATTTTGAAGAGAATTTAAGGTGTATGAAGTAATTTAGGAAAATTTAGGAAAGAAAATATCATTTAGGATCCATTTGTTCAACATTGGGTATTCAGGGTGTAGGGAATGAGAGCTTCAACAATGAATGTTGTCTTCTATGGAAGATTTTGGGAGTTCCTAAATGAGTTTAGAGGAAAAACAATATGCATCAAAATGTGTAATAGATAGTCACTTGGACAACAGTGTAATAAGGAGAATCATGAGGTCTGTGAAGGATCTGAAAACATCAAAAACCTCATTGAAATTCAATTCATCAAGGGAATGATCATCATGAGAATGATGAGAAAGGATCACCATGAGTGGTGATGGTAGTCATCTCGAGCTCACAAATGGTGTATATCTCTTGAGATTGTTTCTAAACACTTAATCAATACTTGGTGATGTGCTCACATATTGCAATTCAGGGAGTGGCTTTCACAATGCTTCAATGCAGTTAGAGTTCAAGAAGATGGAGCTCACCCTTAAAAATTCCTTTAAGTCTCATTTAGGATCAATCCTTCCATATAAAATAAGGATACTATTTCCATGAGAATAAATCGAGTGATTATGTGTCTAGATAGTATAAGAATTTTTCCACTCATGTGATATCTTGGTTAGGGAAGTGAATTTTGAAGTTAAAAAGGGTATCATCATGTTCAAAGGTGAAATGGGAAGCTCATGGAGTAATATGAGGATCATCATATCTTGACTCTGCTATCATTTTCAAACCTCTTCAAGCAACAAGCCAAGATGATCTATTTAAGCTACAGAGGAATTCAAGACCATCATATGTGAGGGATCACATCATCTATATCCATGAGAGTCATATGAGAAAAGAGGTGTATGAGTATCTTGAAGTTGATTCCATCTAAGGAGAATTCTGGAGCCAGGAAGGGTAAGAGGATGATCTTCATATAGAGCACCATGTATGTAAGAATGAGAACTTGTATGAGTTTCACTTGATGCCACTCACTTGGTAGTGTTCTTAAACACTCATTTGAACCTTATAGTTTGATCACAATTCAAAGGAGGAAGGAAATTACAATCACCTCATTTCAGTCCAACAAGTGGCCACATGACAAGAATATCATTCAGTGAGAAATCCTTCCATATACATGGTGAATACCTATTTTAATAAGTGATAGATAATCAGAAAATGGTTTGAGCATCATGGAGTTGATTTGTGATCACTAGGGTTAATTGTGGAGGCCTAGAAAAGTAAGAGAGTGATCCTCGCTCTTTCCTTGTAATTAGAAGAGAGCATCTTATTCCCATCACAATGTAGATATCATAACAATGTTTCTAAACACTTAAGTCATCACTTGAGGTTTTAGAAACATGCTTTCAACTCATGGTAACTCATGTTTTTACCACTTTTTCATGTTAGAAGTTTTGTCACTCAAAAACACAACCTAGGGTGTTAAGAAGGTGTTTTCAACTCAAAAAATTTGGCCCCATCCTCATGAGATCCTCACCCATGGTAAAAAATAGTCTATTTATGACAGTACCCATTCTAAGAGGTACTTATCAACATTTAAAAATATTCACCTATCACCATGTGGTGACCATCCCTCTAGAGCTTGCAAATTTAGGGCCATTTTTGTCTGGAACCAAAAGGGGAAGATGCATTGTTTTAGAAGAATGCATGTTACCAAAATGTATAGGATTCACATATATTTCTAATGCCTATTTTTTTCCTCCTAACTCCTTATGGAGCTCCCAAAATCATCTAGAGAAGTCATATTTCACCATTAGAGTGTTTGTTCCCTGCACCTAGAAAACCCGTTGTTGAGAATATTTTCCTTGAATGAGAAAACCTTTCCTAAATATTCCTAAATTTCCTCCAAAACTTCCAAGATTCCCTGAAATCACCTTTGGATGCTTAATATATTTCTTGAACTCTCCTAGAGGGTGTTTGATTAGCTTAGAATGGCCTTTTTAGGCCTCTCGGAGGAAGTTATCTTCCATCAAGTCACACTGAACTCATCAATCATCATATTAAATCATCCCTACACATTGAAACAAAATTTAAAACCTTGTTAATAATTTTCTTATGATCTAGGTTGAGAGTGGCACTAAGGAAAGCTGGCCAAGAGGAAGGATGCACCGGTGATCGGGAAGCAAAATATTCAAATGTGGGCTTAATTTTCATGCTCAAAGTTTCAATTTTTCATGCCATACATTTTTCATGACAACACCCTCTTACCAATTTCACAAAATTCATTTTTGTAATGCATGAAATTATTTCATTGGTGTCTTGTCCATATATGAAATTATTTCAAGGGTTTCTTGAAAAAACACAAAAGGATATCTGAAAATAATTTCTCTTAATGTTGATGTAGATTTGATTGCTTATGAAGTATGTGACACTTGAATCAACCTTCCTACTCCTACACTAGGGTGAGAATGTAACTAATTTACTTAGCATAAATCTTGATGAAAGTCTCAAGTTTCTTTCTCCATAGAAAGTAAATGAATGTGTGGAATATTTTGCACATTTTCACCTACTCCTACCCTAAATTTTGTTGAGTGTTATAAATATATCGATGTGATGCAATATTTTAGCTTCTAACTCTTCAAGTTACATCTTATTCTTATATTAAACAAATGAATATATTATGGGGTCCTTAGATAGATCATCTTATTTCCCACACCTTACTATTGTTAATCTATCTTATTTCCCACTAGTCCATATATTCGATCAATTGTTGCTTTACCTTTGGGAGTTGTGAGGTTTATAAATTATAGTTTTGACACATCTAACACTCCTAAAAATGTCAGTAAATAATCTAAAAGGCCCCAAAACCTAAACAATGACTATATTATTTCCCAAAATAGACATCAATTGTAGAATTTAAACCCTAAAAGCTTTAGAATGAATGCTGAAATCTTGAAAAATACCTATGTATTGACCAGATTAGAATATGAAAACCATCTTCTAAACTCGTGACTGATGGAGCTGTGAGACTAGTTCCATAAGGTGTAGAGTGACCCTAATTTCTTATATTTACTAAAATAAATTTAAAGTGTAATAAATAATAAATTTGAAAACCATCTTCTAAATCGTGATGATGGAACTGTGAGACTAGTTCTATAAAGTGTAAAGTGACACTAATTTCTTATATTTACTAAAATAAATTTAAAGTATAAGAAATAATAAAGTTATACTTTATTAAATTTCTTATACTTTAAATTTATTTTAGTAAATATATCCCTATCAAAAACACATATACCACATTGCGAAATAGGAACGCAGTGCATTATAATGCGCTCATGTTATAAAGACGCTCACATTTTAGCATGAGTGCGTTATAATGAACTTGCATTTTAGCACGAGTGTGGTATAACATGAGTGAGTTTCATCTTATATGTGTTTGAAATTATTAATCCATAGGCTTGGATTTTCCTTGGATATCCAAACATATGGTTTGGACCATGTAATCCATGAATAAATATATTTTTACAAAAATTCAAAATATCACGTGTACACCCGATATCTCATGCGTTATAACATAATATTCCAAAAAATATACTACGACATCAAGCTTAGTTTTACCTTGGTGATGATATACTTCTTTCTAAAATATGATTAGTTTAAGGATTTCATCCTTAATTTCTTTTACTAGTGCCTTATTTTCTTATCAAAATGTATGCATACATTTTTGTACACAATTTATGATTTTTTCATCCAAATATAAAAATCCTCTTCTAAATTCCATTCTACATGCATTAAAAAAATGACTATTTTTCTTAAAGTCACGGGAGTGTACACTCAAATATTTCATTTTCGGGATGTGTGCACTTTGAAAATTAATAAAAATTATATATTCATCCGTAAATTATGAAAAATTAGTGGCATCTCATACATGGTCTTAACAACTTTCTACCAAAGGGATTTGAAAAATAATTTATAGAACTCAAAAATGGGGAGCACACACACAATAGGTTGTTATATTTTTGACACAAAAATAGACATACTTTGTGTGCACCACATTTGACCTACTTAATCTCCACTATTTTTTTAAAAAATTAGTAGTTTAGAAACTAGATTTCAAGCACTATGATACTTATTCTTATCACATTGTCAAATTTTGAGCATATGCATGCCAAAGTATTAGATGAAGTTTGGGTTTTGCTAATTTTGGGAAAAATGTGTCTACTTTTGAGCTCATTTTGGTCCCCCATTTCCATGCACTTACCCATTAATATTATTAGATTCCATTAATACTAATATTGTCATTATTGAACTCATAGTAGCTCTAATTTTGTTATTATTAGATTCTAATTTCACTATTATTGGATTCTAATATTGTTTTTATTGATTCTAATGTCACTATTATCGATTCCAATTTCGTTATTTTTGGATTTTCATGAATTTGGAAAAATCATGTTGGGAATATGTAAGGTTAGCAACCGCTAACTATTATAAGGAATGAGCTCGTTGTATTAAAAATATAAAAAGCTAACAATAAATTCTTGCAAAATCAAGTTCAAAGTGTGAGCCTCACACTTTGAAAGGTGAGGCTCACACTTTCCTCACACTTTGAAAGTGAAAGCCTCGATGTAAGGTTAGTGGCCACTAACTATTATAAGGCATGAGCCCCTTAGATTAAAATTAAAACAAAAAGCTAATAATAAATTCGTGTAAAAGCAAGTTCAAAGTGTGAGGCTCGCACTTTGAAAGTGCAAAGAATTTCCTTGTACTTTCAAAGTTCTAGCTTCACACTTTAAAAGTGGAAGACTCACACTTTGAAATTGGGAGTCCGCACCGTGTGAGTGTGAGCTTTGCAATTTCAAAGTGCGAGGAAGTGTGAGCCTCACACTTTGAAAGTTACGTGCATCCTTGATATTGGCATAAAATGTTAATGGTGTTATTTTGATTTCTAGTCAAAATTACAATAACATTATGTCCTCACCCCAAAATATACCTTATTTGTTATGATTCTCTCAAAATATGAATCATGAACACTAGATAAAATGAGGAGTCGATTTTTCGGTGTTGTGTAAATAAGTGTAATGTCCGACATTCAAAAAATCAAAATTCCTTGAAGATTATTTAAGATTCCACTTGTAATCTTGGATTTTATGAATTAATCCATCTTGCCCTGTTAATAATTGACATATCACTATTACGGAATAATGTATAACCCTTTTTTTTATATTATAATAGTGAAATTATTGAAGCAAAATATGGAACTTGTGCCAGTTGGTCATTCTGTTTTTGGGCTAAAATTGAAAATTGTTGAAGATAGGTGGTAGAAGTAATTTTATTTTAGTTTGCTTATCTCATTCATAGAATTATAACAACTCAAGTATTTTTTTCTTAGATTGTACATGGCCTTAAGTTTACTACTACTTTTTATTATAAATTATATCTCATATTTATCATTAAAATCCGACAACATCATTGGGAGGTATGTATATCACAAATTCAATTACTATGAAAGAAAGTATAATTTATGCTTGTAAATTATTCCATTCTCCATATAAATGATGAGTCACTTACTTCCATGAGGAAGAAAATGAAGTAATCCTTAACACAATGCAAACATAATGCTTGTGAGAAACACAATCAAATGTCCTTGGAGATACATTGAACCAATATTGTATAGTTTACATCAATCAAAAGACATGTTATGCCACAATTGTATTCTTTTTGAGTCAAGAAATGCCACCACTTTTTTCCTAGTGTTGGACATTGTGAATGAGCTACATTTGTTTCACACCCATCATTGTGGAATAACATTTTATCCAATTTGTTTTCATCAAGTCCCCCTCTTGTAGCCCAGTCTCGTAGCCTTGTATAAGTTGAGTAGATCTTCATGGGATGATTGAATGGATATCTAACTACCAGGACCTTGCTATTCTTGAATACTTTGATTGGAATATCATCTTCGAAGAATCTAAAATCAAAATCAATGAACTGTAATTACACAATCCAAATCAATGATGCATGTTCTAGAGAACATAGTAAAAATGAAAATATTTTGTAGGGTCAAACCAGAGGTATATACGTTTCTCCTGTCTCCTTTTCCTCCACTTGAAAAAATTGGTTGGGAGAGAATATCCTCCCATGCCTAAGAACTCAAATTCTATCTCATAATGCTACGAGTTTTGTGATGATAGATGCAACTCACAATAACACAATTGATGTGTCATACACAAGAAGAGGAAAGCATTGAGAAAAATATGAGAACATGGTTGTGGGATAAATGGTGGAGTCACCAGGTACCATCTTTATTTTCATACTAAAGTTCCATATCAAATACATTCCTTTGGATTGGAATCCAATAACTCCACCACCACCACCCATTTCCATTAAACACCACGGAAAAAAACAATCTTCATGTCAAAATCTCACTGAAAACTTTTCCAGTATATAGGACTACTTACAAAATTGAATAAACTCTTTACAGAGTTGGTAATATGATAGATCTTAAATCTACTACACACCCAATTTTGATAACAAACATTACATGAAAAACAAAATGGCAAACTCAATACTTACATAAATAACAACAAAACATGCATAAATGATATACTTTTAACAAAAGGCTTATTTTTTATAACAACCATCAAATTATACCACAAACAATTGATTTTTTCATTAGCTAAGATTAAGAAGAGAAAATAAATATCTATTTAAGCAATAATGAATTTATACGACAATACCAACTACAATTATAATAAAAACAAGATCTCATTTGTGAATAAATAAGCGAGAACATTCGAGATAGTTTCAATGATATTTGAGATTATTACCTTGACATTTTCAAAGGTCCAACGGTTGAAAATTTTCACTTTGGGCTGTGGTAAGGTGGTCACCATGGTTGCTGATGCTTATGTCTCACCCTTTGCTCCAACAACCAAAAATTAGAAAAATAACTTAAACAAGAAACATTTATAGGAGAGAAAGGGTGAAAGGGTGAGTCATGAGACAAGAAAACATGGATTGTCCATCGGAAGTAGTTCATGAAGGGTTCTGCAAAAAAATAAGGTACATTTTAGAACCTAGTGCCTCTGTCCCTTCACTCCCCACAACCTCTTATTACTTTAAATATTATTGTTTGTGAGAAAAGACGTTGAAAATTCTAGGGGAGGAGATAAATGTAGGGAATTAGGAACAATTATAGCTAGGTGTTTGATCCAACCTCCTTTCCATCATCCTATCACAAGGCCAAAGTGATAGCCATGGCCACAAACAAAGCGGCATGCTACGTTGTTTGGTGCCATGCCGCAGTGCACCCCCCACACCTAAGACAAATTTAGGGAATTGGGAACAAATATAGCTAGGTGTTTGACCCAACCTCCTTCTGGTCCTCCTGTCACAAGGACAAAGTGATAGCCATGGTCACGAATAACATTGGTGTGTTGAGTTTGGTGGCTCAATTCCATGTCACAAAGACACCCCATGCCCGAGTTTACAAAATATGACATCAAATACCTGTCTCAAACTAAAATGGAATTGAAAGACCTAAAAGATTCCATTTTCATGTGGCAGATTGGGAATAACAACACACAATTCATCTACAACTTCTTCTGAATTTAATGTTGGCACAAAAATAACAACAAAGTGTTGAGCATCAAGTTTCCTGTAATGATGGTGGAAGGAGGATTACCAAGCGACATGAAGTAATACGGTAGCATGAATTATATTGATCTCTCTCGTTAATAGTCTTCCATGCAAAATTCCAAAATATTCCATCTAGTTATGTGAGTGTGGATGTGAAGAAGGAATAGAGAAAGGTTCCATCTAGTTAGGTGAGTGTGGACGTGAATAAGGTAAGGTGAAGAATAGAGTGGAACTTGGAACATGTCATGTTTGACGCCTCTATCAACGATTTTGATGGGTACTTACAAAAATAGAGAATAACAAAAAAGAGTAAAAAAAACAAGATTGGGGTTGGTAAGTTTGAGGGTCTGTTTGAGAGCATCTAAGAAATAATTGGGGTGAATTAACCTAAGTGGGGTGCTACTAGGTCCATAGAATTTGATCTACAAAAAAATCTCACCCAAATCAATAGTTGGGACACAAACTATTTAAATGATAAAAATTTACTTAAATAGAGTCCGAGTGCTCATTAGGAGGTGTGGTGAAGGTTTGAGTCGATCAACATTTAATGAAACATAGACAACTAGTCACCTCTCCATTATGACCACACTCAATCCCCACCTAATATTCCCTTGTTAGGTTAATATTTTCATATTCTAATATAATATTATAATCATAACGACAACTAAACTTGAATTTTATTTTATTACATTTATGCAACATAACGAATTGGAGATTAGTGACTACTAGGCTAGTTAGTCCATTCCATACAAGGCATTAATGAAAAGACATTTTATGTAACCTTTTTATATGCCCGATAGCGTAATGAATAGCCAACCCCCACATAAAACATAGGCACATGGTCATTAAGTGAATTTTGAATATTTTAGTTTGGTTTAGGTATATGGTCAACAAATAAATTTTGAATATTTTACCCTCACTTTAGGGTAACGTTGCAAATACCTAAAGTGAGAAAATTTGTGGCATTTAAAGAATTTTTTTCCATTACGATTATGAAAATTCAACCAAATGAGAAGGTTAATATTTTCCTATCCTATACTCGATATGTCTAATTGAAATACTTAGCCAATTCATATCTCCTCTAATTTAATATAGTAGTGGGTGAGAAAACAACATGTGGAAATTTGAAATTGGAAATTGGAATCGTACCCAAGATGTTGTGTTGATTGGGAAGGGCAATCTATGAAGTTGGAAGCACCACGTTCCTATTTCCCATTCTCATATTTGTCTATGCGGGTCACACACTAGGCCAACATTGCACAGGACAAGAAGTGGGTGAAAGGGCAAGTCATGACCAAAGAAATCATGGATTTTCCATCAGAAGTAGCACATGAAGGGATTTGCACAAAAATAAGGTACATTTCAAAACCCGCTGCCCCATCCCCTTACTCCTCCACATCTTCTTACTTCTTTAAATCTTGTTTTTTTGCGAAAAGACATTAAAAATTACAGGGGAGGAGATAGATTTAGGGAATTGGGAACAAATATAGCTAGGTGTTTGACCCACCTCCTTCTGGTCCTCCTATCACAAGGCCAAAGTGATAGCCATGGCCACAAAAAAACATTGGTATGCTGATTTTTGTGGTGTCATGCCACACTGTACCTCCCAATCACAACACACCCCACCGCTTGAGATAGATGTAGGGAATTGGGAAAAAATATAGCTAAGTGTTCAACCAAGCCTCCTTTTATTCGTATTATCATAAGGACAAATTTATATCCATGGCCATGAAAAATAATGGCGTGATAAGTTCTAAGTTTGGTGGTGTCATGTAATAAAGACACCCACCATCCACAACACACCCCCACACCTGAGATGGATTTAGGGAATTGGGAGCAAATATATCTAGGTGTTTGAACCAACCTCCTTTTGGTCCACCTCTCACAAGGCAAAAATGATATAAATGTCCATGAATAACAATAGCATGCTAAGTTTGGTGGTGTCATGCCACATTATACCCCCAACCATAACGCACCCCCATGTCCGAGACAAATTAAGGGAATTGGGATCAATTATAGCTAGGTGTTCGACCCATCCTCCTTCTGGTCATCTTGTCACAAGGCCAAAATGATATCCATGGCCAAAAAAAACATTGGTGTGATGAGTTTGGTGTTGTAACTATGCTCAATTTCATGCCATAACACACCTCCCATGCTTGATTTTAAAGAAGATGACATCAAATTCCCAGATCAAGGGCAATTTGGCCAAGAACACTTTTGAGTCCATCGAAATTGAGTTGCGAGACAAAACATCTCACCTACATTAACAAATTGGACAAGGACTATTTAAATGAGGTAAACTATGCATGATATTTTAATGTTATGCATGCAAGGGTCACTAGAAAAATATGAGTTCCATAGTCACTAGAACAATTTCTTATTGTTATAAAAACTTAGAGATTTTGAAAATTCTTGGAAATTTATAGAAAACACATTGGTTTGGAATTAAAACTAATAAAAACTTTGGGTGGTGTGGGGAAGGTATGAGTCTCTTAACATTTAATGAAACAAAGACTACTAGTCACCTCGCCATTATAACCACACTCATTCCCCATGATTTTAATATGCAACTCCATGTTACCATTAAAATTTATTTGTGTTGCTTGGGAGCATGGAATCATCCACATTGTTTTTGGGTGATTTTTTTGTTGAATACTTCCATCAACATACATTAAAATTCCAAAATATCTTATTTCTTTGTTGCTTGACATAGTCATAATTTCTCATCGGCTTCCAGAGTATGAAATATCTGTCACACACATATTTCTCATCATATTTATAAATCAAAGTAATAAAGTGATAACTAAACTATATTACTATAATTTTATATTCAATCAAAAATTTCAAAATAAGAAACTGAGACCTTAGTAATAGCTAAGTGTGATGCCCATTAAAACAACCCACTTGAGACCCAAGAAACAACCTAGGATTAGTCAGGAAAATTATGGAATAATTTTTTTAATTAGAAGTGTCTACAACTAGGTTACAAGACAACAATTGACACTAACAGGTTCTAGAACAAGATTAATCTACTAGAACATACTTTTCTTTTATTAACAATTATCAGAGGTCACAAGGTCCAAATTTTAGGGTTATAAGTTTTAGTTAGGTTCAGGGGATAAATTATCACCATACCCACTCTCTAATAGGATCAAATTTTTAACTTGATTTTTACTAGAATTAATGCATTCAAAATTTCCCTAAAACATTCCCATTGGATAGGAAATTTTCTCACATTTCGATGATATAAAGAAGTCCTCCTAACTCCTTGTAAAACTCCAATTATGGACCCAGGTGGACCTTAGGGGTCAAATTTTCCCCAAGGGGACACGTGTCGAGCGGGGAAGAAGACCCTTTGTCGGGTTGGTGGGTTGTGGGGCGGTGTTTGGAATTTTTTTTTGCATGGGGAGAAAATTCCCATTTGTGCCCGTGCCTCTCTTTGTGCCGCCAAGGAAAAGTGTTGGGCTCCAAGCTCACACGGGAAGGTTGGCAAATTTCGCCAAAGGGAGGGAAAAAATCCAATTGGCGCCCACACACCCATGGGTCCACCAGGGACACGTGGTGCTCAACCAAACAATGTGGGGAAGGAAAGAGGGAAGGGTGGGGTGGTAGAGGAGTTCGGGAGATTTTGCCAAGGGGGAGACAAGGGGAAAAAGGCACGCACAGTTCCATGCGTCCGCAGAGGGGATAACACCGAGGTGAGGGTGGGAGTGTGGGGGCCGTGGGGATTTCAAACAAAATTTTCAAAGCAAAAAGATCGTGAGGGTTCCATCCCTCCACTAACACCCCATGCTGCCACGTGGTAGTACCCGATGGATGCGGGATTGCGGCCGGCGGGGAAAGAGGTAAAAATTTTCAATTTTTTAAAAAGCCCCAAGGACAAAAATAATGCCGCGCCTCCGCCACTACCCCGTGAGGACACGTGGCAGCCTCTCGATTGGATGCAGATAGGTGGAGGAAATTTTAAAAAAATTTCCCAAAAATTTTCTAAGGATTTTTCAATGGGAAATTTTCGGTCATGGCCCTGTGAGAAAAATTTTCCCAAATTTTCCCGCCAAGGTAGGAAAACTTCAGAGGGTCATAACTTTGGCTAGGAAGCTTAGTTTTGGGAAAACAAGGACTTTTGGAAAGATCTCGATGCCCTCTTTGCACAAGAATCATAAATTTTTTATTTTGATAAATTTTTAGGGATTAATTTTACAAAAACGCGGCATGCGCTTTTAAATAGCAAGAAATCGGTAATTTTTAACTTACAAATTTTATTCAATTTGGTCTCCTCCTTCACTCAACATGCCCAATGATATGGAAGATTATTCTAGGAAGGATTTAGAATGCTTTAGGAAATTAAATTTACTCAATTGATTTCAATTTAATTTTCCAATAATTGATGAAAAAATGACTGTGAAAAATTTTGGGCTTAAATTTTGTAATGTTCTAAATTAATTCTTAAGTGTTATTTGTCAATTTGAGTTCCTTGATAATACAACATGCTAAATTTTGATGTTTCCAAGTTGATTATTATGTGCAGGCCCGAATCTGCATTTTAATTAAATTTATTTGCCGCTTTAAATTTGTAACAAAGATCCATTCCTAGAGAATTTTTTTATCAAATTCATCATTCAAGTGTGGAAATTAATTTCTATTCTAGTCCAAGGCATTTAGTTGTTTATAAACAATTCATTTAAAAGCTAAATTGTAAATTCTGGTTTCCAATTTAATATATTTCCAAAAGGGACAAAATAATATAATTCCTTCATACGTATTTCTTCTTTTCAAACAAAGATCTAACTATCTCTTTTTCCATACAATGAAACATTGAATTCAATCCATGGTAGACTTAAGTGTTTTCCTTCTTCAAGCAATCATTAAAAACAAGAATCTAGTTTCTTTCTTTCCCAAAATCATATATTTGAAACAAGGCAAAATAATACAATTACATCTCACGTGTTTTTTTTTTTTTTTCATTTTCCAAAACAAGGATTCCAATCACAATTTGATATTCCAATTCAACACAAAAATGCAAATGAGGGAAAGTATTGCAATTCTTTATTAATTCAAAAATAAATACATCTTTACATTCTTCCATTCCTTGAATGTAATTAGCATATTTCACTTTCTTTCTTTCAAATGTACATAACAGAATGTAGATATCTTTCACAATTCGAATATGCAACTTTCATAATCAATTACAACATCTTTTCTTCACAAATGTATTACAATTTCATCCACTTCAAATTGGGAAAGGTTACAAATGAATTTGTTTCACAAGGGGCTGGAAAAACTATCTTCTTTTGCTCTAGAACAACAACATGCAAGTTTTCTTTTTCTTCCAAATTGATCACAACAAAAGTGGGGGAAAGGCAATGCTCTCCACCCAACCAAGACATCCAATGAAAGGAGAATCCATCCTTCATCATTGGCCCCGAGCCCCAACCATAATACAATAAGAGGTGTGATTTAACCCATGGAAACAACAAGCTTCCACAAACACACAACATTCTTTCAACATGCATGATTTAATATAAAACACACAGTCAAACAAAAAGAAACAAGCTTTACAACTACATTTGTAAACATTCAAACAAAACTCATGCTTTATCATGCAAGACAAAGGAGCAAGGACTATGGGGGAAGCTATTTATGCCTCCCAATGGGAATTGGGCATCCACCGTAACAAACCGCCATAAATTTCAGCACACATATCCTTATGCCCCCACAATCCCTCCTTATGCCCCTGGCACATTTCTTTATGCCCCCACAAAGTAAGAAATGTAAGCTATTTCTTTTCCATGGTGGATCCCAAACCCACACTCCCTCCATAAATATGATGCCAATGGCATTCCCTTATGTCCCCCACATGGATTCCCCATAGCCTTCTCCTACACCATCCCTATGGCAGTCTACCCAACCAGCCAACAATTACACAAAGCACATACACCATTCATACAAACACTAAAGAAATAACAGCAAAAGGAAGAGCTAGGCTCCTACCTCTCCATGGTAGCTTTGGTTTCCAAACAAAAAGCTCTTAATGCCAAGAACATAGTTCCAAAACAATAGCCAACAAGCAAGAAAACCTTCCAAACTCCTTCCAAAAGTAAGAGCTCCAAGCACAAGAAAATTCTCCCCAAGGAAGCATGCAAAATGATTCAACAACCCAAAACAAGTAAAGAGTTTTAATTTTATAGAATCGGAAAGAGAAGAGGATGATATGGATCCATGTAGGATGCTACATCACACATCCTCAACTCCAAACACAAAAGAAAAATTTCATTCTCCCAAGCACAATAAAGAGGTGGGTGAAAATATGACAAATTACTTGCACACTCCAAAAGCCCACACCCCAAAGGACTGCAAATTAAATAAGATGTAAGAGAGTGCAATCAAAACTTGCAACATGATTAATAAAATGCATTAAAATGGTCTAAAATCAGCCTTCCAACCATAGGTATGGTTGGTAAATTAAATTGAGAGGTATGGGACAAGTTTTACTTGTCCCACAAGCCTCCAAAAACAGCCCCAAGGACAAATTCAAATTTCCAAGGAGGTGGAGTGTTTCATACTCCAAAATCTAACTTACACAACTCTTACACAACTTACACATCCCTTACATATTTAATACAAAGAGCCAACAACTTCCATTATTACTTTCCCATATCCCAATTTGATTTATTTAAATTTTAACCATATGATTTCTCACATTAATCTATCACAATTTTAATTAAATAAAAGAAAGGGACACATTACTAATAAAATACATACAACAATAATAAAAGGAACCACATTGAAAATACACAAAACCCATGGTCACATTTAAAGGTGAGCCCCCATGGGAATCCCTAGCAACAAACAAACATAACACAATAAAGTAAGTTGCCATGGTGACCATGTTGAATTCACCTAGAATTCCATTGTGGTTGATCCCCAATCCCTCGATGTTTGTTGTGATATTTAACCTACAAAAAAAATACCTCCTTCAGCCTCGTGGTCATATCAGAGCATCCAACATGATATAAATATAATCACAAAATCATCTAAATATGTGAATCACAACAATATCAAAGCAATTTAACAGAATCACTTATAATTTATATCAACAACATCAAAGTAAAAACTGTATCATCAACAAATAATGTCCATTTCTAAGTTTACTCACAATATTCAAAAATCACATGTCCGAACAACATTCATTATATCGATGTTAAATATTATATCATCATCCACATATGAAGTGTCTCCAATAATCATCATGCATCATAACCAAATCAAGATCAACAATAATCCATGACCAATGTCTAACATCATACTAAATCAAAACATAATAATGTCCATAATGTAATCATATTATCAAAATAGGTATCAAAAGGTGTCAAAGGGAAGTGGGTACTACATCCCTCTCCCCTAGACTTGAATTCCTCCTAAAAGTCACTGGAAAAATGTGGAAATCGAACTCGTAATGAAGTAGCATCCTCCCATGTAGCTGCTGCAGCCTCATCATATCCGTCCCATTTGCACCCGAACCTCGATCAACATCTCTCGCCTCAAAGGCCTAGGGACCTGTGATCTAGGATGTGAACATGCTCCACCATCACTTGCCCCCGATCCCGTACCTACAATGATGTCTAATTTAACACATGAGAAGGATCTATAATATATCTTCTGAGAACTAAAACATGAAAAACATCATGTATGCGAGACAAGTTGGGTGGTAATGCTATATGGTAGGCCAAAGGGTCGATATGCTCCAAGATTTCAAAAGGACCAACGAATCTAGGAGCTAACTTAAAACCTTTTCCATAATGGATAGGGATCTTGTGTGGCCTGACATAAAGGAACACCTTCATGCCCACATCAAAACTATGGTCGATCCTATGCTGATCCGCATACTTCTTCTTTGTCCCGTGCCTCCTGCAATCTTTTCCCCGATCAACACCACCTATTACTCTATGTCCTATAAAGAGTTGGTCCAAGAGAAACCCTTCCCTTTAGCTTTTCCTAGCTAAGAGGTGTCCTGAACTCTCTACCATACAAATTCTGAAAAGGAGCCATGCCTATGGAACTCTGAATACTATTATTGTAGGAAAACTCCACTAAGTATAGGTACTCCTCCCATTTAGACTATTGATCCATCACATGCATCCTGAGCATGTCCTCTAAAATTTGATTCACCCATTCAATCTGTCCATTTGCTTCGGGGTGATATGTTGTGCAAGCTGATTCTCATCCTAAGGACATACTTGCATGGTAGTCCAAAAATATGAAGTGTACAAAGGATCACGGTCCAAATGATCTTCTGCGAGTCCCGTGCAACCGAAAATCTCACATCCAAATATACATGTGCCACTTCTCTAGCTGTATAAGTGGTCTTCACTGGAGAAAATTGAGCCACTTTTTTCAATTTATCAACCGTGACCATGATGGCATCGTGGTGATATATAGACATTGATATCCCAACAATGAAGTCCATGGAAATGGTGTCCCACTTCCATTCTGGTATAGCATGAGGATAAAGAAGGCCTGTTGGATGCTGATGCTCAGCCTTAACTCTCTAGCACTCTAAAAATCATGACACAATCTGGGGTACGTCTTGACAAAGTCCTCTCTAATGATATAGCTATCTCAAGGTGGTGTGCATCTTCTTCACCCCTGGGATGGGTTGAATAGGGTGCACGATGTGCCTCTACCAAGATGTCCTGCCTCAAGCCTCCATCTCTGGGAACATATATCCGGCCTCTGTGCCTGAGAAGACCATCTACCTCTAAGGAAAAACCATCAAACTTCCCCTCAAGGGGTCTCTGAGACTCGATCTCTACTCGTACTACAATGTAGAAGTTGTCAAGAGGAAGCTGCTAAAGAATCCTGCTCCGCAAATCTATGCTCACTGAAGTGGCCATAACCACATGTCTCCATCTACTGAGAGCATATACTACCAAATTATCCTTCCCCTTCACATGCTCGATCTCCATATCATACTCAAAAATCAACTCCATCCAACGCCGCTGATGAGCATTGAGATTGGGCTGTGTGAAGAGGTGATGAAGACTCAAGTGATCTGTCCTGAGTGTGAATCTCCGCCAAGAAGAAAGTGCCTCCATCGAACCAAGGCATGCATGACTGCTACAAGCTCAAGATCATGGGTCAGATAATTAAGCTCGTGATCTTTGAGTTTGTGATACTAAAAAGCCACTACACTACCCTTCTGCATCAACACACCTCCAAGCCCTGCTAAAGAAGCATTTGTGCAAACAAAGAACTCACCCTGTGGATCCGACACTGCAAGAATATGTGCTATAGTGAGGCACTCCTGTAGTGTCCGAGAAGGCCTACTGACATCTATATGACCAAACAAACTTCTTCCCTTTCCTCTGAAGAGAAGTGATAGGGTGCGTAATTTGCAAGAAGTCTTGAACACATCTTCGGTAGTATCCTGCTAATCCCATGAAGCTGCACACCTCCATCATTGTAGTGGGTGCTGGCCAATCCATAATGGCTCTAATCTTAGAAGGATCAATGGTGATACCTTCCCCATAAATGATATGACCCAAATATTGTACCTCTATCTGAAAGAAATCACACTTCTCTAAGTCCCCGTAAAGTCATTGCTCACAAAGACACTCAAGATCCCGCGAAGGTGCCCCTCATGCTCCTCATGCATACATGAGTATATCAAAATTTCATCTAGGAAGATGAGCACGAAGTGATCTAAGAAGGTCTTGAATACCTCATTCATCAAACTCATGAACACTACGGGGGCATTAGTCAAACCAAAAGGCACCATTGTGAACTCATAGTGCCCATATCTTATGCGGAAGGCGGTCTTATGAATTTCCACCTCCAAAAGCCTCAAATGATGGAAACTCGACTTAAAATCATTCTTAGAGAAAAATTTGGCTCCCTTCATTTGATCAAACAAGTCATCAATACGTGGAAGGAGATAACAATTCTTGATCGTCACCTTGTTCAACTTGGTGGTAATCAATACACAACCGCAAGGATCCATCCTTCTTCTTCACAAAGATCACCGGTGCACCCCAAGGGGATACACTAGGATGGATAAGGCCTTTCTCCAAAAGGCCCTCAAGCTACAACTTGAGCTCACAGAGCTTTGGGGTGGTCATCCGATAAGGTTCCCGTGAGATAGGATCTGCTCTAGGAACTAGATCTATATGAAAATCAATCTCATGTGGGGGTGGTAACCCCGGTAGCTCCCCTGGAAAGACATCAACATACTCTCTCAAGATGGGATGATCATCTAGTGATGGTCCACTAGACCCATCCTCTGATCTATCACTAATTGTAACAACATACATTTGACAACCTTGTCGCACACACTCGCTTAAGCTGCATAGCAGAAATGGTGCAAATAGAAACGGGTCTCCTGACCCCCGAAATCACCGACTTAACTCCCAAATCATATACACAAGATATAGTCTTGTGGTAACAATGCATCCTGGCCCTATGTGCAGATAACCAATCCATACCCAAAATGACTCCATACGAGCCGAAAGGAAGGATACAAAGATATGAGGTAGTGGTGAAAGATCCCAAATCCACTACACACTCCTTAACTAAGGAGTCTACATAGATCTTGGCTCTAGAAGCCATCTCAACATCCCAACTAAGACCCTACCTAACTGCAACCAACCTGCATTGCTCTACTAAATATGGTGCAATGAAAGAATCAAAAGAACCAGAATCAAACAATACAGAGGTAGGAATACCACCAATGTTACCTGTGGTTTCAATGACTTTGCTCTAATGCTCTACCCGGTAGTTCTCAAACACATCATAAATCCAAAGGGTGTGTCCCATGTCACCAACCGTAAGCTTGAAGATCCGTGTCTTACCCTTGTTATTAGGGTTACATGGGCAGCCTCTCCAAAAGTGTCCAAAGAACTCAACAACCAAAACACCCTCCTGATCCTCCCCAATGAGTAGCACATCCAATAGGTGCCCTGCAAGTCTATGGCATGGATCCCGATGATTTGGCTATAGTCTGCCGAGGTCTCTGTGGCGAGCTCCCACGATTGAGATCTAGGTCCACCCTATGTCTCGGATGGGACACCTAGGAGGAGGCCCCATACTCCAAACTCTCTCGTGCATCAACTCTCGTGGAGGTCTATGAGGTGGGTGAGATCTGCCATCAAGTATCGCGGCTATGGCCTAAAGGATGACTGTGCTGAACCCTAGCCACCATGAGGAAGAGGTACTGATCCCCTTGATCTACTATCCTGCATCTGTTTGTGTGCGGCTCGACTCGCCTCAGCCTACCGGGTATTCCCCGCATCTCCTCTATTATATAGGCCTTCTCAACGGCCTTAGCTAATGTTTGTGGGTAGTGGATTCGTCTTTGCACCTCCAATATCTAAATTCAGGCCCTGGATGAACTTGTGAATCTGCACCTACTCATCTTGCATATACTCAACATACTAGAGTAGATCCAAAATCTACTCTCATACTCTGCTACTAAAAGAGATGCCTGTCGGAGGTCGTGGAACTCGTCGATCCTCTGTTGAATGAACCTCCGTGACAAATACCTATTCCAGAATCTCTCCTCAAATATCTCCCAGTGTCACTATCTCGGAATCTACATAGAGCTTTTGCTCCTCTCGTCCCTCCACCATACTCATGCTCCTTCCTCGGTAGATGGATCGTAACATGATTTTTCATGTTGCTAGAGAAAGGACAAAGCTTGAAGTAACCGCTCAAGCTCACTAGACAGCCTCTACCCGAAATCCACCCGTATCACCCGAGTAATGTGATGGCCAAAGATTCAGGATCTCTTTGATGTGATCTCATGTATCTCATGGTCTAACGACCCTAGGTCTCTCTGCACTCTCATCCCTAAGCCTAGGCTTCGAGACCTCTCTCTACACTTTGAAACATGGTCACCCCGTCCCTCTCTGGTGACTCTGTCTTCGGGCCGACTCCACATGGGATTTCTCTCCTCTATGCTCCTCGCTAGGTCGAAGAGATACCCGACCCTCGATGGAAGGCACTCTATCATAACTGGCTGCATGTCCTCCTCTTAATCCTCCATGTAGGGCAGCATTAACATCCTAAAGAGTCTACAAAATCTGGGGTAGGATGGCTGCTACACCCTGATCCGTGGTGGTGGTGGTGGTAAGTTTGAGTCTATGTGAAAATTCCCCCTACCCCATCTCGTGCCTCCTACATAGACCAAAGTGAGAGTTAGTTCATTATTCTAGGTCTTACTCAGTTTCCATGTTTACTAAAATATGCAATTTCTAAACTAATTTATTTTTCTAGATTTAAAAAAAAAAGGTGCTAGGTTTAAGTTTCATGTCCCAAGTTTTCTAGTGTGCCCAATGGTCCAAGATTTTAAACCACTGCTCTGATACCAAAGTGTGATGCCCGTTAAAACAACCCACTTAAGACCCAAGAAACAACCTAGGATTAGTCAGGAAAATTATGGAATATTTTTTTATTAGAAGTGTCTACAACTAGGTTGCAAGACAACAATTGACACTAACATGTTTCGAACAATATTAATCTACTAGAACATAATTTTATTTTATTAGCAATTACCAGAGGTCACATGGTCCAAATTTTAGGGTTAGAAGTTTTAGTTAGGTTCAGGGGGTAAAGTATCACCATACCCACTCTTTTACAGTGCTCAAAGTTTTAACTTTTTTTTTCCCACACTTAATGCATTCAAAATTTCCCTAAAACATTCCCACTGGATAGGAAATTTTCTCACCTTTTTGATGAGATAAAGAAGTCCTCCTATCTCCTTGTAAAACTTCAGTTATGGACCGGTGGACCTTAGGGGTCAAATTTTCCCCAAGGGGACATGTGTCGAGCAGGGAAGAAGACCCTTTGTCGGGTTGGTGGGCCGTGGGGTGGTGTTTAGAATTTTTCTTGTGGGGAGAAAATTCTCATTTGTGCTCGCACATCTGTCTGGCCTTGCTATAGGGACATGTGTCGGGCTCTGAGCTCACATGGGGAAGGTTGGAAAATTTCACCAAAGGGAGGGAAAAATCCAATTGGTGCCCACGTGCCCACGGGTCCACCAGGGACATGTGGTACTCAACCAAACAATGTAGGGAAGGAAAGAGGGAAGGGCAGGGGGTGGCGAAGGAGCTCGGGAGATCTCGTCCGAGGGGGAGACAGGGGAAAAAGGCACGCGGGGTTTACATGTTTGTGGAGGGGAAAACACCGAGGTGAGGGTAGGAGTGTGGGGGCTGCGGAGATTTCAAACAAAATTTTCAAAGAAAAAAGATCATGAGGTTTTCCCCTCCGCCAACTCCTCATGCTGCCACGTGGTAGAACTCGATGGATGAGGGCTTGCATGGGCCGACAGGGAAAGAGGTAAAAATTTTCCAAATTTTTAAAAAAACCCCAAGGACAAGAATGATGCCTTGCCTCTGCCGCTACCCCGTGAGAACACATGGCAGCCTCTGATTGGCTGTGGGCTAGTGGAGGAAATTTTAAAATTTTCTAAGGATTTTTCAACGGGAAATTTTCGAGCCGTGGGCCCGCCAGGGAAAATTTTCCCAAATTTTCCCGCCAAGGTAGAAAAATTTAGACTGTCATAACTTTGGATAGGAAGCTTAGTTTTGGGAAAACAAGGACTTTCTGGAAATCTCTTGATACCCTCTTTGTATGAGAATCATAAATTTTACATTTTGATAAAGTTTGAGGGGTCAATTTTACAAAAATATCCTGTATGATTTTAAAAAGTAAACTGGTAATTTTTAACTTATAAATTTTATTCAATTTGGTCTCCTCCTTCACTCAACATGCTAAACAGACATGGAGAATTATTCTAGGAAGGATTTAGAATGTTTTAGGAAGGTAAATTTTCTCAATTGATTCCAATTTAAAATTTTCCAACAATTGACAGAAAAACGACTGTGAAAAGTTTTGGGCTTAAATTTTGCAATGTTCTAAATTAATTCTTAAGTGTTCTTTGTCAATTTGAGTTCCTTGATAATGCAACATGCTAAATTTTGATGTTTCTAAGTTGATTATTATGTGCAGGCCCAAACTGTGCATTTTAATTAAATTTATTTTCTAGTTTTAAATTTGCAATAGAGATCCATTCCTAGAGAATCTGTTTATCAAATTCATCATTCAAGTGTGGAAATTAATTTCTATTCTAGTCCAAGGCATTTAGTTGTTTATAAACAATTCATTAAAAGCTAAATTGTAAAGTCTGGTTTCTAATTTAATATATTTCCAAAAGGGACAAAATAATATAATTCTTTCATATGTATTTCTTCTTTTCAAACAAAGATCTAACTACCTCTTTTGCCATACAATGAAACATTGAATTCAATCCATGGTAGACTTAAGTGTTTTCCTTCTTCAAGCAATCATTAAAAACAAGAATCCAGTTTCTTTCTTTCCCCAAAATCATATATTTGAAACAAGACAAAATAATGCAATTACATCTCATGTGTTTTTTTTTTTCATTTTTCAAAACAAGGATTCCAATCACAATTTGATATTCCAATTCAACAAAACAATGCAAATGAGGGAAAGTCTTGAAATTCTTTATTAATTCAAAAAGAAATACATCTTTACATTCTTTCATTCCTTGAATGCAATTAGCAATTTTCACTTTCTTTCTTTCAAATGTATAGAATAGAATGTAGATATATTTCACAATTCGAATATGCAACTTTCATAACCAATTACAACATATTTTCTTCACAAATGTATTACAATTTCATCCACTTCAAAGTGGGAAAGGTTAAAAATGAATTTTTTTCACAAGGGGCTGGCAAAACTATCTTCTTCTGCTCCAGAACAACAACATGCAAGTTTTATTTTTCTTCCAAATTGATCACAACAAAAGTGGGGAAAGGCAACACTCTCCACCCAACCAAGACATCCAATGAAAGGAGAAGCCATCCTTCATCATTAGCCCCGAGCCCCAACCATAATACAATAAGAGGTGTGATTCAACCCATGGCAACAACTGGCTTCCACAAAAACACAACATTCTTTCAACATGCATAATTCAATATAAAACATAGTCCAAACAAAAACAATAGTTTACAATTGCATTTGCAAACATTCAAACAAAACTCATGCTTGATCATGCAAGCCAAAGGAGCAAGGACTATGGGGGAAGCTAATTATGCCTCCCAATGGGAATTGGGCATCCACCGAACAAACCGCCCATAAATTTCAGCAAACATATCCTTATGCCCCCACAATCCCTCTTTATGCCCCCCATGCATGATTTCCTTATTCCCCCACAAAGTAAGAAATGAAAGCTATTTATTTTCCATGGTGGATCCCAAACCCACACTCCCTCCATAAATATGATGCCAATGGCATTCCCTTATGTCCCCCATGGATTACCCATAGCCTTCTCCTACACCATCCCTATGGCAAGTGTACCCAACCACCAACAATAACACAAAGCACATACACCATTCATACAAACACTAAAGAAATAATAACAAAAGGAAGAGTTAGGCTCCTACCTCTCCATGGCAGCTTTGGTTTCCAAACAACAAGCTCTCAATGCTAAGAACACAGCCCAAAACAATAGCCAACAAGAAAAAAAAACCTTCCAAACTCCTTCCAAAAGCGAGAGCTCCAAGCACAAGAAAATTCTCCCCAAGGAAGCATGCAAAATGATTCAACAACCCAAAACAAGAAAAGAGTTTGAATTTTATAGAAGGGGGAAGAGAAGAGGATGATGTGGATCCATGTAGGATGCCACATCACACATCCTCAACTCCAAACACAAAAGAAAAATTTCATTCTCCCAAGCACAATAAAGAGGTGGGTGAAAATATGAAAAATTACTTGCACACTCTAAAAGCCCACACCCCAAAGGCCTGCAAATTAAATAAGATGTAAGAAAGTACAATCAAAAATTGCAACATGATTAATAAAATGCATTAAAAAGGTCTAAAATCATCCTTCCAACCATAGGTATGGTTGGTAAATTAAATTTAGAGGTATGGGACAAGTTTTACTTGTCCCACAAGCCTCCAAAAACAACCCCAAGGACAAATTCGAATTTCCAAGGAGGTGGAGTGTTTCATACTCCAAAATCTAACTTACACAACTTACACATCCCTTACATATTTAATACAAAGAGCCAAAAACTTCCATTATTACTTTCCCATATCCCAATTTGATTTATTTAAATTTTAACCATATGATTTTTCACATTAATCTACCACAATTTTAATTAAATAAAAGAAAGGGACACATTACTAATAAAATACATACAAAAATAATAAAAGGAACCACATGTTAAATACATAAAACCCATGGTCACATTTAAAGGTGATCCCCCATGGTAATCCCTAGCAACAAACAAACATAACACAATGAAACAAGCTACCATGGTGACCATGTTGAATTCACCTGAATTCCATTGTGGTTGGTCCCCAATCCCTCGATGTTTGTTGTGATATTTAACTTGCAAAACACAAATACCTCCTTCAGCCTTGTGGCCATATCAGAACATCCAACATGATATAAATATAATCACAAAATCATCTAAATATGTGAATCACAACAACATCAAAGCAATTTAACAGAATCACTTACAATTTATATCAACAACATCAAAGTAACAACTGTATCATCAACATATAATGTCCATTTCTAAGTCTACTCACAATATCCAAAATCACATGTCTCGAACAACATTCAGACTATATCCATGTCAAATAGTATATCATCATCCACATATGAAGTGTCTCCAATAATCATCATGCATCATAGCCAAATCAAGATCAACAATAATCCATGACCAATGTCTAACATCATACTAAATCAAAACATAATAATGTCCATAATGTAATCATAGTATCAAAATAGGTATCAAAAGGTGTCAAAGGGAAGTGGGCACTACACTAAGCCATTGCTCCACTAAGCCATTACTTCTAATCCATAACCAAGCATTTTATCCTTAGTAAAGGAATGAAGGATATGATCATGATCTAAGGGATCGCTCATTCATACATATGATTTGTCTTTAGTAGAGGAATGAAGGCTATGACCAATCCTAATTTTTCATGATGGATATGTTCATGAACACAACCTATTTAGAAATATATATGCTTGTGGCCATGTTGATGAGAATGCTTAGATTTATGACTGTGGTTATGACTATGGTTATGTTCTTAGTGTTGGCTATGAAATTATTTTCATACAATGGGAAAGGCGATAAGTAAATTGGTGGTACTTAGACATCCACATCATTGATACGAGTAATGTACAATGTTGTGTTTGATCTTTCTTCAACTCATTTGCATATGAAATTATTTCATTTTTATGTCTCGTGTTAAGTGTTATTTGTGCAATTTTAAGAGTGGAATATTAATCATATTTTTTGATGAGGGTATTAATTAATATTAATCATATTTTCCATGATGGATCAGAAATGGTCAAGTGCAAAAAGATTGGATTGGATTGGTCTATTCTCATGCATTCTCGAGCATAGGGGGATTTTTAATGGGTTGGCTAGGCTTTCTATTTTCATCTTTTTCCTTATGAATTTATGGGAAATGGAGTCACCCATGCTTCCACTGCTTATGTTTTCCAGTTTAGATTGTGAGATGGCCTTTTACTCTAGTATTTCAAAGCATAGACTAAGTTTAATATTTTCCATTGATTCTAAAAATCTATGACAGAAATTGAAAATATTTTGGGAAATAAATATATGCATCTATCTAGTTGTGCCCTGGTAAATTCATAAATAGATTCTAATTTTGTTGAGCACATTCTGATCATTAATCCTGATAAATGTAAGACAATGGCTATGGTTTGAAAATAGATTTTCCCAAAAATAGAGTTGGTTATTTGTTCATGTTGATCATGCACCTACAAAATTATTAGATGATCCAAAGGCAACATGGAAAATCCTCAAGGTGTGGGACCTTGGCTCCTTAGGATGAACCTTTAGAGAAGGATGACTTCCTTCTAAACTAAGTGCATCTAATATCGATTAGACCAGTGAAAGCTACAATGCTATAAAACAAACTAAACTATGTAATTCTTTAGAGAAAAGTTAGAAGAATAATTGTGAATACATAAAAGAAGGTGATGCACCAATAGTTTGACAAAATATTAGATCCGATTCACAAGCACAAAGTATTTTTACAAGAAAAATATATGACATGCACAACTTCTTATTATTTTCTCCAGAAAAAGACCTTATGAATTAAAAACTTAAATATGATAGAAGGGATTATATTTACTACACAACCGAGATAAATAATTTTATAAATAACAACTATAAATTTAACCAAAGAAAGATAATTAATATGAAGGTAAGATAGATCATCACATACAAGGAAATAAAAACATTCACAAGTATTTAATGATCTATTGTAATACACAACACATCAAATAGCCGAAGGAAAAATATTGTTCCTATATATTATTGAGGCTAGAGCCTATATATGAGAACTCCCAAAATAAAAGAGTCTCCTTACAATAAAATATAAAAGTCCTCAATTACAAAATGCATTCTCATATTTATAGATTATGAGGCTTGAGCTTGTAGCTACTCCTCTTAATCATTACATGTTATAAATAGAATGTATTTATACAAAAGAAACAATCTCCCATAAAAGTGGTTGTGCAGGTTTGACTAAGTCAAACTTGCAACTTGAATGCTTTGTTATGCAACTTGAAACTGTATATAAATGGCATCCAAGTTCAGCTAGGGCTAGCACAACCATTTCCTTGATCCAATTATTCTCCTCCTTCTTCACCATTTCCCTTGTGCATATAGTTAAGAAATTGTTTGATGATATCTTGAACTTATTTATCATCCGGTTCGTGCACGCATAACGATTCAAGACCTTAGTGGATTCAAAACTTTAACTAATTTCCCTGATAAAATTTTGGTCTGATTTATGAATTTATTGAGCTAGCTCAAGAAATTTTGGTACAATACCAACTTGTGAATAGATTTGAGATAAAATGAATTGTTTACCTCATTATCTTAGTTTACCAGGCTCTTGAACTAGGTAATAATTTGTTCTAATGGGAGTGCATCAACATTCTCATCAATAAACATGTAGTGGATGATATAAAATTCATCTGTGATGTCATTGAGGTAATCAACCACCTCAATTCTCTTCTCATCCATCTTAGATATTTCCTTCTACAACATTCAAATTTGAAACTCCATGGCTTCAATATACTCAGACAGTTTTGAGGAATCATCAATGATACCTTCCTTTAGTAGTAGATAAAACTCAATGTTACGTACTTATTTCTAGGATTCAAGTGTCACTCTAAATTGTCACATTATTTTATGAGAATTCCATCAATTTTGGTGATGGTGTCCTTCTTAGATTCCAAATCATTAAATAGATAAACAACATATTTTACTACCTTTTATCCTTCGTGATTTAAAATTTCAATCTAGGCACTAACAACCCTACCTTTTGTCTAATTTTATCGACCATGGAGAAAGAGCTATCATCAAAACTTACAGCACAACAAGAGCGGTTGTATGATCTTATTTAGAATGGCCGTGAAATGTTCAACCTTATTTTTGAGTTCATCCTTGTCCACCTTGTCCTTGTAAAACTTATCCAAAATATTACCAAGGGAAACCTAGACATCCTATTTGGCTCCTTCATGAGTAGCCTTTCCAAGGGAAAACCTTGAGATCTGATAGTCCACTTGTGGTAATAGTTTATTTTTGTCGGCAGTTGGAGTTTATATTTCAACAAATATCTCCCCAGTTTGAGCAACCGAAATGTTAGAAATGATTCTTATCCTCTTTTCTTGTCTCTAGGGAGATGGATCAAGGATATCGAGGTCAACAACATTCCTAATGGACACCTTCTTATTTTACTTGGGATTCTTCATGTTTAACCATGCAAGGATAGAAGAAGAAGATAACTATTCAGTGGATGACATAGGCACATTCATCGATTAGTAGAGGTTTGGTAAGTGTTATTAGGGAAATTTTTTTAGGCACCGTGAATGGAAATGATGTGGTGACAAATGAAGGTGGAGTGGAGAGGATGACCATAGGCATTGATGAAATGGGAAGAGTGATAGGAGTGGAAATGGGGAGAGTTTTTGGAGAAGAGGATTCCCATGAGGGCATCCTAAAGCCATAACATCTCCAGATGAAAGAGATGGAAGAGAGGAAAAACTTGGGCCATGGAAGGGGATGAGGTGAGAGGAGAAGAAATGGATGATGTGGGCAAGGAGATAGTGAGAGGTGAAGAAGATGGTGATTGTAACATTTGAGTTGTATGGGTTGGTGAGGCACTAATATCAACGGTCTCTATTGATGGTACCTTGGAAAAGACAACCTCTATTGAGGGAACCCTGGAGGAAGAACATGAACCCTTGCAGACAACAATGATTTTATGAGGCTTTGGGGCAGGTTTGGGAGAAGATATCCTTCCTTTTGAAGAGGAGATATGGCTCACTATTAGTTTTACTTAAACTACCTCGGTATGAAGCTATTATGGTGCTTTTGGCATGATTCCTAATGGTATCAACCATTAGCAGGTCTAGTTGAGAATAGGGGCCATTCTTTCCTTTGATTTTCTACAATCCTTGAGTGACCAATCGATCCATGACAAGGGTTGAATTTTTGCATTGTACTAATCATAGATGGGGTCCAAAACCTATTCATTAGCATGAAAATCCTTTGAGACATCTGTAATTCCATAGTAGGCCATCTCTTGGAGGTTTAACCTCTCGAATTCCCTTCCCGTATTGCGATTTCATTTATGTAATTAATCCAACTATCTTCTAATTGAGGTATGTGAGCATTGAATGGCCCATGTTTTCCGAGTTTTCCTAATAATAAAAGCTAAAACGTGGATGGAAGGTCCTCAAAGTCATTTATTGCATCTCCCCTTCAACAGTTTTTACATTATAGGTGGAAGAAAAAGTATACCTTCCCAAAACTATGGGAAATTGAGCTCCAGTCTTGTGTCTATCATGTTGGATCTTATGAAAATGTAACAGTTTCGGAATTAACTCAATCAAGACCTATTTATCTGTGGGGCACCTTGGTAACTTTTAGGGAGTGTCTAAAAATCTCAAAGCACCCTAAGATACCCGAAAGTTGAAAATGGCAAATAAATTCCTTCCCATTCCCTAATTGATTTCAGAACTATCAAATTATTTGGTTGTAAAGATCTTTGTCATAAAATTACAATATAACAATGAATAATACATCATTAACTCTTCTCGAAATGCTTCACCCCTTCTTTCGTTGTAATCTGGGGTAAAATTCATAAATTTGAGCTAAATTCCTTGACCCAGGTGACAAACTTGGGTAATTTGTCATCCCCTACAACTGTGTATACAAGATAGGAAGTCATGAAAAAATTTCTGAAGTTAGGAAATCTGATAGTTGGAAATCAATGGCATAACTGATATGTTATGCCCATAAGATATTATCACCATTATTTCGGATAGTGGTAATGTATAAATATATCCACTCTTAGAAATCCTTAGAATAAGGGATCCCCGTAATTTTTCTTAGCAAGGTGATGATGTCATTTACTTCTTGAATAAAATATGATCGTGGGATAGTCTTAGGGACCCTAGCCAATGAAGGCTTAGATTTCATTAGGTAGATTTTGTTAACAACCCTAGTACTTGTATCAATTCAATTCCCAATGCTCAAGAGTAGATTCTAGGGAATTTTTGGCATATTCCTTGACATCGGGAAGTTTCAACAAGTCTTTAAAATAGTCACCATCTAATTTGATCATGATTGTCCTATCATAATATCTCACTATTCATGATTATTTATCATAGTTTGTGGCAACAACGAGTATGAACTCTAGGAATTATATTGATGGGGAAAAGTAGAAGCCAAATCAAGTACACTATCAAAAATTCCTTACATTCATGCCTTTTGTTTAGACATATAACCCTTTCCCAAAGTTCAGGTAGGTCAATATGCCTAAGGTGTGTATCTCTAATATTGTCAACATCGGACATGATGCTTGAAAGGGAGCTACTCATTGAAAATTGTATTTCATCTTCTCCTTTCCTTTTGAAGAAGATCTAGACATTTTACCTTGGAGAAATGCCTAAGAAATGCTTTGGAGTGAAAATCGGAAGTTGAGAGTGGAAGTTCACCCTGCGCAACGTAGTCCTGCAGTCCCAAACTTTACTTCGATGCACGGTTCCACATTAAATTTCCATCAACGGAGGTTAGAACCTACTTTTTAGCCTTTCACTTTCAAACGAAACCTCCACACTATATTTCCACAGTGAACCTCCAACAACATTGTTCTACTGCACTTTTGACCCAGAGTTTTGAACTACATGATGTTTGTTAGTCTCTAACTTCTAAAGGTGGAAGTTGAGTCATGTTTCACAACCTTGAATCTCCAAAATGGTTTTTCTATGCCAATTTATCCTTTGTCTATCCATAAAATGATGTTTTAAATCCCGAACTTAAAAAACAACAAAAAACATGAAGGAAGAAAAAACATAGGAAGGTTAAGTTCACAACATAAAAAAGAAACCCCAGAAATGACATAAAGTGGAAAAAGTGAAGTACACCCATGAGGCCAAATGAAAACTGACTAGAAAAACCTAGGAAGAAACAAAAAAACCAAGCAAAAGATAAATTTTAAATCTTACCTAAATTCTAGATAGGATATTAAGAAAATCATGAAAAAATTCCCAAAAATTCCACCTAAGAAGTATGATTAGAGGTTAGTGAGGCTCAACAGTTAGCATATAAAAATTTTTAGGTGAAAAAGTCAAGTAAAAACTACCTTTAAATAGAAAAGTAAGAATTTATTACCGCATGATTAACACATGTGGGTAGTTGGCAATAAAATGTTGACCTACCATTGGGTTTTGGAAGTTAGAATTGCAGACGCGGCTTTGCGTGTGCAAACCGAACTTCGTGTTCAAAAACCCAAAATACCTCTGAAATGGCCAGATTTTAGAAGTAGGAAGTCCAAACATAGTTTACATGAAAAATACACTTTGGGTTATGAGTTTCTATTTGCAAGTGGGAATATGACTTGAACTAAATATGTAGTTTGTATGCAAACTGCACCCGAAGTTTCAACTTCTGAATGTTGCGTTTATTATCTATGGTGGGTTTTGGATTTTGGAACTCTACAATCAGTTTGCTTACAAATTGCATGTTGACTTCCGAAGTCCGAAATATGAAGAAATTTAAACACTTAGGAAATTTTAGATAAAATTTGAAAAAATAAAACTTGGCACAAGGAAAAAAAATTTGCAAGTACAATTTTGAAATTCCTCTTGCTAGGGGAACTTGGAAAGGGAACATTGTTTACAACCTCTCAAGAATACTTACCAACTAAGCATTATTCTAGTAGCCTTATTCTATCCAATGGGTACATGAGTCCTTAAACTTGAAGAATATACATAAAAAAAAAACAATGAGAAGCAACAAAATAAGACAATGAAAGACAAAAATAAAACAAGAAAGAGAATGTGCAAGGAACTTGGAGGAAGAGAAACTAGAATAATAATGTACATGGTGAAACCTCCTCAATAGAAATCTTTGATTTGTATCCCATTAAATGGGGTGGGTAGTGCTTCTCCATCAAGATTAGATAGGAAAAATGAAATCACTTCTTTGCAATCTATGATCATATATGGCCCACTCCAGAGGGCATCAAATTTTGCATGCATCCATAGCTTGGCTCTATTTGTATCCCACTTGAGGACTAAATCTTGTTCATGAAAAACCATGGGAGATGTTATCTTGTCAAAAAAAATCTTTGTTGAGCTTGGTGCAACTCTAGATTTTTCATAGCCTTGTTTCTTATTTCTTCCAATTCCATAAATTTAGTGAACTATATTGTCATAGGATCACTTTCCATTACTTCTAGAACTAGATTTCTAGCTCCAAATATGGAGATTCCAAGGATAGGGGAAGATTTTCTTCCCTACCATATACTAGCATAAAGGGAGAATTCCCAATGGCCCTCTTTGGAGTTATTCTATCTTCCCATAGAGTAGTCTTAAGTTGTGTGTGCCAAATTTGTCGGTTACTCTCCATTGTCCTTTTGATAATCCGTATCAAATTATTATTATTGGACTCACCAAATTGTAACTCGTGGATAATAGTTAGATGATTTTTTCGAATAGACATTGTTCTTGACAACCCACTCATTAAGTTTTATACCTACAAAAAGCCTTGGAATTGTCTAAAATAACTATGAAAGGAACACAAAACCTTGTCATAATTCCTTCAAGAAAATCCAAGATGGATTTCTCATTTCCTTCCTTTAATGTTACTACCTCTTTCCATCAAGTGAAATAATCAATTCAGTTAGCACCCACTTATGACCATCACTAGATGGTGGATTTATCATTCCAATAAAGTCTAGGCCCCATTGCATGAAATTTTGATCTACTTGGATCGATAGAGAGGGATGCCAACTAACCTCTGCTTTCCTATGAAAAAGGAACATTCTTTACATATTCTTACCCATATATGGGAGTCTTGTAACATGTATGGCCAATAGTATAAAACCCTCATGATCTTCACGGTGGTTGTCTTTTACGAGTAATGAGCTCTTGATAATATATTGAACTAATGAAATATAGCTCAAGTATATAGGCATAGAAGGATTGGGCACACAGACATAAGGCGTGCGGGAGCGCACAGAAGTATAGAAAAATAGGACGCACCCAAAACAATTTGAACTTAGGATTTAGCCGTTTCGTAGTTTGGGGATAATTTTAGACATGGAGTACGAGGCATGTTTTGTGGAAGACTTGTAGACCACGCAAGGCTATTTTGGGACTAGCATAAGATTGAGCACCATGTAGAGTTTTGGAGCTAATAATAGGATTATATTATAGTCATATTATTAGGTGATCTATTATTAGCGCTTGCATGCTTTTTTACTCTCTTGTAAGGGTGCATGGATATTATTAGCATGTAGCATATTTTTGACAGATGCATATGTAGTGAAGGGAAAGTCCCCACCCCTACAAATATATATTTATTTGCATGGTTTAAAGATCCATTGTTTTTTTATTATTGGCAAATAGTTTTTTGAAAGGGACTATACCCTTGTACAACAAGGCTCAGGCCAGAATAGAAAAATAAGCACAAAGAAAAGGATCAACATCCTGATATAACAATAAGGACCAACTGCAGAACGCAGTCTGCAAAGAAGAAACAACAACCAACAACTCAACAACAAATAAACAACTGCTGAACAATGAACAAACAACAAAGGTACAACAACACACATGGAAAGAAAACACGCAGTGATCCGGCCACAAAAATGAAAACAATGTACTCCGGCCGAACACTAACGGAGAAATCATCCAGACGAATAGCGCTCCTTCAGGGTAATTTTTTTTTCTTTTTGTTAACCGTGACCCAGCCTGCTGGAGTCTCCACTGCTGAAGGAGGAGACAAAGGAGGGGTATTCTCCTTAGTCGCATATGTCCCAAATGGGACAGCCACAAACTTATTACTTTCCGTGTTACCCTCAACAACTTGAGCAATTTTCATGCTGCTAACAGTTTGATTTTCGGAAAGAGGGGTTTCAAGGGCAGATTTGGATACAGCCACTGTTTCCACTTTTGATTCAAGATCCCTTTTAGCATCAAAAATTAGGTGCTCTGGGAGTGCATCTTTCCACCAATTCCGCTTTTCATGTTGACATTTTTCCATCCCACAAGTAGAGTCCATCTAAGCCAAAACATCTTCTACATCGGAAAGGTAGACCTTCATAATCAAGAGTTTGTGACCAAGTTCGATTTTGCACTCTAAGATCTATAGTAGCAGGAAGATTTTTATCAGTGTCAAGTTCCACCAGGATCCGGGCATAGGTAGTATGGGTGTAATTAGTGGTTTGAGAATCTATAAAGAGTGTAATTCCCAAGGTATTGCCAATGGCTGTCAGACAGTCCTTACTCCAGAATTGGATAGGTAAGTGGGGTAGCCTGATCCAAACAGGTTTCCAAGAGAAAGATTCTGTGCGGGTTAAAGGCTGGGAACCAGGGTTTCATGACCAAATATTTAGATTGACAGGACCAGAGTTTAGAAGCAATGTTTTCTTTATCAGCTACTAAAGAGAAAGTCACAATGAAAATTCCCTTAGCACACAGATGTAAGTCTATCTTACCAGTTAAAGTTGGAGTCCAATGCTGAGAGATCCATGCGTGAAGAGTAGGAAGGCTGGGCCACAGTCCCCCAAATCTACAAATCAAAGCGTGCTCTTTGTGGTAAATCTCAGATGAAATAACATCTTCCCCAAATGTAATACACGGGGTAATGTCTGCAGGTTTCATGGAGGATTCCTTTCCCTTTAGAACGTCTTTGAAGGAGGATCCATGCTTATTTTCTCTGTCTAATGGTGAAATAACAGGTAAAGTACCATGTTCCAGCCCACCACAAGAAGAGCCTTCCAGCAAGGGTTTGAGAGGGCCATTGCCTGGCATATTCACAAGAGCACCCCCAGCTGGAGTTTGAAAATGATTTGTGCAGTGTCCTCGGAACCCCCGGCATTAGTGAAGGCAAGATCAATCCATGAACGGGCGAACCCACAGCCGTTCCTCCTCCAACCCGTTCTACTGGCCGATCCTTGAGTGTTTCTGTTCCAGTGCTCGCGGACCTGCGTGGATCTAGGGCATTTTCACTAGAAGGTCATTAGTACATGTGGCGTGGTAGAAACCATCGACAGGCGGATAGAGAGTGGGTAGAGGTCGCACGACACGGGCAGAGGACGCGGGCCGAGGGCCGAAGGTGCGGGCAGAGAGCAGAGGGCCAAGGGTTGAGGGCCGAGGGCCGAAGGCGCGGGTAAAGGGCGAGGGCGTAAGAAGGTAGATTTAGGATGTAATGGAAACTAGAGATCCATTGTTATTGTACAATTATGATGTGAGTTTATTAGCGTGCATGACCATGGATATTATATTATGTATGTATGAAGCTTATGTGTTTTAAAATGTTTAATAGAATGGATCTTGTTGGCTAGAAATTGGTGTTGGATGTAACTAAATATGGATCATGCATGGTAAATTTGATTATAGTAATTGTTTAGTTATTCCTTCATATGGTTAAGATATAGATCTGAATTATGCACTACTGAAAAATTGATTAAGCTCATTATGGATATGAAATATACATTCAATCGTGCTAACATCTTGGACAAGCTTCCATAAAGAGGGACTTTGTACCCTTTCACACTTCAGGTGAGAGAGATCAATTTAGGGTGAGTGATGTGTCGGTGCACCTTTGGCTTTTGGTGTAAGATCTAGGCTACATTATTGGTTCCATTTCTAGGACCTTTTTTCGATTGTTTTCTAGGATGTTGCATGATGAAGAGTGGTTAGAAGATCTAGAAGAAGAGTATGCTTGACATATTTAGCATTGGACTTGCGTTTAATGCACGCACGTGTGTTGAAAAAAATCTTTATGAAACATTATATGAGATGTTATTTACTATCTTTCCTATAGATCTGTACAAGTGGTTGGTTTCTTATGTGTCTAAGAGGAATTGGAGGTTTTACACAATTATTTGGATGCAAGATTAATTCTAAGCCTTGTATGATGCATATCTGATTTGGAAGTGCTCTGTGGATGCTTAGTTTTGTGGTGTTACGAATAGCTATATATTGGAATACAAAATTTCTACACAATCCTATCTAGAGGTTGGTAAGTTTTAGTTCTTGCACGAGCCCAAAGGACCATATTTGTGTGGTATTCCTTTCACAATTAAAATTTTTATTGTGACCCTATATTTGAAAGAGAATCCTATGGCTAGATAAATCCTGCCATGCGTGGGGTAGAAGAAGGTTTGGTAAATATGGAAGACCTAACAATAGAGAGATAGAGAGAAGAAATGAAGCTTAAGTTTAATGAAGAACGTGAGAGGGATATTTTGAAGTAGCAATAGATCACAAAAAGAATGTTGTTGTAGAGAGAGACAACTCGTGAAGGATTTAGGGCTCATGTAGAAGATGTGGAGCTAGAGCATCTGGAACTCCCCTATTTGGGAAAGCATGGAAAGGAACCTTATTCAACTTCGGTTGAAGGCACGTCATAAGAAAGATCATGGAAAACATGCACGCATCTAAACCTACATGGTAACCTAGCCCTTGCGCTTGGTTTTCTAGCTTCTATGATAGTTAACATAAGCAAGCTACTATGGGTAGAAGAGTTGATTTGTAGAAAATGTTGAAGGAGTTATACATATAGCTTATTCATCTATGGTGGCGCAATCATCGTCTATGTTATTTAGAGGTCCAATTGGAGGTATATTTTCTAGCACGTCATCAACATAGAATGTGGGTGCATAGAACATTAGCATAACATCTCGAAAGTCACATAACTTTATAGACTATGGGATTCTAGTTTAGCATAACCGTAGGAGCACAAGGTAGTGCATCCTCTGGTTCGTTACCTACTTAACCAGGAGGAGGATCAGGAGGATTGGATGGCTTGTGTTCTAGTGGATCTGGTGGTTCCAAGGATGGAGGAAACACAGGAGGAAATACAGGTCCTAGATCTAGTGGGCAGAGTGCATACCAACCCCATCAAATTTATATGGAGATGTATCTCTATCTCTGTAGAATATAGAGGGATAGAATATGCTATCGAACACATGCATATGTATGAAATACTATGGCACATGAAGGGGATTAATGCTCTAAAGTGCAAGGAAATTTAGTTTGCTACATATTGCAGGGTCATGCGCATAGTTGGAACATAAAATTTGATCCCGATTAGACTTCGTAGATTATACCGTGTGTGGGATTCTTTCTTGAAAGAAATTTATATCCCTAAATTTGAGCGAGAAAATCATAAGTGCACTTAAAGATATTAAGTAAGGCACCACCGAGAGTGTTAAATAATATGATACATGGTTCAAGACCATTTTTTTAAAGTTATCTTGTGACATACATATGAGCTAGCATGCTTAGTGGTTTGTTGGAGGAATGATCACACCTTTTAGAAGAGTGCATTTGTATAAGACTTATATAGATCTGCATGAGGAACTTGAAGCATAGTTGCACGCTGATGTGATAGGGAGTATAGAAAAAGAGTGAGCCCATTTTTGGAAGCTCAGATTGTAGTAATGGATAAAAAAATAGATAAATTATTAGCTAATTTAGTGCATGAGACACGCAGTGAGATTTGGTGCAAAAATTGTGAAGTGGAAGGATATACTAAGGATAGTTGTCCTTGTAAATCAGAGCACTCTTTGTTCTTTGGATTGTGAAAACTATCATTTAGACCACGCTTCAATTCGGTGCCCATTGTTACAACACCTGATAAGAAATAACGTGTCATGTTACCGTAATATTTGAAGGTCTACTAATCATGATCTCAAGATTATAGGTTGATTGATCAAATTCATTATACCATTGACATTGGTGTGTTTCAAACCGACATTACAAATAATTATAAGGAGAAGGGTGAGCATCATGACCATGATCATAATGAAGGGTTTTTTCTGATGGTGTTGTGGTAGAGGTTGAGGTTGCGATGGTGGAAGAAGTGATTTCCCTCATGGGACATGTTATACATGTAGATCCCGATCATTACAGGGCGTGAGTGTCCATAGAACATTATCTATTCTTTCTATAGGAAGAACCACAACTACAAAGAATGCCTAGACTTGTATGAACACTTGAGTAAGCATAAACAATATAAGGGTGTGGGGATGGCTAGAGTACAACACACCATGGAAGATCATGGATGAAAAGGTTGACACTTGATCCCGAATTAATACTTGTGAATAATACTACACGCGATAAGGTTGTGCATGCAAGGGAAATTCCTAAAAAAACCTATCATTACTAAGGAGGAGGTATTATATGTAATGTATCCAGACCCTATGCACTAGGCAGAAGTCTATCAAGAAACCATGGAGGTAATTAGAAATTTTCGTGGGTTAGATACAATGTTTGAGAGAGAAGTCACAGAAGTTCGAACAAAAGAAGGCATATGAGCTCCATCAAATACATATTGATGATCTAAAAGAGGTTTTCAAGATGTTTCGACAAGAGAACATTATTCCTTTATTAGGGAATTGGTTGAAGGAAACCCTCCGCACACTTGGTATTGAGCATGAAATAATTTTTTTACATGCTAACCTCCCTCCTCATAACTTGTATTATGAAAAAGATATCAATCAATGTTGTTGTGGATGGTTACATTTTGAGTAATATTCTAATTGATACAGGCATGGAAGTGAATGTACTCACATTGGATGCATGGATTCAAATGGGAAGACCACCGTTGCAGTCGTCTTTGAATTAGTTGTTTATGGAAAATAGGACTAAAGCCATGTCCATTGGGGTTTTGAAGGATTATAATATCACTATTCAAGGGGCCAAGTTCATTGGGTACTTTGAGGTCTTGATGCTCGTAGAAGCAAAAAATTTTCCAACGTTACTTGGGTGCCCTTGGTGTTATGTAAATATCAATGACCTGCACTTTAGTAAGGGTTATATAAGTTTTGAGAACAAATAAGAGTGCATCATTATCCCTTTGATAGATGGAAAATATGCACCCTATGTAGAGCTCTTAAGTGAGGAATATTTAAATAGAATTTATGTGTGCACCATTAGAGATCTAGAAGTTCTTGAGTCATTTAAGGAAGGAGTTCTCCAGTGAGATGATGAACATTCTATGAGTGATACTACAAACGTTGCATGTGACAACTAGACACATGGAACTTATGAGATGATTGGGTGTGAAGTAAGAAGTTCGGCTTACACGTGAAAGTAGGCCACATAGTATTAGGCATTTGGGCAACATCTAGGTACCAAGAAATACTACCGAGGAGAATCCGTAAGTATTCTTGCTTGCTATGTAAGTTCAGTGGGAATGTCAAGTGGAAAGAAGGAATATGCTAGTCTATACTCTATGTGGGACACAACGCACTAGTGGATGGTTCACAGGGATAATATTTTGGAGTGGTGAGAAGTGAGGATCACTTTATTTGCTAGATTTCTAACCCGATCAATGTACCTACTCGAGATCTATGCATTTCATGGAAATAATCCTTTTTAGCACCACGTTTAACAGGTGTGAGACTCTGACGAGAGGGGTAGGAAGCATTACTACCTTCATTTTGGGTGCACAAGCTCTACTTCACCTTGCAAGGTTGTGTGAGTTAATGTATGTCTATGTAGAGTTAAATAGAGAGACTGGAAATTGGCAAGAAATTACTACAGGTATGATTTAGAACTTTGACTATTTTTCTACTAAACCTCCAGTGAATGAGGTGTTACAGGTTATGAAGTGCTTAACTATGGGAGATAGTGCAAAGGATGAGGAGCTCCTTAAGTATTTTTAGGTGAGTCGGATATGGAGGCATGCTTTGAAGAAGAACAAATAGATGCGTAAAAACTTGGGCATGTCCGTCAGAAAAGAGAAAGGTAATATGGTCTATGTCATTGATGATGAAGAAGTAGAGAACTTAGATATTGAGAACATAGAGGGTACATGCAAGGTCTTGGATAGTGCAGATGAAAAGGTGTGCACCTATCATGAGCCTATAAAGACCAAGAAAGTAAACATTAGAATGGATTCTAAACCTAAGAAGGCCATTATTGGAGATTATTGGTCTAACTCTAAGGTTGCTAAGATCATTGAACCGATACATGAGTTCCAATTTGTTTACTAGAGGCTATCACGAGTTGAAAGGAGAAAATGAATCATTGGGTGATATGAGATTCAAGATAAAGGAAGGTGTGCACCCGAGTTAGGAAGAGGCCTTACGTAATGAATCTTAACATGAACGCCATGGTAAAGAAAGAAATTGATAAGATGCTAAATTCTAGAATCATTGAGCCCATCGAGGAGTCCAAATGGGTACTCCTATGGTTATTAGTATAAAAAAGATATTAGAATCATAATTTGTGTGGATTACAGGGATTTAAATGTTGCATGTGTAATTGATCCTTTTCCCACACCATTTACTAGAGAAATCTTGGAAGGAATTGCGGGTGCGAGATTTACTCCTTTACTGATGGATTTTTCTGGATATCAATAGATAATGATAGCTAAAGAGGATCAAGAGAAGATAAATTTCACCACTGAGTGGGGAAGTTTTGCATACATGGTTATGCCCTTTGGATTAAAGAATGCACCTATAGTATTTTCGCACATTGTTGTGTAAGTGTTCTAGGATCTTATCCACAAATTCTTGTAGGTTTATTTGGATGATTACTTAGTCTATGAGCTTGTGAAGGATCATTATGATAATTTAAGGTTCATGTTTGAGAGATTTTGGTAGTTGAGCATATCATTAAACATAAATACGTGTGTATTCACTACACTTTTTGGAATTTTGCTAGGAAATATCATATGTAAGGAAGGCTTGCTAGTGGAGTCTACTAAGGTTGTTATTTTGGGCTTAGCGGAACCTACTAGCGAGAGCGAGGTGAGTGGATTATTGTGGACTATAGGATATTACATAAGTTTTATCAAAGGATATGCCAAGATCATCATGCCCCTGGAGGAACTATTAAAGGTAAAGGCAAGTTATATTGGGGTGCAGTGCAACAACGTGCATTTGAGACATTGAAGGAAAGGCTTACCAAAAATCCTATTTTTCACTTTCCTTCATGGACCAAGTCTTTTCATGTCCATGTAGATACCTCTGGCATGACCATTGGAAAGGTATTATCCTATCCTAGAGAGGGTATTTTTTATCATCCTATTTTCTTTGCGAGTAGGAAGTTAACTCCAATATAAAAAAATTACATGACTACAGAGCACGAGGTCTTTTCCATGATCTACGCGCTCCATAAGTTTTGAAAATACTTTTTGGTAATAAAATTTATCTTTTATACAAAATACATGACATTGAAGTACTTGGTGAACAAGCCCATTCTACAGGGGCACATATACCATTGGGTTATGTTATTTCAGGATTTTAACTTTACTGTGGTGGTTAAGCTAGGTAAGAGTAATTCTAGACCACACCACTTATCAAGGATTCAATGAGGAGAGGATGTGCAAAGTGTTGAGGATACAATGCCATATGCAAGGATATTCAAGTTAAATTGTGTGCCCTCAAACTTAGAGGATATTGTTGTCTTTTTACGTGCACAGTGTGGCGCCTGAGGGAATGAAGGCTTTGGAGAAGAAACAACTTTCCATTCACGTCGTACCTTACATGTTGATCATTGGAGATTTATACAAACTAGGACGGGATGAGGTTTTGCGTTGGTGTGTACTTGAGCATAAGCATGAAGTCATTATAGAAAAGGCTCATGGTAGATTGCAGTGGACACTATGCGGGGATGCCACTGCGTGTAAGATTATATTGGTTGGTCTATGGTGGGAAATTTTATATAAGGATTACAAAGAATATTGTAAGGCATGCGACCATTTTCAACGCCTTGGAAATCTTGGGCATAGAGATGAGATGCCTGTAAGGCCTATTTCTAGCAAAAACCTTTTGAAAAATGGGCAATTGACTTTATGGGTCCTATTTGCCCACCCATGCGCAGGACTAGATCTTGCTATATTATAAATTTTATAGATTATCTTACAAGGTGGGAAGAAGTGACACCTACAAAGGATTACACAATAGCTATGATAGTAAGGTTCATGTGGTAAAATATTATCAGTAGGTATGGATGCCATTTAAGTTTAACAAGTGATATGGGTACTCATTTTCTTAATGAGACCATCAAGATACTATTGGATGAATTTATGGTTGCACACCATAAAACAACACCCTATCATCCTTAGGAAAATGGGACTATTGAGTCCTTTAACAAGATATTAAGCCACGCCTTAACCAAAATTTGTGATGTTGGAAGGAAATACTAGGATGTTAAAGTCTTGGCTATACTTTGGGCATACAGGACAACCTATAAAAGGTTGAATAAAGAAACAACCTTTTAGTTGGTGTTTGGTGTGGAGGCTATTCTACCAGTGGAATTCATGTTACCATCTCTACGTATTTCTCCCGTAGGAGGTTTGGAAGATGAGAAAGCACTTGAAGAATGTATTGACAAGCTGATGCACTTGGATGAAAGGCATGCTATAGAAATATGGAGTTAGAAGCAAGAGAAGGCCAAAAAAAAGGCATGAAATGATAGGAACATCAAGGATAAGAATCTTGAGGTTTGGAAAATGGTACTTCTATATGATTCAAATTTTTGTGCCACCCTAGAAATCTTAAAGTTCATTAGTTGGGACTATATGTTATAACTTATATACTTGATTCAAGACACTTACTAGTTAGAGGCACTGGATGGAACATGGTTTCTGGTTACTTCAACGGGGTAGTAGGTGAAGCCTTACAATAAATAATTCTTCTTGGTGTTTGTAATAAGGTAGTATTTACATTTAGATTAGATTTCTATAATACATTTCCTTTATATGTGTTTCCTTCATTATTGCTATGCTCGCCAATTTAATTCAAAGGTGTTTTGTGTAATAAGCGCTTGTGTATAAGAAGTTGATTACTATCTAAGTATTTTCATGCTTAGAGGACCACACATACCCTTAGTGTTGGGTGGATAAAGAAGGAGTGACTGGTGCCTTAATTTGAATTTTGGTACATTATAAGAACAAACTGATAGTTGATTAGAGAAAGAATAGATCTAAGAATAGAAATTTTCAAGGAAATTTCTCGATTGAAGACCATGTGCGAAAGGATGGGTGTTCAAGATATAACACAAAGTAAACTATAGCATTGGAGACTACTTGGGAAGAGTCATATTGGATAGGTACTTTAGTGTAGGGACGCGCAGATAAAGGATATATATGGAAAATAAGTAGTGGGTGTGCCGAGAAGGTTATAACTAAGGCACATAAATTAAAGGGTGGAAATTTAGGCACGAAAAGCATGGATTCATTATTAATGCCACATATGGTGGTAGTTGGGAGTAATTAATGTGAAGAATTTTTAAAATTTTCTATAAGGTCGATGTTTGTAACATCATTATTACCTTGCATTGTTGAGCTAATCGAGTGCGAAGTGCGAAGAAGAGTTAAGGGCGAAGAGAAATATGCGGATCAATGAAATAAACATGATCGAGGCACATGGTGTTAGCATTCAAAGCATGGGATTATGATTCGTGGTGGTGCATGTGCTCAAAGGTGGGTTCATGTGACTAGGGTGTGAGGAAGGTAGATTTATAGCTAGGGTTTGTCAGATCAAAGGGTTTGGTTTGCATTTGGATTGTGTAGAAGGAGAAAGGTGATAAATTAGTGGTTGTAGAATGTCCTGTCGGTAAGAAAGGAAGCATGAAACCACGTAGAGCTCCACTTGTTGAAGAAGAGGTTGTCAAAACAACGGAAGGGTGGTTAGTCAAGATGTTATACCTTAAGGGAGTGATCAAAGGGTGACCATGGATGAAGAAGATAACAAGGTGAAAGATTTCTAATACTAACCACATGATAGATAAGTGCGTTAAAGATATTGTTACAAGAACCATCTAGAAAATGAATAGAAGGACAATAAATGGAACAAGGTCTTTTGATGATTTAGTAAGGAGGCTATTGCGAGCATGGGGTCATGCAGATTTTATAATTACCATGTTTTGGGAATCCCAAAAAGTTGTATGAGTGGCTTATGTTGTGGATACATGAAGATTTCTTTTACCTCGCTAGTAGGAGGATGCATATTATTGTTAAACTAATCAGGAAGGTAACTGGGTTGTGTGACTCAAGCCAAGAAATTACTAGAGACTTGTCTAATGATGAAGGCATTGATGCAATGGACACTGCATTTAAATACAAGAAGGGAGCATGAGCATTCAAAGTTACAAACATAGAAGATATGACAATAAGGGTTGTGGCACAACTCATAATTTGTAAGTTAGGTGCCTCTGAACATTAGACATAAGTAAACCAATGTCAAGCACACATAACATACAAAATGGTGAGAAACACCTACTACAACATTATTAGATACATTTCAAAGAGTTTAGTGGTGAGGGTGGGTCCAGTGGACAAAGGTGATGAAATTACTTGGCGTGATATTATTCTTTTACTTGTATTTAGTGAAATTGGCATGCTCGATGGGCCAAAGGAGAAGGTGTGGGAATTTCTATTGGAAAATAAGTCATTGGAAAATAAATTTGTGAAGTATAAATTGTATGGATCCATAACAAAAAGCTATAGGAGTGACAATAAAAGTGGTTTGGGAGGTTGCGCAGGGCATTCTAAGGGGAGTGACACATTCCATGTGAGCTTCCTATAGTGTTGGAAAGGAAAGATGATTTTGCAGTGTACCAAAATTTCAATTTGGGGTGGTTCTACATGAAGACAGAGAGAAAATCCCTTAGTGTAAGTTACCCTTTACCTTTACTATGCAATAATTTAAGGATTCTATAAACAGTGCATAATGCGCACAAACTATAGTTTGTTGTTGATAAAGTAGATGTAGAACTCATATTCTGCAGCAAGACTTATGCATTGCCAAAAAGGGAAGCATATGTAGAGATGCTTGAGATAGATAATATTGACATAACTCCGAGACCCTATCCATGGGAAAGATTGAACCAATACACATCTATTTGTATCTAAGGATACACTTCAAGGAAGAAAAAGGTGGTTAAAGGCGAAGAAATATCTCTACCGGGCCCTCCAAAGAAGAAACAGATAATAGGCACCACAAGGCTAGTTGAACCTATGCCCCCACTCGGAATAAAAAAGTACCTATAGGCTTGGATAATGTTTTAGAGAAGAAGGAAGAAGAAAAAATGATAGTACAGGGTTAGACCATATATGGAGGATTTCACACGGAGGCATACATCTAGGGATACTAGTGTTGGGACATCACAACCACTCAGAGGTCACCATGTGTAACACATGTGAATAATGTCAAAGAACAAAGAAAGAAGCACTAAAAATATATACCAATCAAGGATAGTGAGGAGGAGAAGTCCTCACAACAGAGCACACTTGAATGATGTGGCCACTCCAAGCCCGAAAGTGCGAGACGATGAAGAGATAGGTGAGAAAATAGTATATGAGGAAGTTGGCTCCTAGTGTAAGTGCTCATGAACATGTTGATGAAATAAGTTCTCGTGGGGATATGGAAATTATAATGTGCCCCGCACACAAAACAAGGGAATCAAGGAAGGAGAGGAAGGAGAATATAATGTGGGTGCCAAGGCACAATAGGATGTAGGCACCACTTGCACAAGAATACACAGGGAGAGTGAAAGGAAGAAGATGTGGTGAGAACACGTAACCTAGGATATATTGATGATGAGACAAAGATCATTCATGCCCGGTTCAAAATAATTTTCCTAGAAGCAGCTATTTGGCTGGGATCTAATGGATCCATAAATGGTGACTACGCACACTTGTAAATAGTTAACATGGAGCATGCAGACTCACATAGATGATCCTAGCTTTAATGTTTCGAGGAGTAATGTGTATCATGGTGGATGAATAGGGTGCCACATACTCACTTTGTCACCATTAAGTCCACTTAGGTTTTAGATGAATAGGTGAGCAATGCTTTGGTTAAGGTGTCTACAAAAGTTATGCATCGTAATATTGATAAAGTAGCTACTATTCAGGCCTTATTGGAGGAGAAGAAAGATGAGGACACTAAAATCAAGAACCTTACTTGAGGAGCATGATAAGGTTGAGGAATAAAAGTATAAAGTTCTTAAAATGGTGGAACAAATCGGTGATGAAATTATGGAAAAGAGGATAGATCTACGGGATAAGGTTCCAAAAGAGTTTCGGTCTGCTTTACATTATCTATGCACAACAGTTCATATCTTGTTAGAGGAAAGACCCGTGTGCATGCCAAGACCCAAAGAAACTATGGAAGAGGCATTGAGGGCCAGGGCCACGGTCACATGGAAAATTGTGAGATATGAGGCTTTAATGTAGACACCGAAAGATGAGTTGAAAAAGGCTGACCGTATTGAATTTATGCACAACACCAGTACATATTATCAAGACAAGGACCATTGAATAAGATAATGAGGTCCTCAAAGAAATGAATAATGAGACACTTGGGCATATGGAGAGGCTTGCTTTAGTAGAAGAAAAGTGTAACGTGCTTGAAGTAGCTCAAGATCCACACAAGGAACAAATGAAATAAATTGGAAAGTTAATCATGCAAAAGATGGATTTCATGGAAGGAATGGTCTCTAACATGGCTAACATTATTAGAATATTACAGAATGAAAAGGAAAACATGAATCATGATGAGCTGGAAGCCATGGTTATAGACGTTCCTAATAAAACTAGTGAAGCACCAAGTGATTGAAGTGCATTGGAGATAGAGATTAAGAACGAATATATAGAGTTTAACCTCCATGTAGAAGAGAAAGGTGCTAAGTAGTCCTTCATTCTTTTGTGCAAGTAATTCCTTTATTCTTTCATTAAGTATTCTTTATTCTTGGAGAGATAAGTTCGGATTACCCATTGTCGGGATGAAAATGAAATTAGTGTGGGGTAATGTTGAGCTGATGAAATATAACTCAAGTATAGAGGTGCATAAGGATTGGGCACGTAGAGACAGGGTGTGCAAGAGTGCATGGAAGTATAACAAAATAGGGCACACCTAGAATAGTTTAAAATTAGGAATTATTGTTTTGTAGTTTGGGACTAATTTTGGACATGGAGTGCAGGGTACATTTTGTGGAAGACTTACAAATCACACAAGGCTATTTTGGGACTAGTGGAAGATCGAATGCCATGAAGAGTTTTGGAGCTAATAATAGGATTATATGACAGTTGTATTATCAGGTGATCTATTATTAGCATATGTATGATTTTTTACTCTCTTGTAAGGGCACATGGCTATTTTTAACATATAGCCTATTTTTGAAAGGTGCATAGGCAAAGTGAAGGGAAAGTCCACACGCCTATAAATATGTTTTGATTTTCACATTTTAGAGATCCATTTTTATTGTAGAGTTATGCTACGAGTTTGTTAGCACACATGACCATGGAGACTATATTATGTATGTCCAAGCTTCGCTTTACAATGTTTAATAGAATGGATCTTATTGGTTGGATATTGGTGTTAGATGTAACTAAACATGGATCTTGTATGGTAAATCTGATTATAGTCATTGTTTAGTTATTCTTTCATATGGTTAAGATCTAGATCTAATTTATGCACTACCGTTAAATTTATTAACTATTATGAATATGAAATATACATTCAATTGTGCTAACATCTTGACAAGTTTCCATAAAGAGGGACTTGGTACCCTTGCATGCTTCGGTGAGCGCTCGCCTTCGGGTTGAGTGATGTGCCAACATGCCTTGGGATTTTGTTGGTAAGATCTAGGCTACATCATAATCCATTATGGAATTCCTCTAATATTATATCAACTTGTTCTAGGCCCATGCACTGAGAATAACCCCATTTAAATACCTTCACTCCATCATAGAGTTCTATCTAGGCCGGAAGGATATTCTCCTAATAGCAAAAAATTCTTCATGTTGAACATCCAATCAGTAGGAGTGTGAGTTTCTTTTTGATGGTGATTATGTAACACATTATCACATCCCTCTCTTGCCTCTAAATCAGAATCGAGGTGATGGAACAAAACTTTTCCTCTTACCAATTTGGTTACTTTTATATGAACATCATATTCCATGACCTTGGTAATCCATCTAGATCACTTTTCATTCATGTCCTTATTCAATAAGAAATATTTGACCCCTGGATGTGATACCATAAATTGGATCATGTTATTCGAAAGCATATGTTTGAACTTCTTTAGTGCCCGAATGATGGCAAAAACCTTTTTCTCAAAAAAATAATTTTTGAGTTCATAATATTTGAGAGATTGATTGAAGAAAGCAATTAGTTTTTCCATTAGGTCACTATTTTGCTGAGTAAGGATCCATGAGATATTTGTTTCCTTGCAAAGGCATAAAGAATGATTTTTTTTTCATAATTAGGTTTTACCAATGTGGGATCCCGAGAAATTTTCATCTTGATAGCTTCAAACCATCCTTACTTTCTTTAGTCTAGCTAAAAGATATGTTCCTTTCCAACATAGCTGTGATTAGTTTCACCAAGGTAGAAAATTGAGGTGTGAATCTCCCCACAAAGGATAGTCCCTAAGAATCTCTAGAGACCCTTCTTATGAATTGAAAGAGAAAAGCCCAAAATGGCATAGATTCTCTCTGGATCAATTGAAAGTCCATCCACTGAAACAATATGTCCCAAAAAATTCCCTTTGTGGACTGAAAAAATGCATTTCTATGGATTTAAGGAAACCCTAAATTCTTTGCACCTTTCTTTTTTTTTTTTATGGTCCATGTGATCCCGTGCGTGTTTGAAGTACACTTTGTTATATCATCTAGATAAATGAGGATCATATCATTTATAAGCCCCTTAAATTCCATGTCCATAGCTCATTTGAAAGTGGCACCAATGTTGGATAATACAAATGAAATATTATTTTAGGAATTTGTGCCCCAATTAGTAGTAAAACCCATCTTGAACTAATCAAACTCCTTGAAAGTATCCGATTGTAGCCAAAATATTCATAGAGTAGTGAAATAATTTCTGCACCTGCCAATGTTTAGAGAATTTGTTCCATCGATGGAAGAGGGTAATGATCTTTGAAGGAGGCCCGCTTAATATCTCTGAAGTCAGTGCATGGTCTAATTTCCACTTTCTTCTTCCTACCTGGAACCTAATTTTCTCCCAGGATGAGTGTTTAATTGTGAAAACGATACTAGCTTTAATGAGATTTGAAATATCCTTCTTCATAAGTGGTTTGATCTTATGATTGACCTATCTTTTCCTTTTCCTAACTAGCTTAACATTTGGGTCAAGTTCAATAGTGTTTTGTGCTAACCATGGATTAAAACCACCGAGATCTTCCTAAATCCAAGAAAAAACATCATTATATTCTTGGAAAATACCAATAAAGGCCCATATTTCATCTGGTGTACATACTTTCCCAATCTTCAAAAATATATCTTCTATAACTTGAACTTGTTCAAAATCATCTTCCTTAATGACAATTCTTGTCTTTTGTATTTTGAGATAGTCATCTAAATTGAAGATTGAATTGAGGGTAACTAGACATTTTGGAAACTTATTATCCTTCAATTGTATAATTTGATCATTGTAGGATTCTTGTAACTTGGAATGGTGTTTTGATGAGAATTCAACCTCTTCTTGTAGAAAGAGGATAATCTGATGGTCATTATCAAATACTTTCCAATTACTTGCATTGTTTGGTATAGATGGTCTTACTAATATTTTCATGACCTCTCGCTCTTCCTTCATGACATCGGCGGGAATATCCTATTGGTATCCCACCATATTACAATTCTATATGCATCTTGATTTTGATTCCAAGGAACCATATGAATACCGAAGGCTTCAAAATCATCAATCACATCCCATACCCTTTTTATTATGATCTCAATTTTTTTTTATTATTTGCACTTCTATCCCTTACCTGATTCACAATGAGCTTGTTATCCCCAAAAATAGTTAATGTCTTGATTTCCCTTTTCTGAGCTAACTGGATTCCGTATACCAAAGCTTTGTATTCGGCTACATTATTAGTGCAACAGAAATGAATTCGAAAGAGGAGAAATATTTATTTCCCGAGGGGAAATCAACATAACACCAACATCAACCCAATTTTTTCTCCTTGACCCATCGAAGAAGAGTTGCCACAAATCTTCAAGGTCATCTTGAGACTTAAAAATATCAAGTATAATAGTTCCCTCCTCATGGATATAATAGGTTCCTAATTATGCCTATTCTAGTTCCTCGACATATGGATCAAACTGAAATTTTTTTCCCTAAGCATCAAGGAAAATATTTGGAATCTCTTTGACATGATTGGTAGACTCATGATCCTCAATCTCTTCCTTTTGATCATGTATGGTATAATTCCCATTGATGGCGTTAGGAGTATAATGTTCAACATGATTATGGTAAATTAGATCTACCCTTATAGTCACTTTAGTCTTGTATCTAGTCTTGAGGAACATGTGTGACCAATCGAAGACAAATACCTACCCATCTTAGGGGTGAAATCCCTAGAGAGGAATATAGAAAATAAGGGTGAGAGATCAATCACCGATATATCTAGTGTGATTGATAATTTTGGGCATGTAAAAATGCCAAGATTTAGATCCTTGATCATACCCATAGTCTAAACCTCCATACCATCCAATTGAACAACCCCACTTACTATTGGTGTATATTGAATACCCAACACATCCAATTTGTTTAGGCATTACGGAGTTGATGGTACCAGATTCGATCATACAATTATGTAATAAGTGCTTACCAATGATTAGGGAGATGTAGAAGGGTGGTGGCTTACTAGAGTGTGACTTTATTTTCCTTCGAGTTAGCACAATATGGTAGAGGTAGATGGTCCACACCTAGTTGCTTCACTTGGTGAGCCGAACCTTTTCAACACTTCTTAAAGAAAATTACTCTCGGAGGGAATGGAAAGTTATTCCCACATGGTGGTGTTCGTTTCTTCCTCTTCATCTGTTCAAAAATACTAAAAGTGATGATTCCAACTTTTGGAGGGTGTCTTAGTGTAGTTGCATATTCTTTTGGAAGGTGAGTGTTTGTCATTGTAACATCGGATTGATTTTCTTGCTTTGCAGCTTGACTAACTTACACCCTTGATTATTTTCCTTTTTATTTACTTGTAATCTCCTATGAACGAGGTTGAGATGTATACACCTAATCATCCTTTGGTAGTTGGCCCTCTATTTACCTATTTTTTGATTGAGTATTAGAATCTACTACTCGTAGGTTCTACATTGAATCAAAAAATACCCCTCTTACCAATTCAACAAGGTCTCCTCTCCTAAAGTTTGAGGTTGGTTATTATCTTCTTTGAAGGAGTGTCTACTGCTTGTTTTTTTTGGTGTGGATATGCTCTGAAACATAAGTGCTTGAATAAGCTCCCATTGGGGCAAAATTTTTTATTATGTGGATGAGAGAATGGATAACACTATTCATAGTCCTAAACCAAGTTATTTTGTACTAGGACAAGGGATCTGGAAGAACTAGTAGTAAGCGGGTTTTTATTATTTAAAGGCTTAACATTAGAAATTTGATTTTAAACTTGGTTGTAATTTTGAAAAGGCTTCTTGTTAGGATGATAATGTTGATTTTGGGGTTGGTAGGGGTGATTATATTGAGATTGTTGTCTTTTTAGGGAAACCAATTCATTTCCAAAAATTGAAGTAATGATTTAACTTCATAGAGGTCATTAGAAGGAGAAAGTACATGATCGAGTTGGCTGGTTAAACACCGGAGGGAGAGGGGAGATGGTTAGCTAATTATTAGGAAATTTAGGATACGAGGGCATTAGTGGCCTTAAGATCTATTTTCCCAGCTGGATCAATAAGTTCTCATCTCATATAGAAATGTCATAAGAATATGATAGTGTCATTCCACCCATTGATTGGATCATGACTGAAACATCATTGTTTAAGGATCTTATGTAGTATAAGAACACATTATTTAAGGAAGGCTTGATCGGTGGTGGAATCCTATTCCATTTCTTGTGGAAATTGAAGTTGAAATCTCCCATGAACTCCAAAAGAGCTATTTTTATAGTAGTTAACTACTCTATGAGTGATATATGGTCACTCTTGTCCTCAAAATTCTTAAAAAGATTTTTTCCCAACTCATCCTAAATTGCGTATAGTGTCGGGTGGTAAACTATGAAACCATTGAAGTGTTTCCTCTTAAGAGAAGTAGTAAGAAGTCTGATCACTACCGATGCTAGCCACATCTTGATTGTGCTCTATGGGAGTGATGTGGTCTCACCCATGTAGAAAGGTATAATTTTGAGAGTTACTACAGGTATAACATCGCGTTCAACAAGTGCTAAAGGGATGCCACCATTAAAAGTAGGAAAAACATGGTGCTACACCGTCATTATAATGATTGGTTGATTTATCCTTAGAGGGGGAAATATTATGTATGGGGGTGTTGAATATGATCTAAAAGATGATGGTGAAGCTCCACCTTTTCTTCTTCTTAGAGGAGACAAAGATAGTTCAATATCCTACTGGTTTCCTTTCTTTGAATAAGATCTTGTTTGAATTTTGTGCATAAGTATATGCACTAGATCCTAAAATCTAGAGGTATGAAGTCACAGTACCTTGATTAATGAAAATTCTATGATAATTAATAGATATTAATTTCAGTCCCACCAGGGTGCCAAAAATGGTTATCGTGTGGCTTGCACACCTTCGTGAGATCATTAGATGATCCAGTGCAACATGGGAACATCCCCAAGGTGTGGGACCTTAGATCCTTGGGATGAACCTCTGGAGAAGTTTGAATTCCTTCTAAACTAAGTGCATATAATATAAGATTAGTGCATGAAATCTACAGTGCTATAAAACAAACTAAAATATCCACTTCTTTGGAGAAAAATTTAGAAGGATAATTGTGAATATATAAAATAAGGTGATGCCCTAATAGTTTTAAAAACAATTAGATCCGCTTCACAAGCTCATAGTATTTTTATAGGAAATATATATGCCATGAAAAACTTATTATTATTTTATCTAGCAAATGACCTTATGAATATAAAACTTAAAGATGACAGAAGGGATTTTATTCACCCCACAACTAAGATAAATAAGTTTATAAATCAAAACTAGTAATTTAACCGAAGAAAGATAATTAATATGAAGGTAAGATAGATCATCACATAGAAGGAAATAAGAGAATTCACAAGTATTGAATGAGATATTATAATACAAAACACATAAAATATTCAAAGGAAAAATATTGTTCTTTTATATTATTGATGTTAGAGGCTATATATGAGAACTCCCAAAATGGAAGAGTCTCCTTACGATAAAATCTATAAGTCCCTAATTACAAAATGCATTCTTATATTTATAGATTGGTAGGGTTGAAAAATTGCAGCTACTCCTCTTAATAATTACATTCTAAAAATAGAATGCATTTATAAATAAGAAACAATCTCCCATAAAAATAGATAAGTGGTTGTGCAGAGTTTGACAGAGTCAAATTGCAACTCAATTGGTGTTACAGCTTGGAGACTTGCAAAAATGGCAGCAAAGCTCATCTAGGGCTGGCACCACCCTTTCTTTGATGTAATTATTCTCCTCTTTCTCCAGCTACCTTGTGCCTATAGTCAAGAAATCATTTGATGATCTCTTGAACTTATTTTCATTTGGTCTAGATGCATAATATTCAAAACCTAAGCCAATTCATCTACTTTAACTAATTTCCCTAGTAACCTTTTGGTATGTTTGTGAATTTTTGAGTTGGCTCAAGAAATTTTGGTATAATACCAACTTGTGAATAGATTCGAGACCAAAGGACTTGGTTACCTCATTATCTTCATTTACTGTGCTCTTGAATTCGGTAAAAATTTTCTCTTTAAGTGCATCAACATTATCATCAAGAAACTTACAAAGTGGATGATATAAAATTCATCTGCAATGTGATTAAGGCCATCAAATTCCTCAATTCTCTTCTCATCCAACTTATATATTGCATCATGCAACATTTGTACCCGATACTCCATGGATTCACTATACTAATTTTTTTTGAGGAATCATCAATAATCTCTTCCTTCAAAGAGTAGTAGATCAAACTCAATGTTCTGTACTTCTCTCTAGGATTTGAGTATCATCTCTAAATTGTTGCATTATTTTTTGAGAATTCCATCCATTTTGGTGGCAGTTTCCTTCTCAGATTCCAGTTCATTATATAGATCAAAAACATATTTTACTACCTATTCTCCTTCCCAATTTAAACTTTAAATCCATGCCCCAACTACCTGACATTGTTGTCCAATTTTCTAGATCACAGAGATATAGGTGTCATCAAAACTTTCAGACATAACAAGAGTGTTTATATGACTAGGTTGTGTGATCTTATTTAGAGTGGTGGTCAACTGTTCAAACTTGTCTTTGAATTCATCCTTGGTCACCTTTTCCTTGTCAAACTTATCTATAAGATTACCAAGGGTAACCTAGACATCCTGTTGGCTCCTTCATAAGTAGCCTTTCTAAGGGAAAACCTTGAGATATGATAGTGTGCTATGGTAATAGTTTATTTTGTTTTGTCAGAGTCCAAAGTTGTTATTTTAACAAATATTTCCCTAGTTTGATCAACCGAAAGGTTATAAATGACCCTTGGTATCTTTTCTTATCTCTGGGGATTTAGATAAAGGATAATGAGGTCAAAAACATCTCCAATGGGTACTTTCTTCTTCTACTTGGGAGTCTTCATGTTTAACCATGTAGGGATAGAAGAAGAATATAATTGTTTAGTGGATGACATAGGCACATTCATCATAGTAGTAGGTTGGGTAGGTGTTACTAGGGCACTTTTTGTAGGAACCATGAATGGAAATGATGTGGTGAAAAGAGAAGGTGGAGTGGAGAGGATTGTTATAGGTATCGATGAAAAGGGAAGAGTAATAGGAGTGGAAACATGGAGGGTTTTACTGGAGAAGAGGATTCCCATGAAGGGATCCTAGAGCCATAACATCTCTAGTGAAAGAGAGGGAAGAGATGAACAAAATTGGGTCATGGAAGGGGATGAGGTGAGAAGAGAATAAATAGATGATGTGGGAAGGAGATAATGATAGGTGAAGAAGATGGTGATTGAAATTTTTGAGTTCTACGGGTTGGTGTAGCATTGATATCAATGATCTCTATTGATGGAACCTTGGAAGAGAAAATCTATGTTGAGGGAACTTTGAGGAAGAACATGAACCCCTGTATACAAAAATGATTTTACAAGGCTTTAGGGAAGGTTTGGGAGTATATCTCCTTCCTTTTGAAGAGGTGGGATAGTCCACCAGTGGTTATACTTGTACTTCCTCAATAGGAAGCTGTTCGACACTTTTTGTGTGATTCCCAATGATATTAACCATTGGTAGGTCTAGTTGAGAATAAGGGTCACTCTTTCTTTTGAATTTCTAAACTCCTTGAGTGACCAATCAATCCATGGAAAGGGTTGAATTTCTACATTTTTCTGATCATAGATGGGGTCCAAAACCTTTTCATCGTCATAAATATTCTATGATTCCATCTTGGGACACCTCTTAGAGGGTTAACGTCTCAAAATCCCTTTCCCATATTGTGACTTCATCTCTGTAGTTAATCTGAATATTTTCTAATTAAGGTATGTGAGCACCACTGTTGGCTCGTGTCCACCAATTTTTCCAAATAATCAAAGCTAACATGCAGATGAAAGGTCCTCAAAGTCATTTTCTACATCTCCCCTTCAACATTATTTGCCTTAGATGTGGAAGAACAAGTATACCTTCCCAAAAATATGGGAAATTAAGATCAAGTCTTGTGTTTATCATGTTGAATCTTATGAAAATGTAACAATTACCGAAATAACTCCATCAAGAGCCATTTATCTATGGGGCACCTTGGTAACTTGTAGGGAGCACTGAGAATTACGCTACCCTAGGATATGTGAAACTTGGAAATTTCATATAAAATCCTCCCCATTCTCTAACCACTTACTAGTAAATTTCTGAAATTATTTGGTTGTAAATATATTTTCCAAATAAGTACAAGATAACAATGAAGAATACATCATTAAAAATTCTAAAATGCTTAAAATCTATTTTCATTGTAAGTTGAGGGTAGAACTCGTAAATTTGAGCTGATTTCCTTGACCCTATAGGTGATAAACATGGGTAATTTCTCATCCCTATAGTAGCATATAAAATATAGGAGGTCATGAAGAAATTTCTAGAAGTTAGGACATCCAATAGTTGGAAATTGATGGCACTAATGATATGTTATTTCCATCAGATAATATCACCATTCTTTTGTATAGTGGTAATGTATAAATACATCCATTCTTAGAAATCCTTAGACTAAGGGATCCGTGTAACTCTACTTAGAAAGGTGATGATGTCATTTACTTCTTGAATAAAATCCGATCATGGGATAGTCTTAGAGACCCTAGCCAATGAAGGCTTAGATTTCATCAGGTAGCTTTTTTAAGGACCCTAATATAGGTATCAGTCTCGATTCCCAATGCTCAAGAGTGGATTCTGGGGAAATTTTTGCATATTCCTTGACATTGGGAAGTTTTAACAAGTCTTTAAAATAGTCACTATCCAATTTGATCACAACCATCCCATCATCATCTCTCACTTTGTTTGGGATTATTTATCATAGTGTGCGGTAGTAGCAAGTATGGACTCGGGCATTGTATTGATGGGAAAAAAATAGTGGCTAAAGAAATTCCACTGTAAAAATGCCTTGCATCCATGCCTTTTTGCTTGGAGATCTAACCCTTTCCCAAAAATTTAGGTAGGTCAATATGCCCAAGGTCCGTATCTCCAATATTATTAGCATCTGACATGATGCTTGAAGGAGGAGTTACCCCTTGAAAATTGTATTTCATCTTCTCCTTTCCTTTTAAAGAAGATCCAGACATTTTCCCTTAGGGATATTCCTGAGAACTCCTATGGAGTGAAAATTAGAATTTGAGAGCATAAGTTCATCTCTCCAACAAAGCCCCTATAATCTTGAACGCACTTCTTACTTATAGTTCCACCAGGGAGGTTAACACCTTCTTTCCAACCTTACGATTTCGAATGGAACCTCTCGCACCATTCCCACCGTGAATATCTCAAGACACTATTCTAATTCACTTCTGACCTAGAGTTCCAAACTACATGGTGTTTGTTAGTATCTTACTTGACGATGGAATTTAAGCATTGTTTCACAACCTTGAATCTCTAAAATGGTTTCTCCATGCCAATTTATCCTTCGTCTCTTTATAAAATAATGTTTTGAATCCTAAGATTCAAAGACGACAAAAACCATGAAGGCGGAAATAACATAGGAAGGTTAAGTTCAAAACATAAGAAAGAAACCCCGAGAAACGACAAAAAGAGGAAAAAGTGAAGGCAACCCATGAGGCCAAATGAAAAATTGACAAGAAAAACCCTAGGAAGAAACCAGAAAACCCTTTAAAAGATAACTTGTAATTATTACCTAAATACGAGATAGGTTATTGAGAAAATCATGAAAAATTTCCCAAAAATCCACCTAATAAGTATGGTTGGAGGTCAAAGAGGCATTAACAGTCAATATACCAAAATTTCAGGTGAAAAAGACAAATAAAAACTTCCTTTAAATAAAAAATTAAGAATTTATTACCTTGGGGTTGTCATGCATAGGTAGTTGATCCAAAAATGGTACTTAATTTTATTTTTTGAAGTACCTAGAAATTTTTTTAGATGAACAAATTTAATAGACTCAACATTGATCATGAGTTCAATTATCCAATTTTGGGTGTCTTGAAGCCCATTTTTAAAACTCTTCCAAAATGATCAATTACTCTGATTTTCCCAACTTAAGTGAATATGTTGATTCTTTTAAAAAACTATTTAAATAATTCACAAGCTAAATTCAATTATACACTCAAACCGAATTTTTAATTCACAAATCTGAAAGTGCATTTAGTTGTGTGATGTGGGTTATGGATACCGAAATATTACTTTTAATCCACTTAACCGGTTATGTGATTGCTTTATTAATTAATAAAATAAACTAATTTAAATGTTTTATCTGATCAAAAGCTTCCAAAAAACTGCAAATAAACACCACAACTTAGAAATTGATAACGGAGTTCACCTGAAGGCTACATCTCCTGGATTCACAGAAAGTGAATCAATCTATTCAACGTCCAATGAAGTACAATTAAACCTACAATATTGAATAAGAGATCTTTATACCTACAAATGAGATGATCAATGTCCCAAGGAACTCTGAAAAATAGTAGAAACTATCCCAAGAACAATCCATGGCTCCTATAGTGCTTCCACAGTGTGATCCCCTTGCAAATGCAACTGAAAATGCCTACAACTAGAGATTTATAAACACTACATGAAAAAAAATTATATCTAGAAATCTTATGAAAATATGAACAACTTCCCTTTTTACTCCATGGCCTGGTTCAGACTAGAAGTGCTTGGAAAATTCAGATCTCTGTTGGTTCCTCATGCCTGTTCTATGAAACTGTGATGGAAAATCACCTACATAGGAAAATATACAACACTTCATGAGAAAATAAGACCACCATTGTCTTCATCTCAAAATTTTGAGAAACTTTTATTTTTACTCCAAGTTCTGATTCTACCTCTAAGTGCCTCAAACCTGAGCTTGACTGCAAACTAGATTGTCTGGTCTCCCAAAACTCGAGGAAAAAGTTCTATATATATTGGTGAGCTCTTTTCTAGCTCGACCAAGCTAGGTGGCGAGTTGGTTTGTGGGTGTAACTTGGGGGCATTAGGTTCCAAGTTTAATTCCCATCCCTTGTATTTTGGTGTCGCCACTTTACATTTAGAAGTGGGAAATCCTACATTGTCCACGATGGTGTTGTTTATTTGTTTAAATATAGAATTATAAGCCTATCTAAATGTGGCAATAACCACATCATTCACCCTTTTTTTGGGCTTACCAATTCCACCACCAAGTTAAACGTTGAAAATGCCACATGGTTTGTTGATAGGCCCAATTATTAGGTGACAAGTTTGAATGCTTTCTTGTAGACACCAAAATTGGGTCACACTCCCCTTGGTCCCTTGGCAAATAAACACCTTGAATACATTCACCTAACCATGGCCCCTTTCATCCCACTCTAATATTAATTTAATTAACTTAATTAAATTAATTCATTATCCTCACAATATTTATTATTTAAATATCCTAATTGAGATAATGCCCACATATCCACCTCATCTAGCCACCTCACCCTAAGACTTATTCTTAGTATGTTGCCATAACTAACTAAGACCTATCCAAACCCTAAAAATAAAAGACTACATTCCCTCTAACCACATTCTTACATGTTGAAAAGGGAAGCTTCCATCCTAATCCGTGGAGCCAAATGAACGAGATCCTAGAAAATCAAGGGGATCTACCTAGTTTAGTAAACCTAGGAAATCCTTCCCTGACTGATGCCGATTACCCTAAATCACCACCGGTCAACCCAGAACCACCGTCGGTTACCATTTAACCCCCAAAACAACCTTATTTCAAGGTTGGTACATTTTTTAGAGGTTAAAACATATTCTGAAAGCAAGAGATGAAACCAGAGCTACATGCAAGTAGAACCAACATTCGTACATGCATCAGAACATCCATAGCCAACACTGGAACAACCACAGAGCCATTTGTCTTCATAAGAGCATCCAGGGAAGTGCCAACACCACCCTAAGTTCCTTACATTTCTAACTAGACATCAATCTCGTATAAACAGTAAGTCTTATTAACCAATACTGGTTCATTATCATTTAAGTAGATTATTTTACTTTTGTCATTAGTTTCTACTCCCATTTCCATTCCCCCACCATTTACCTCCAAGAAAACTGGACCATCCCTTCACCCACACCCTTAAACTTCCCATATCCAAATTTTAAATATCCCTGTGCACACCTGAGACCCACAAGAACCTTTCCATTTCCATTCCATTTTCATTTAGCCTCAGATCTACCCTCACCTCAAGTTTTATTGAGTTTCCTATACCTCAACCATACCGACGCCGGTTACCCACAACCACCGCCGGTTAACCTAAACCGACATCGGTCATACCAGACTAATGTCGGTCTTTGTGTTTTTGACCAGAAACCAAGAAACAGATCTTAAAACCTCTACCCAATACCCAAAACAACCTAGAACCTTACCCTGACTAGTAACAATACCTTGACAGAGACCTTGACCTTCGATTCAATCATAGCTTAGCCTGTTGTGAATGAATTTGATTATTTTAGATGAATGAGATACCTAAATCATTTTAAATACGTAGATTTCCTTTATTGTTAGAATTGAGTTGTTTTAAATAGTGGCTTGATAGTTGTCTAGGAAGTATCACACTTCCCAGATCTAGCACACGCTAGGAAGTCCACTGCATATACTGTTTAAATTTATTTGGTGGTCTTGTTTTCCATTTCGTAGTTCCTCCAAGTAAAAGCAAGTTCTCACGATTGATCGTGGATGCGTAAAGTCATACGCACAAAACAACCTACAACCACCATCTTAACAGGTATCCCTCCTAGCCCTTTACCCTTATCTATTTTGTCAACATTCAAATAAATGCTCATAAATCACGTGAAACATTTTGGCACGCTTCGGTGGAACCCATTCGTGGGTTCTTTGAATTCTTTCATTTCTAGGTGAAAATTTGTATGTTTTTTTCTTTTCTAAAAAGTTCTTACATTAAAATTTCTCCCCTGGAACCTTCTCCTCTTCTATTGTCTAAAAGCAATCATATTTTGGTGCTTTAAAATGAACATTTCTTCCCTTTCATTAGTATCGCATTAGTGAAAGAGAATCCCTTCTCCTATTCATCTTTTCATGTCATCGAATCCAACATTTTGATTTGGGTTTTTAAAATCATTTCATTTCATTCTTCTTCTTTTCATTAGCTCACATTAATTGAGGGCAACCTATACATTGGAACTCACTCCCAGCTGATGGTTGACAAACAAATCATAGAAAGCAATTTCTTTCTCTTTCTCTCTCTCTGAGTCTTACCAAACATCAAAAAATTGAAAATACACACATTATTAAAAAATATCTCTCCTGGAAGAAGCTATAGGTGATCACATTATCACGACACAGTGGGCACCCAGCTCGCTGTTTCCGTCAAGTCATACTTTAGAGAAAATCCTGCCCCCACCATAACATACCTAAAACCTCTCCTTGTAGATCTCCTTCTTCATAGGAAGCCATCCTTACCAAAAAATTCTATTCTAAAGTTCATGAGTCAGTCCTTAAATAGCATAAGCTAAATGAACATAATAGAAAAGGCACTCTTAGGATAGTATTTTTCTTAGTGTTTTTACTTGGCTTGCGTTTTGAGGTGAGAGGATTTCGTTCTTCATTTTCTTATTTCCCTTGCATGCTCCTCATCATAGTTGGTGTATTCCAGCTTCATCTGAGTGTTCCTGGACCATATTCTTATCATTCTTAGAATTCTGGGTTTAATTCCACATCAAATTTTAACTCATAACCACATTTTCTTCATCGTTGTTTTAATTTCACAAGAATCGTGTCTGCGCAACGATCGTCTTGATTACCCTCCACCATCATTGATTTTACCTAACCAAGGTGTTGGTTCACTATTCTTTTGTTAACCTACCCAAAAGGACACGTATTCACCTTCTTTGCTGTTCAGAGTCTCTGTCACTCTTATCATATTCACTTTCCTAGTAAATTCCATCAGCATCTTGCATACTTGGCAAATTATTGGCCTTTTACCTTGTTTTGACAAACTGTCCACTTTCCATAGTGACCGACCATGGTTACTGTGACCGGCATCGGTTTACCCTAATCGCATCGGTTAGCTGTGTAATTTTCCAGCTAACATTTTGTACCTAATCTACCTACCACCACCTATTTCTCCTATCTCTGTTGTATTTCGTCATTTATAGAAAGTAGTCCTACCACGTTAGTACTGTCACATGGTGTTGATGCATCGCCAAGCAAACACCCTTATATTCCATGCCAGTTGTCAACCACTCCCACCTAGTCCTTCACCACCTTCCATCCTATCACCACCTATGGAGCCTATCCAACCTATCTCTATCGCTACTGGAGATGAGGAGTTCACATGACTCCTTGACCAAAATCCTATCACCTTGCAGTTTTATCTTTCCCACTCATCCACTCGAGATGCCTCGGGTCAGTTGATATACGACATGCCCGTATCTATCCCCACAACTCTCGTTCCTACTTCTATGTCAGCCCCCTCTGGTTCCGCACTACCCTCACCTGCCTTACCTCCCCGTCATTTCATAGCTAGGCCCTATACCTATTATGACCACCATGTATGCCACATCCATTGCACCTACCACATCCACTATACCTTTTGCTAACCACCTAGAACATAACCTCATCTACGCCTATTGTCTCACATATACCTGTAGCTACACAACCACCCCTAGTGTCGATGACCCCTACCCCTTTTCAAAACATTTTCCTTTCTATTCCATATTCCTTAGCCCCCATTGCTACTAGGGTCACCACAACCCTTCCACCTCCATATACGTACTATCAGCAGCCTCCCATTTCATCTATTATTCATTCTGGGTACATACCCCCTATTTCACTCCCTCCTCCTCAATCTACCTATACTGGAAGTGCCCTAAACTGGAATGCCACCCCCATCATATGCCCAACACCAACCTTCTTATGCTTCAGGAGGCACCCAACCATCACAACCTACCAACGACCTAATCAAGTTAATGAAGGAAAAGATGCAGACATTGGAGGCATCAGTTTCTGGCTCCCGCAACACTCTCACCTACGATAAGATTTGTAATGATCCTATCCACCCATCCATTCCTATCCGTCCATATCCCATGCATTAGGAAATGCCTAAATTTAATCATTTCAATAGCAAAGAAGACCCACAACAACATTTGTGGTCTTTCAAACATGGGTGTTATCTGATCGCCCATGATGACGCTTTGTTTCTGAGGACCTTTCCCATGTCTCTGACTGGGATAGCATTAGACTAGTATAGTGGGTTACCTAGACACTCTATCTTCTCATTTAAATAGGTAGCCCAGGCCTTCTTGGATAACTTCTCCATTAATGTTGTTAAGAAGGTTACCATGATTGACCTCTACTCTATGCATCGGTATGACGACGAATCTATCATAGATTTTATTGCTCATTAGCGTATCCCGATCAATCAAATGACATTCCGATTACCACAAACCAAACTCATTGATATTTTCACGTGGGCTTGTGCTAGACATATCTCGCCGACCCTGCAGGTCCAAACTTTCCAAACCTTTGATAAGGCATTCACCATGGCACGAAAGCTAAAGATTCAGGCCATCAAAGAGAAGAAAATCCAACTACGCAATAAGAACTCGACATTCAAGGTGAATGATACCTCTTCTTCTTCAAAACCAAAAAAATTATTCAAAATCCAAGGAAATTCTAACACAAAGGTGGTACTCAAATCGCTCATTTGTCAAATCAAGCTAGCCCCTCATGTAATCTCTCACCCATTAAGACTTTTCAATTTAGACGGAACAATGGAAATACACCCCAATTGGGTAACCTTATTCTTCTATCTTAGAGAAGCTCATTAAAGCTGGGTCCATCACCCTTCCTCCCATGAAACCAAACACTAGTTTTGACCCTACTCTCCCCACACCCACGTGGTATAAAGAGCATGACTTCTGTAACTTTCATCGAGTGAAGGGTCATAGTGATGGTAATTGCATCAGTTTCAAAAACATTGTGTAAGAAATGCTCGAGAAAGGTGAGTTAACCTTGGATAATCCTAACGAACTTTCTAATCAAAACCTACACATCTTCAAGAAACCATTTCCTAATCATGCCCCTTCTTCAGATCAAATTGGAGAGACTTCAACTCATGATAGCCATACCCGCGAGGTCCACATTATTTTCAGCAATGTACCCGCTGCTTCCCAATTACCTCATATTCCTTCCATCGAGGAAATCCTAGCGCAAAGTCCTCCACCTACACTTGAACCCAATTCACCTAGTCCTCCACCCAGAGGAACACTGCTCAGCCTTCTTCCTCACCTATGGAGGAGCCTTTCGTTAACATAAAACCATTTCAACTTTGGATTCTGCACCTAGAGAGCCATCACCCACAAGATTCTCCAGCCCATAGAAGATGCTTGTTTATCTCCTCCACACACAAAAGAGCACCCATCATCTCCTCCATCTATGAGGAGCACCCATCATCTCCTCCACCCATCAAAAATCCAAAGAGAAATGTCTTTACCTCTAGCTGATCATTCTCCATCGCTTACCCAAGATCTTGTGAACTTACTTTCGGCTCTCTTACCCACAAAATGCTGAAGCTAGAAAATTCCCCATTTCTAAGACACATTTTATGGGAATTTCCATTCGATCCTCATCGACCTCACCTATAGCCATGCCATTCTCACGCTTATCCAATTTCATAGATTATGTGGATAGAGCCTTACTTTAGGGCGTCTTCGCTCCTCGCCTCAATAGAAATGTAGATGTCACTTACTGACACTTCCACTATCTACCCAAAAATATTTAGGCCAATTGAACCAAACACAACCACAGCTTGTCACAAATTCTTCCACAATTCCACTCATGGCTCAACTCACACCCCTACCCATAACCCAACATGCATCTAAATTCAAACCCACACCTACATCCTCTTCCTTGCCTAAACCTAGTACTACCTTAGGGGTCATCCCAACCACCAACCTTACTCATCCACCCATCAAATTAGATTTAGCTACATCCTCCAAAACCAACACCAAGCTTAATCCAACACCCAACCAGAAGAGCTAATCCCATAGAACTCATACTCCAACCTCACCAATCACACCTTCATCACCTTCACCACTCATGTCCATCTTAGGACCTCGCCCCTCTACCATGGTTAAGAAACCTCCACCCACCGGTAAACCTCAAACACAATAGCCCATTACTCCCTCACAAACATCTAGCATACCCAAGCACCCAACACAGCTTTTCCCACACACCGTAATAACTTTACCACCCATACCTCCAATACCATCGACAAATTCTTCACTACCCATGACACTTCGCATCTTTCCTCACACCTCCCGCACAACCCGCGCCACCTACGTTCATATAACCTTAGCTATCCCGATGGGTGACACGCCCTCTTCCACCATCTACTTTTCCCTCTAGATATTGTGTGCCCATTTCACCTTTACCTAAGAATGTCCAACCTAAAAACAAAAATCCGCTACCCTCCAATAAGATAGTCAAACCAACCACACATTCTCTTGCTAGTTCATCTACCATACCCATGCCCAAGAAAACACGACCAACACCTAAGACCACACCAGCACCTAAAACCTTGGCTCGACCTACTCCTCTTCATGCAAAGACCATTTCTCTACAACACCAGTGACTACACTCAAACCCACTTTCACTTCCCATTGCAACCCACTAGCGGGGTCCTATGCCAAAATCTTAACCAACCTCCTTGAAAATTCTGTCATCATACATTACCGCATCTTAGACCTTATGACCCACTCAAACCCAAACCAAAAGGGTTTGACGACACAAATTTGTGCCTACCATCGTGTGCCTGGAACGATGTAGAGAATCAAAGGATTTGAAAACCGTTCTTATCCAAATTGTTCCCCCCAGAAGAAAATTTTGACGATGATGACCTTCTCGATGAGGATCCCATTTCACCAACACCCATTCCCACAGTTCTTCCCTCATTAGCTACTCGGTGACCAAGACCTTCACCCCCACAACTCCTAGAGCTACTCCCAAGATTCAAAATTAACATGGTTCGCATTAGAGAACTCGCAAAACCTCCACCCAAATGTCGGTGTGCCCAACTCATCTCACAAGGTTCCTTCTCACCACTCGGCTTTTTCCTTCCTTTCACTATACCTTTCATGGCTCACCTACTTCACCTACCTCCTGCGCTTAGATCAACATGATCCATGTTACTAGCCATGCTCAAAAGGATAAAGGAAAAGAAAAGGAAACCGACCCACCAACCAATCCTATACCCAACATACCATTTGCACCCAGATCTAAAATCACTATCTGTGGCCCCATATATCCTATTTGTAATAGGGATACACATTGCGTGATGCTCAAACAATTACACCAATCCCCCTCAAAAATGTCCCTATATGATCTCATCAAAACTGTTAGGGAATAAGGGATAAAATATGTGGAATAATCCCTCACGAATCGCAACAATATAAACTAATATGCGAGAAAATATTATAGATCTCAAATAAAAGTGCGTAATAAAATAATACAACACAAAGAGACAATATTTAATGTGGTTTACCAAATTTGGGCTATGTCCACCAAGAATCACTTGCTCAGATTTTATTACAAGCTACCACTCTCTCAATACAATACCCAGAGCTGTTTGGAGCTATGCTCAACAAACTCTACAAAATTCACACTGAATTCAAAGCACATCTGCAATGTTTTTCATACATCTATCATATGCATAAAACCATATAAATAGACAAATGCTTAAGCAGTTTTACAAAACCTGTGGGTATCAAAACCATGGGAAAAAACTGTCCCATAAACCTATGGGTCAAAATCCTCGCCCATATGAGAAAATCACGTTTCTCGATATATCGGGCACATTTTAAGGCCCAAAACCTAAGCGAGGACACATGAAAAGTGTACAGTACTCTTAGTGTATAGTATTCAACACTTTCACACATGAAAACAGGCTCCACAACCTAACAATCTCCCACTTGGAGACTAGTTTTCCTCTGAGCAAGCTTCTCAACCCTTCACTAGTTTCTGTGAAGACCAACCAAAGCGAGAACACAACTTCGCTTTTCCTTGTGACCACCTTGGTCATCATGTCTATAGGATTCTCGACTGATATGAATCTTCTCCAGCTTTCAACATATCTTCCTCTAAAGTTGTCCTGATGAAATGGTACCTTTACTGTATATGCTTCATCTTAAAGTGGAAAGAAAAGTTCTTAGCTAGGTGTATAACACTCTGACTATCACTATGAAACTTTTGTTCCTCCCGCTTATGCCCCAAATCCTCAAGTAATTGCTATAAATAAATCATTTCCTTATTTTCCTCTATGACAACAACATACTCAGCCTCCGTGGTTGACAAAGCCACCAACTTCTGTAGTCGTGAAATCCAACTTACTGTTGTTCCACCTATAGTGTAAACATAACCTGTTGTGCTCCTCCTGCTATCTACATCTCTAGCCATATATGAATCTACATAACCACACAAAGTGGTGTTTGATCCACTATAGCACAAAACTATCCCCATGGTCCCTCTCAAATACCGAAGGATCCACTTTATTGCCTGCCAGTGATCTCTACCTGGATCACTCATAAATCTACTCACCGCTCCCACTGCATGGGCAATATCAGGCCTAGTACACACCATGGCATACATCAAACTGCCAACCGCTGATGAGTAAGGTACCTTGGACATCTGGTTTCTCTCTGCTTTGTCTTAGGACACTATTCCTTTGATAACTTGAAATGGCCTACCAAAGGATTCCCAACCGGTTTAGCATCCTGCATATTAAACCTCTCCAAGACCTTCTTAATGTACTCTTCTTGAGATAAAGTCAACTTCCATTCCTTCCTATCCCGAGATATCCTCATACCAAGGATTTGTTTGGCTGCCCCCAAATCCTTCATAGCAAAGGATTCACTTAGCTGCTTCTTGAGTACTTTTATTTCCTGCATGTTTTTACTTGCAACCAACATGTCATTCACATACAGACAAAGGATAATATAACTTCCATCCTCAAATTTCTTTGTATACATGCAATGGTCAGAATGAAATCTAATATAACCTTGCTCCATCATGAAGCTATCAAATTTCTTATACCATTGACGTGGAGCTTGTTTCAAGCCATACAAGCTCTTCTTCAGTTTGCACACCATCTCCTCTTTACCTTTTACCTCATAGCCCTCTGGCTACTGCATATATAGTTCCTCCTCCAAATCACCATGGAGAAATGCAGTCTTTACATCAAGCTGTTCTAAGTGCAAGTCTTCTGCTGTAATTATTCCTAGAACAATTCTAATAGAAGCCATTTTTACTACAAGAGAAAAAATCTCATCAAAATCTATACCTTTTTCTGTAAAAACCCCTTGACCACCAACCGGGCCTTATATTTTTCTTGCCTCCTTCTTCCCCGTTTCACTCGAACACCCATTTTTTTGTAAAGCTATTTTTCCTTTGGGTAGCATTACCAAATCCCATGTCCGGTTCTCCATGAGAGCCTCATGCTCCTCATCCATGGCTTGTTCCCACTTCTTCCTAGCATCTACCTACATTGCTTCGTCAAAGCTCTCTCGGCTCTCCACTATCGGTGAGTAATAAATAAAAAGAGAAGGAGAAAAACGTTTAGGTTCTCTTCTTACCCTAGAAGACCTCCTCAATATACGAGTTTGGGGTTCCTATTTAGGGGTTCTGAATTGATTCATGTGTCACTTTCCCATCTAGAAGATCCTCTGCATATTCTTTCTTGGATTTTCCCTATTTTCATGCAATCACTACATATACATAGCTTTCTCATTAAAGATCACATCCCTAGATCAAATGATTTTCTTATCCTTAATACTCCAAAATTTATATCCAAAGTCATCACCACCATAACCAATGAAGGTACATTTTTCTGATTTAGCCTCTAGCTTGGTCCTATCATCCTTGTATATATGAACAAACATCTCACATCCAAAGACTCTAAGAAATGAATAATCAACTTTCTTACCATACCATCCTTAGGTATGCCTCCATCCAAGGCACTTGAGGGTTTGGTCCGGACTATGATAATTATTCACGGGAACTCCTCGTCGTATGAATGATTATTTACTAATGCACACATGCATAAAAAAAACAACAACATAACACAAGAATACCATCGACTATGATAAGACGAATGATGACAAATCTAAAATATCAAAATAAATTATAATATTAACATAAAATTATTCTGATCTCACCCATGAGGTACTTCAAGTGTTATTGACTTCACTTGCCTTTCACCAAGACTATGGGAGAAACTTTACAATTACACCTCTTAATGGCTTCTTGACACACCTTTAAACCGATGGCTTCCTTCGCACACTTCCTACAATATTTCTCACTACTTCCTTCTATGCTAAATGAGGGGGTAGCCTCTCTATTTATAGAACTTCCGGGCTTATCCATCTTATCTCTAAGATAGGATAAGAAATCCCTCTGACGAATCATATTCCATACCTTAACTCTTATCTTTACATGTAAGCTTATCTTCTAAGATAAGATAAACCTTATCATTTTACATGGGTTCCACATTTTTAGACTTTTTACAAATAAAATACACAAAATATTTATGACCTCACTCCTTGTCCTTATTACCAATATAATATTTCTAATTCCTAATCACGTAGACCCTACTTCTCTAATTACCCAAACTTTGACATTTTAACATTACCGACCACTTACGACAAATATTTACTTTTTACAACATTCCTATTGTACTTTGACTATTACTTGTACTCCACATTATTGGCGGCACCGTCTTGTGGCGTCGTTATCTTCTATCGAGACTACTACTACTAATTATACTTAACAACATCATATTCCTAATACATACATTAATGAAATAGAAATTACGGAGGAAAATTTTAGTGTCGACATCTTCCCCCTTCCTAGCTTCTACTCCGTCCTCGGAGTAGACTATTCTGGTGCTTGGAAAATCTTCAACTTGTCGTGGTTGACCCATTTCATAATGGGAGTGCCATCCAATTCCTCCAGTCGGTACGTACCATTTTCATGCACACAATTGCTATTTTGTAGGGCCCCATCCATTTTGGAAGAAATTTTCTCTGTCTTCTTTTTTTGTATCTAGAATCATATACTAGAACCAAGTCATTCACATGAAATGGAGACCACTAGATCTTTTGATCAAAGTATTCCTTCTGCTTCATTTTCTTCTTATGGCTTGTATCCTTTGCTATTTCTCTCATTTCCTCTAGCAAATGAAGATGTACCAACCTTTCTTTTACTGAATCACTTTCATCCATCCTTTCATTTTTCATAACTCTCACAGTGGGAATATCAAACTCAATAGGAAGAATTGGATCAATGCCATAGGCCAAATTGAAATGGGGAGTATCCTGTTGCTGACTTTGATGTTGCCCTATATACCCACAATGCTGCATGAATCCTTTTATCCCATTTATGTACCTGCAAGGCTCCATCTTTTGCTAGAATTTGACACAACACAAAATTTGTTCGTTCCACTGTCCATTTGTGCTTGGCTTGTATGTTATTTCCTTCTGTGCTTAATAGAAAACTTATTGACTAGGGCTTCTACCACCTCATTAATGAAGTGGCTTCCTTGATCTGTTACAATTTCTAATGGGCAACCAAATCTGGTGACAATGCGTTCATACATGAACCTTGCCACTTCATCCATGGAAGTTTGTTTTGATGGCCTAGCTTGACCCACTTGGTTAAATAATCTGTGGTAACTACAATATACTTATTTTAGCGTGATGTAGTTGGAAGTGGACCTCAATGTCTATTCCCCACTTTTCAAAGGGACCAGGGAAGAATAGGACATAATGGAGATGATGAAGTCTTACGGTTACCATGTGTTTGACAAATATCACATGTCTTACAATAATTATAACAATATTTAAAAAGAGTGGGCCGGTGATAACTTTGCATCCAAGATCCTTCTTGCTTTGTAAGTTGTCCAGAGAAGTGCCCTCCACATGTACCATTGTGGATTCTTCTAGCAGATTCCTTCCCTTGATCAAGTCCAATTTGCCCTCTTGTCTTCCATCGAGTCCTATTCGAAATAATACTCCATGTAGAATAGAATATGGATGATCGGCTTGAGTAATCTTTCTCTTAGTCTTTGCATTGGCACCATCGGAAACTTGAATTCATTCGGATAATTCCAAATATCTATGTATTCACTAGGGATTGTGTCGAGGGTTAACAATCTTGCATCGGGAAATCATCATCATCACAAGATGATCCTAAACCATCATAGGCTCGAGAGAGTGCATCTGCATTGACATGCTTCTTTCTGGCCTATCTATAATATCAAATTCAAACTCTTGTAGCAAAATTATCCATCTTGCTATCCTCCACGATGGGTTAGGCTTATTTACAATATATTTTAGAGCACGATGATCTGTTACACTAGAATTTTTTCCCTAGCAAGTAATTTCTAAACTTCTTTATAGCAAAAATGATAGCGAGCCTCTTTTTCGATTCTGATATAATTTACCTCAATGAATGCTCATTTATGCTGCTCCCAAAGTAAATTGGATGTTCATTCCCATTTTCATCCTTTTGGCTCAAAGTACTTCCTAGTGCTGCATCGAGGCATCGAGTGTACACAATGAATGGATTGCTCCAATCTGGATTCTTCAAAACAGTGAAGACACCGGGCTTCCTTGATTGTCCAAAAGCTTCATGCGCCTTATTTCTGGTTCATAAGTAACATCCTTCTTGAGAATTGGGTTAGTGGTGTGCGAATCTTTGAGAAATTCTTGATGAACCTTCTATAGTAACCCACATGGCCTAAAAATGATCTCAACTTACTTCTATTAATAGGAAATGGTAAATCTTTGATTTTTGAAACTTTATCGGATCGGTACCAATACCATCTCTGGATCTGACATGCCCTAACAAAAACCTTTAGAACATCCAAAGACACACTTTGTAGGGTTTAGTGAGGCTTGTGCTTCATCTAACCTTTGAAATGTTGTCTCCATTTGGTGCGGAGTGGTCCAACTTGCTCCCATAGATGCAAAAATCATCCAGAAATACTCTGATGAAGCTCCCAATGTAGGGTTCGAACACCCTATTCATCAAACGCTGGAATGTTGCTGGAGCATTACACAACCCAAAAGGCATAACTCTATAAGAAAACATTCCCCAAGGAGTGGTGAATGTGGTCTTCAGCTGATCTTTCTCTACTATACGAACTTGGTTGTAGCCACTATATCCATCAGCAAAACTATAGCACTCCTGGCCAGCTACTTCATCCAAGATCTGATCTGAAAATGGAAGAGGGTAATGATCCTTCTTTGTTGCCTTATTGAGCTTCCTGTAATCAACACAAATGCGTAGCTTCCCATTCTTTTTTGAGATCACAATGGGAGAAACCCATTCAAATTCTCCACAGTAAATATGAATCCTGCATCAAGCAACTTATCTATTTCTTCTTTTACAGTCTTGGAAAAATTAGGATTCATTCTATATGGCATTTGCTTTATGGGCTTAGCACCATCTACCAGCTCAATACAATGTTCTACCCAACTTACTTGACGGAGTTCCTTGTAATCAAAAGTGAATAGGTGTATGTACCTTCGAAAGAGCTTTGGAGGTAGGATTCCTTCTCACTCTCCATCACAGCATCACCAATCTTTATTTGTTGGAGACGATCATCAACTTCTTCTTCAGATAATTTTATGGGGTCATGAGTTGGTGTGACTGGAAGGATATCCATGACTGAAACATCCACCTCGCTTTCTTCATCTTCAGTGTCCACTTCACTGGTACTAGAGTAATCAGAGGATGTCCAATCATCAGTTTCATCACTTGAATCCACAGGTTCTACCTTATGATGTCGAGGGATCACATTTATCTTCACCCTCTCTCTACCACGTCCAAGTGTCATGAAACCTTCATTCCAGTAGTTTCTTGCATGAACTCTCCTTAGCCATGGTCTTCCCAGCAACATTGGGTGCATGCATTACCATTTTTCATCACTGAAAGTCTACCACACATACATACACCCATAACGAGATATTGCCACATTTGAAACTACACCTTACGGTTTAGTTTTCCTTTATTTAATGACCTTAACATAAGTGTTGAAGGGCGATCAATTTTTAAACCCAACATATTCATTACAGACTCGGTCATTACATTAACTGCAGCACCTCCATCAACTAAGACATCATGAATTGAAATACCATTACATAATACCTCAGCTTGTGGAGCATAGGGATCTGCCTCTGCCTCCAAAACAGGGACCTCAACCTCCTTCCTTCTTCGAGCATTGAGTCCACCTCGTAACTCCCGCCTCTTCTCGAAGACATAGCCAAGAGTTGACCATATGTAATATTTGCGAGGCTTTTGGATAGATCTTCCAAGATGGAGTATGGTCCTTGCCCCTGTGAAATCGAGAAAATCCTGCACACCCAACTTTCTTCTCTATGTTTCTTACTAGTTTCTTCTTTCATCTTCTTAGGATCATTTCCATCTTGATTATCTTTTTCTTTCTTTCTTTTTGTTACAAACACATCTACTTCATTATTTTTGCTCTTATCTACTACATCAAAAGAATTCACAGGTGCTTTTCCTTTATCATTATCTCCTTTACTAGATGTAGAAGCTCTATCTGGACAATTATACTTATAATGACCCTTTTTATAACAACCATAACATACGACTTCAGAAATATTTCTTTTTGGACCTCTATCTCCTCCCTGAGAACTAAATTCTTTTCCTTGAAGAAGATTAATAGTTAACTGACCCATCTTTTTGAGCAGATCTTCATACTCAGTAGATGTACTAGGAGAAATATTTGTGCTCACCGGGAGTGGTTGTGGATTATGGACCAAAGGTGTTGGTGTAGGCTCTACTTTAGCAACAATTTCTTTGGGCTCCTCTTCCATGCTTTCTTCTTGCCTTCTTGCAATCTCCTTTGCTTGTTCAATGGTAGCTGGGCGGTCATACTTCACTCGTTGTCTGATCTCTGGCTTCATCCCAAGAATGAAGTGCTTACAGAGGAGATTATCCACGCCATTCATCAACCCATCCACTAGTCCTTCCTTCTGGATCTGGGCATCGAGCTTCCTCCTTAGCTCTAGAACACGAGCATGATAATCCCTTATCTTCTCCTTCTCTCCTTGGGATAGCTTTGTGATCTTGATCATGAGATCTGCATATTTCTATTGTTCACCAAATTCTTCAAGAAAACTTTCAGTTAATAAATCCCATGAATTTTTCACATTATCACCTAGTGTTTCAAACCACCTAAGTGTTGAACCATCCAAAAAGGTAGGAAAAAATTCAGTCCATTGTTCCCTTCTTATAAGGCCATTACAAATACAAGATCGCTTAAACTCTTGAATGAAAGAAGAAGCATCTTCATTAGATTGAGCTGAAAAAACAGGAATCTTTCCCATTTTCAAAAGTAACCACCGTGAAATACCAACTCACAAGTACAATCAACAAGACTTATGTGTACAAATAATTGGAATCACTATACTAGAAAGTGACTTTACACCTTTCTACAGTAAAATAGAAATGACCACGGTAAACTATGGTAAAACTTGACTTCTTTGATAAACACTATTCACGGTAAAAAGTGAAGTTCTTTGCTTGGTAAACACTATTCACGGTAAAAAGTGACTTCTTACTGCGGTAAATACTATTCCAACAAAAATGACTTTACCATGGTAACTACTATTCATGGAAAAAATGACTTTACCATGGTAACTACTATGCACAGTAAAAACAAGGTTACCCTCTAATTGATTTTTGACTAAGTGGGAATATCTCTCCAGAAAATCCACCAACGAGGAATGGTCCCGGCAACGGAACCAAAATGTCATCACCAATCCGGCACTATGATAATTCTTCATCGGGAACTCCTCGTGCTATGATTATTTACTAATGCACAACCTTTAGTTTGGTGGATGTAATCTGGAAACAAAACAACAACATAACATAAGAATACCATCGACTATGATAAGACAGAATGATGACAAATCTGAAATATCAAAATAAATTATAATATTAACATGAAATTGTTACAATCTCACCCATGAGGTACTTCAAGTGTTATTGACTTCACTTGCCTTTCACCAAGACTATGGGAGAAACTTTACAATTACACCTCTTAATGGCTTCTTCAACACACCTTTAAACTGATGGCTTCCTTCGCACACTTCCTACAATATTTCTCACTACTTCCTTCTATGCTAAATGAGGGGGGTAGCCTCTCTATTTATAGAACTTCCAGGCTTATCCATCTTATCTCTAAGATAGGATAAGAAATTTACTCTGATGAATCATATTCCATACCTTAACTCTTATCTTTACATGTAAGCTTATCTTCTAAGATAAGATAAACCTTATCATTTTACATGGGTTCCACATTTTTAGACTTTTTATAAATAAAATACACAAAATATTTATGACTTCACTCCTTGTCATTATTACCAATATAATATTTCTAATTCCTAATCACGTAGACCCTACTTCTCTAATTACCCAAACTTTGACATTTTAACATTACCGGACCACTTACGACAAATATTTACTTTTTACAACATTTCTATTGTACTTTGACTTTGTACTCTACATTATTGGCGGCACCGTACTTCAACGGCGTCGTTATCTTCTATCATTATTAATTATACTTAACAACATCATATTCCTAATACATACATTAATGAAATAGAAATTATGGAGGAAAATTTTAGTGTCCATCTCCTCTATTTATCAAGTACAAAGCCAGTGTGCTCACTACTAAAAAGAAAGAGGCAGTCCTGCATGTAACCTCATGCTCCTAACACGTTCCATTATTGTTTTGTTCATCCTTTCTGACACCCCATTCTACTGCAGAGTTCTTGGAACCGTATTTTTCCTATGGATTTCATTCTTAGAATAGTAATCATCAAATTCATTTCTGCAATACTCCCCTCCATTATCTAACCTGAGACATTTTAGCTTAAGACCTGTTTCATTCTCTACCAAGGCTTTCCATTTAACAAAAGTGTCAAATACATCATATTTGTTTCTAATACAATAAACCCAAAATTTCCTTGTTGCATCATCAATAAAAGTAACATAATAACTTAAACCCCCAAGAGATGATACTTGAGCCGGCCCCCACACATCAGAATGCACCGCTTCTAAATTACCCTCTTTCTTTGTAGGTCGAATCTTAAGAAACCTTACTCACTTTTGTTTCCCATATATGCGCAGTCCTCACATAACTCCAAACTTTGTTTCGTATATCCAAGAAAATCCTTCTTTATGATCTCCATGCCCTTATGGCTCATATGATGAGCCTATAGTGCCATAATGTTGTATCTATATGAAGCCACAAGATTACAAACATTAGTGCTATAAGTGGTTAAATACAAGGTTCCAACCTTCTTACCTCTTGCCACCACAAGAGCACCCTTGGTAACCTTCCAAGAGTCCACTTTGTAAATATCACAATACAACCATCACTTCCCAACTGCCCTACCGATATCAAATTTTGTCTTAATGTAGGCACATGTCTGACATCCTTCAATAGCCAAGTATTCCCATTCTACATCTTAACCTGAATAGAACCTTTTCCAACTATGCTGCAAGGCTCATCATCACCAAGAAAAATATGCCCAAAATCTCCTTGAAAATAATCAACAAACTAATGCCTATGTGGAGAAGCATGGAAAGAAGCCCCAAATCTAAAACCCAATATTCAGTAATATTGTGCAAAGAAAGAATCAAAGCATCCTGACATACATTACCCGTTGCCACATTTGCCTCCTTGTTTTCTTCATGTTGTTTCTTCTTATCCCGAAGCTCCCAATAGTCCTTCTTTGCATGCCCAGACTTTCCATAGTGCCAGCATATTATCTTGCTTTTGGATTTTGACCTTTCCCGATCTTTTGATTTTCCACGGCTTCCTCTATTCTTCTCGTCTCCCTCTATTTTCCATTGTCAAAACATTCCCTAAAGTAGAAAATTCACTGAGCTTTTTCTTCACATTTCCTCACTTAGAATCACCCCTACAACATCCTCAAACTTCAACTTTGAGTTAGTAGGAACCGAGTTGCTTACCGCCATTACTAGGCTATTCCAACTCTCAGGTAAAGAGCACAGAACTAATAAAGCCCTAACTTCTTCATCAAATTCTATTATAACCAAAGCTAGCATATTTATAACCGTATTAAAATCATTTAGATGATATGCTATTGAACCATTCTCAGACATCTTCATATTAAACAACTTTTTCATTAAAAATATCTTATTAGAGGTAGAGGGTTTTTCATACAACTTCCCTAATGCATCCATTAGTTCTTTTGTAGTCTTTTCCTTTGAAACATTAAATAATACCAAAGATGCAAGACACAACCGGATTGTCCCAAGTGCTTTCCTATCCAAAGAAATCCCATTCTGCATCTATCATGCTTGAGGGTTTGTTGACCTTCTCTCGACATCGAGTATAAAGATACTTCGATAAAGGTAATCTTCCATTGAATCTTCTAAAGATTGAAATTTTACCCATTGAATTTATCAACCCTAGATCTTCCATCATCTGCCATAGCTCCCACTCAAGATAAAACTTTCCCTGTGATTCAACACTTCAACAAACCAAACTAGACTCTGATACCAATTGTTAGGGAATAAGGGATAAAATATGTGGAATAATCCCTCACATAATCACAACAATAGAAACTAATATGTAGAAAATATTACAGATCTCAAATAAAAGTGCAGAATAAAATAACATAACACAAAGAGACAATATTTAACATGGTTCACCCAATTTGGGCTACGTCCACCAAGAATCACTTGCTCAAATTTTATTACAAGCCACCACTCTCTCAATACAATACCTAGATTTGTTTGGAGCTATACTCAACTAACTCTCTGAATTCACACCTCGAATTCAAAGCACATCTACAATGTTTTTCATACATCTATCATATGCATAAAACCATATAAATAGACTCTTTACTGCTTGTAGCAGCTTTTACAAAACCGTGGGTATCAAAACCATGGGAAAAAATCGTCCCATAAACCTTTGGGTCAAAATCCCACCCATATGATAAAATCATGTTTCCCGATATATCGGGCACGTTTTAAGGCCCAAAAAAAAAATTTCGTGGTGTGCAGGCCCCCAACCCTCGCTACCGCAGGTTTGCCACTCCAGACTCCCGCTCAAGGCCCAACTTGGCCTTGAACCCCCGTAAGAATACATGTAAAGTGTATAATCTTCAACACTTTCACACATGAAAACACCCCATCATGTAGCCTCTCTCACCAAATTACCACCCAATGATCCTACACCCATGGCCTCCATTATTACACCCAATCATGTAGCCTCTCTCACCAAATCACCACCTTCATCTACACCTCTACATACTCACCAAGTATCTACCCTTAGTTTCTCGGATGAAGAGATCACACTGCATTATTGAATGATGAGCTAGATCTAGCTCTCTTCATCTCTATCCACATCAATGATATACGTGTATAATGTGTTATGATCGATGGGGGTAATAGCATTAATATCATCTCCTCCCATGCATTTGCTCAAATGCACATACCTAACAATTTCATGCATAAACATCCCATCATGTTGCATTCATTCAATGATGCTATCACCTCTACACTTGGTACCATCATCCTCCATGTCTCATGTGGGTCCCTACACTGCTCCAGATTCGAGTTGATTTACATCTTGGAGGGGAATTTCAATATAACCTATTACTTGGTAGACCTTGGATTTGTGTCATGGGTTGTGTTCCTTCCACTTTGCATCGTTGTGTAAAGTTTGAGCATGAAGGACACACCTATACCATTCCAGATGACCCATCACCTTTCAAAACTTACAACATGATTTACCAACCCAATGATGTGCTTATACCCATTAAAGCATCTACCTCCACAATCATTGCCTCTTCACCTACACCTCCCCTCACTAGTGCAACCGACTACCTCAACCACACATACCTCCTCCATTCCTATAGGTGACATGAACCTCCACGGCCGAACCATCGGCCTCCCAATCTGTTAGCTCTACCTCTGACACATCGTCTATTCCAGCTACCCATATACCAACCATTGATCCCTTGAAGGGAATTTTTCAATGGCTCACCTGGGTGAGTATCACTTATATAGTGTCAAAAATTCCTTACTCCACAAGAGTACAAAAGTCTTCACCAACACCCTCCCCTATGATCACCATATAAGATAGCGCCTCTTTTATGGTCCTCCCCACCTTCGTACTAGTCTCACATATGGGGGACTTGATACTACCACTTACACACCTAAACCACCGTCACAAACCTACCCATTTTCCGCTGACTTCCAGTCACTCACCAATCACCATTTCACCCACACCTTCTTACAATGATGTGCGTGGAAGGGTTTTGGTTTTGGATTTTATGAGCAAGTTTACCATATTATTATTCCATGTACTCCCCACAAACATAACGACTATAGTGGTATCGCTTTCTTTGAACCACCTACCAAGAAGGCCTGCATTGAACTCATTAAGGACATTAGCACTTCTCCACCTTCTTCACCACCATCACCACATTCATGATAGAGTTGATGGATCTAGAATCCATTCCTCCTAACTTTTTTTTCATAAACATAATTTCCTTGGGGCCACCGACCTATCAAAATGAGGGCGAGTTCCCTCCTCTCTTCCCTTCCTATATCCCGAAATGATCGATGAGGATACACCTTCATAAATGTTGTTCAATGTCGGGATGATGATTCTATACTCACCTACCTTGGTGCGAAAGACTCATATATTCATTGTTCGATACCATCTCGACATGCAAACCATGTTGAATGAATCGAATATCGAAATCAACATTCATACTCAGGATGACCCGCACATTCTAAAGATCGGTCAATCTTTAGATGTTGTTGAACAGGAAGCCATCACTTATTTTATCAAAAACCATAACCACACTTTTGCTTGGTCTTACACGGACATTCTGGTATCGACCCCACCATAGTGGTCCACAATATCATAACCATTCCTAATGCTAAACCCGTAAAAAAAGATGAGGAAAATGTATCCTCGCATTGCTCTTTTCTCGGTCAAAGAAGAAATTCAGCGTCTCCTTTTGGTTTCTTCATCTTACCCATTGATTATCCTCGTTGGATTTCTAATATTGTCCCTATTACTAAGGTGATAGGGGGACTCTCGCATTTGCATGGATTTCCATGACCTCAATCTAGCTTGACTAAAAGATGACTTTTGCTTACCCGTATTGAATAGCCGGTTGACATTGCGCCCGGTCACGAGATGCTATCACTCATGGATGGCTTCTCGGGTTATAACCAAATATTGCTTTCCCCTGGAGGATCAACAAAAAACAACATTCATCACCCCTTGGGGACCTTTTGCTATCGAGTCATGCCTTTTGGCCTTAAAAACATTGGTGCTACATATCGTTGGGGTATGACTTACATCTTCTATGACATCATGCATCGTATATTAAAAGATTACGTGGACAACCTCCTTTCCAAATCTAAACACCGCTCTCGAGCACCTCACCATCCTAAAAACCATCTTTGACCGCCTCATTAAATATTGTGTTCACCTTCAGCCCAAGAAGTGTGTCTTTGTGGTTCTCTCAGGAAAGCTCCTGGGATTTATCATTTCCCTACGTGGTATAGAAGTTGACCCTACTAAAGTCAAGGTCATTCTTAAAATGCCTCCACCCACTAACCTTAGGCAACTCCATATCCTACAAGGTAAGTTGTAGTCTATTCGCCATTTCATTTCACAATTGTCTGATCGATGTCAACCATTTCATCATCTTCTCAAGAAGGATGTCTCCTTTAAATGGGATAATGACTACCATAAAGATTTTGAGGCCTTAAAACAATACCTTCTCCAACCACCTGTACTCATTCCACCTAAAGATGATCAACCCTTCTACCTATACATCTCAGCTACCAATCACTCCTTGGGGGCCATGCTCACTCATCGCGATGAACAATATAGGGTAGGGAGTTTATTACATAAGCCTTACTCTTTTAGACTACACAACTTGATACACAAGTTTTCATTACCACAAAACTCTGCCATTACCTACTTAACCAAAAACCTATGTTGTGACCAACACCGACCCTTATACTTCATGTATGCCAAACCTTACCAAAATCAATGTGTTGCATGTTGGTTTATACTTTTGGCCTAACTTGACCTCAAATTTATCACCAAAAGTCCATCAAGGGCTAAGCTATCACGACCAATTTTCTCGACGCACCTATTTCCTGGGATCAACCCTCTAATGTTGACTTTCTAGATGAGTCCATCACTACTCTTTCCCGGACAAACCTACTTACCAAATGACACTCTTATTCGATAGTTCCAAGTGTCGGTGTGGAGGTGAGGTTGGTGTTATCCTCATTCCGCTTGATGGTGAACCCATGCCTTTGTCTTTCAAAATTGATTTTCATTGTACAAACAATATTGCTAAATACGAAGTGCTCGTATTAGGTCTACAGTTGCCTATGCCTTAGATGTCAAGTCCATCAACATCTTTGGTGATTCTCAATTGGTCGTAAACCAAGTGAATGGTATATACCAATGTCCTAATGAGACACTTAAAAGTATAAAAATCATGTGGACATACTTTTGACCACCTTCGACTACTATGAACTTCAAACCATCCCTTGCTCAACCAACAAATTTGCAGATAGCATGGCATGCTTGGCCTCTCAAATACCCACTTCGCTTGCTGACTCTAAAATATTTGTCACCATACAAAGACTCCAATCACCCTCCTATTTACTTCGTGAAGTTTACTCTATTGGAACCACTGCCCTCAACTCGAGTGAAATTTGGTATAAACAATACTCTGACTATTTTTCTCTCTCCATCTTGCCTCTTGACCTCACCTGTAATGGAAAACGTGCCTTTCTTAAAAGGGTATCTCATTACATCATCATGCGTGGCCTCCTCTATAAGTGCGGCTTTGATGGCATTCTCTTAAGGTGCCTTACAAGTTCTAAAATTCCTTATACCATTAAGGAAGTTCATGATGGCATATATGGAGGTCACTTCAGTGGCCTTGCTGTTGCTAAGCATATTCTTCACTTAGGCTATTACTAGCCGACCCTCAACCATGATTGTTATGACTATGTCAAGCGTTGTGTAAAATGCCAACAACACACCAACCATCATCATACACCCTGTCATGCCTTACAGGTCACCTGTGACCTTTGGCCCTTCTCTCAATGGGGTTTGGATCTTGTCAGAGAGATCAATCCCCATTCTTCCTAAAGAAATCAATGGATCATCACTGCTACCGAATACTACACAAAATGGGTTGAAGCCATACCTCTCATCTCCATGAAAGCTGAGAAAACATGTGAGTTCATCCATCATCACATCATTTTTGCTTTGGTGTTCCACATCACCTCATCACTGATAACGGAAAACAATTCAAAAAGAAAACCTTGCAAAAATTTGTGATGCCTTTGGCATTCAGCTAAAATTCTCATCACTTTATTACCCACAAACCAACAAATAAGCCAAATCCACTAACAAAACCCGTGACAAAATTCTCATGAAAAGGGTTAATGATACCGGGAAGGACTCGACATATGTACATTCCTTTCACTCTATGGGCATACCGCACTAGTATTCACACTTCCACTACCACCACACCTTTTTCTTTGGTCTACGGTACAGAGGTTGTTCTACCTCTCGAAGTCTAGATTCCCTCACTCTGCATTTCTCTCCATGACATGCTCAATGATGATGAATTTTGTCAGGACCATTTAGCACAACTTGAGTTATTAGATGAACGTTGTCTTAACACTCTTGACCACCTTCAAGTTTACAAAAACGTATCAAACATTCCTATGAAAAATGTGTCCATGAACGAACGCTTCAAAGTTGGTGACCTTGTCTTGAAAGAAAATCAACATGTAACCAAAGTAGAAAAAAGTAAACGAGGAAAATTTTCTCCTAATTAGCTTGGAACATACAGCGTGAATCATACTTATGGATCGGGTGCTTATCGTTTGTCTTCACTCAATGGTAAACCCAAACCCGAGCCCCTTAATGCCTTACATCTTCGACCATTCTTCTATTGAATTTTAGTCCTACGTCATCTTCTCGCCTCTTTCCATGCCTCGTCCCTTGAGCACTATCCACTTCTTACACCTCACCAACGATTAAACAAGAATAATGTGCGTGCATTCGTCACTTTTTATCTTCTCTTGAATATGTGTACCATGACACTGCACATAACATGATTCTCATGGATACTTTTCATTTGCTTTTAGATGAGATCCCATGGTCATTTCACCCTAATTTCTGAACAAGAATCCTATTCTTCACCTTAGTCTTGTCCATGACTTAAAATCCCTCACATGGGATCCAACTCCTTGAGTCAAAATTCCAATAAAAGATGACTCCCTCAAAAGGACATCTTTCTCTCTATAATCACTGCTATAAATAGACATCTCCCTTAAATGATAGATACGTAAAGCTATTTCAAAAAAAGAGACAAGAATCTGAAGCTTCCCGCATCGATCAGCTTCACGAAGACCTCAAGGATTTAATTTCCTCATACCATACTGGACTTCCCACATCGATCAATATATCTCAAATACAAGTCAAAAAAAAACTTTTTCATCATGGACTTGCCCATTATGACCTGGATCTCTTGCCACAAGGCATCCGATACCAAATAACATATAAACCAATCACTTTTTCACCCTCTCACCATTCACACTTTCATTCCCTACCGCATCAAGGACCCTCGTGGAACTATGACATTTGGTGGTCATGTGACTAATTTTCACCTTTCGAATAATCCATCATGCAATGTCTTTAGGGTCTTACGTTCATCAGCCTATCTCAGGTATGACCTACTCGTTATGATCCTAACCAATTAGGTGGCTTTCTTACCTCCTCTTATCTTTTTAAACTACTTCATTACATATTGATTACCTTATACAAGATTAGCTTCTCGATGCTTATCTTTGGGTACCTTTTCCTCTTTCATCAACTCAAAATCACCCATACCAATGTGCCTACAATCCACCCATACCTAACAGACCTAGACTCAATCATGCCTAAAACCTACCAACTCATTCTCATACCTCCTCACATTCTTCCCTAGCTTATGGGAGAACTACATTGGCCTGAGGTCCCTTTTCACTGAGACTATGTAGGTAGCACTCCGAGGGCATGGGGCCCTTGGAGGTTAGCTCAGCCACTCTCTACCCTAACCAATTCACCTTTTATTTTCCTAAATCATGATCTACCCTTGTTAGATTTCTTTTTATCTTAATAATTGAAATTAAAACCAACAAACAAAAAATTGTTTTCCACCTTTATCATCATCCAACATCCATTCATTATGTCTACCATTTCTTTACCACTATCATGCATGTATTATAAAACATCTTAAATATGACCCATATCATCATTCATTGCACAAATTAATGAATTACAACCTCAACCAATTTAGACTCCACCATGCCTAAAACCTAACTCAACCATGCCTATGACCTGACTCAATCCATGCCTACAACCTAACTCAATCATACCTATGACTGGACTCAATCCATGCCTACAACCTGAATGAATCCATGTCTAAAACCTAACTCAACCCATGCTATAACCTAACTCAATCATACCTATGACCGGACTCAATCCATGCCTACAACCCGATTCAATCCATGTCCAAAACCTAACTCAATCTATGCCTATAACTTGACTCGATCATGCCTAACACACCTACCATGAATCCATCTATGCATAATAGGGAAAATTATATCAACATGTATACACATAATGACCATAATCATCATCATCTTTATAAATACAAGTATCCAAACATGTGTATCCATATACATAACTATCAAATGTCTTCAAAGACACGCATGTTGGTGTATATAATCCAATCTCTCAAAACTCTCATATACCAATCAAATCGATCCACCCTAGCTTGTGGATCCACCTATCAAACAACTCTCACTAGCCACATGACTTGAAAACTCAGTCCTCAGTCTCACTTTGTCACTTCCCACCTTTTCCTCTCTCTCTCTTGTCATTTTCCCAATTCGATAAAAGACAAATGATTTGAAAAATACGGAATTTTTTTATAACTTACCCAACTTGACCGGTGATGGTTTTACCTTAATCGACATCGGTCCTGTGCCCTAGCTTATTGTGGTCGGTCCATCTTGACTAGCATTAGTCCCTTTCAACCGTCATTGGTTTACCTGTTTAGTCTTTTTCCTACCCCTACCCCCAATTTTTGACCTGAATCCTTTTTTACCTCACCCACACCTCACTTGGACACTTCATTGTATCCTCTTGACCTTATCATTTACCCCCTCACCTCGTCCTCATTTGAGGACTCATTATTTTTCCCATACCTCAGCCCTACCCATGCTAGGACCTAGATATTTGGACCTAGAACATCGCTTTACGACCTTTAACCTCATGTTTTCGCTATACCTTGCAGAATTATTACTTGTGTTGATGGATATATTGACCTTACCTTGCCTCTTACCATTTTTGTTTATCTTGACCCGACCCTTGGTGTACTTGGAACATACCTAAACGTTCTCGCACTGACCTGTGTCATGTTTCCACCATATCCTATACCTGGATACCGGAATCACTTAAACCTTGTTTGGATAAACCTATCGACCTTAGACACCTTGTAGAGTTTGACTACACTTCAATTTGGTACCATTCTACGCTTTATACATGTGATTGCGTTTTCTTTACTACCTCTAACCTTGACACATTACCTAGATTACCCACGTAGACCTTTTTCCTTTCTTTTCCCCATTACCCACCTTCCTCTTCATCACATTTACCTTTTATCAAACCACTCATCGACACTACCTTTTGCCTTTTCCATTCCTAGTTTGAGGGGGATCACCCTCACCCATACATGGGAAAACCACATTTTATTTTTGTAAGCGTTGCTTACCAATACAAGCTACACAACAAAAAGGGGCAAAATGTAGACACCAAAATTGGGTCACACTCCCCTTGGTCCCTCAAAGAAATAAATACCTTGAACACATTCACCTAACCATGGGCCCTTTCATCCTACTCTAATATTAATTCAATTAACTTAATTAAATTAACTCATTATCCTCACAATATTTATTATTTAAATATCCTAATTGAGATAATGCCCACATATCCACCTCATCTAGCCACCTCACCCTAAGACCTATTCTTAGTATGTTTCCATAACTAACTAAGACCTACCTAAACCCTAAAAATCAAAGCCTACATTCCCTCTAACCACATTCCCACATGTTGAAAAGGAAGCTTCCATCCTAATCTGTGGAGCCAAATGAACGAGATCCTAGAAAATCAAGGGGATCTACCTAGTTTAGTAAACCTAGGAAATCCCACCCTAACCGACGTTGGTTACCCTAAACCGCCACCACCAACCCAAAACCATCGCTTGCGGTTACCATTTAACACCAAAAATAACCTTATTTTGAGGTTGACACATTGTTTAGAAGTTGACACATATTTTGAGAGCAAGAGACGAAACCGGTCTTTGCGCATGCAAGTAAAAAAAAATTTGTACATGCATCAGAGCATCCATAGCCAACACCCGGAACAACCACACACCCATTTTTCTTCACAGGAGCATCTAGGGAAGTGCCAACACCACACCAAGTTCTTTCCATCTGATCACCCTCCATTACCAACCAGACATCAAGCTTGTATAAATAGTAAGTTTTGTTAACCAACACTGGTTCATTATCATTTGAGTAGATTCTTTTACTTCTGTCATTAGTTTCTACTCCCATTTCCATTCCCCCACCATTTACCTCCATGAAAACTGGACCATCCCTTCACCCACACCCTTGAACTGCCCATACCTAGATTTTAATCATCCCTGTGCATACCTGAGACCCACACGAACCTTGCCATTGCCCTTCCATTTTCATCTAGCCTCAGATCTACCCTCACCTCAAGTTTTATTGAGTTTCCTGTACCCCAACCATACCAACGCCGGTTAACCACAACTACTGCTGGTTAACCTAAACTAACATTGGTCATACCAGACCGACGTCGGTCTCTGTGTTTTTTATCAGAAACCAAGAACAGAGGTTAAAACCTCTACCTAATACCTGAAACAACCTAGAACCTTACCCCGACTAGTAATGATTCCGACAGAGACCTTGACCTTCATATTTAATCATAGCTTAGCCTATTGTGAACGAATTTGCTTATTATAGATGAATGAGATACCTAAATCATTTTAAATACAGTAGGATTTCCTTTATTGTTAGCATTAATTTGTTTTAAATAGTGGATTGACAGCCATCTAGGAAGTATCACACTTCTTGGATCTAGCACATGCTAGGCAGTCCACTACATATACTATTTAACTTTTATTTGGTGGTCTTGTTTTCCATTTTAGGTAGTTCCTCCAAGCAAAAAGGAAGTTCTCACGATCAGCTATGGATCAAGAAGTCATATGCGCGTAACAACCTACAACCAGCATCTTAATAGGTATTCCTCCTAGCCCTTTACCCTTATCTATTTCGTCAACATTCGAAGAAATGATCTAGAATTAGGTGAACAATTGCGCTAAATGTATAGGTGTCGAGCTAGACTATTTAGTTGTTTATATCACCCAAAATGTGGGTTGAGTCATTGGTAAGACCACCCAATGCATTGGGCTCACCATATAATGTGGTGAGCTAATAAATACATCCACAGAGCTAATTGGAAATACTGCAGAATCGCTTGAGCAATGTAGTATTAACAAAACCAATCTTGAACAATAAGGGAGTTAACTCGAGAAATGTGGTAAACATGATCAACTCGGTGGGGAGTTGATCACCCCACCAAGCTAGTAATATAGCTCGAATGAGCTAATTATCAACCTGCAATGCAAAAATCAAATCATAGTGCAAAAATCGAACTCAAAATACAAAATTGAGCTTGGAATGTAAAATTGATGTCCACATCATGGTTTGATAGCTCACCATGTCGGTAAACAAGAATATAGCTCTCATGGCATCTGGGCTCCCCTTTGTTACAAAAGTTAAGCCTCTTGTTATTTTTTGCGCGAAGGTTAGTAAAAAAATAGAGGCTCGAAACTATATCGAACAACCTTTACATCTTTTGTTCCTTGCTACGCGTCACGTTTGGATTGGATTATTGACTAGGGTTGACCCGTTTAAGACTCGTAACTTTGACCGGTGATAGAATCTACATATAGACTCCATTTATGAAGTTCAACATACCGTTGGAAAGGTCTTGAGAATCCATTTAGCATGGTGCAGATTTAGGGAAGTTTAGGGAATATATTTATAGTGAAAAATACTCCACATCAGTAGTTTCCAATAAATGTTGACCTACCATCAAGTTTTGGAAGTCAAAGTCTTGGTGTAGTTTGCATGCAAACTGCACTTTAGGTTCCAAAACCTGAAATACGTTTGAAATGGTTAGATTTTGAAAGTCGTAAGTCTAGATAATTTGTATTAAAACTACACTTCAGGTTCCAAGTTTTGATTTTCAAGTGGGGAATTAGACTTCAAAACTCAACATGAATTTTACATGCAAACTAAACCCGAGTTCTTACTTCGATCGGTGCGTTTATTTTCTATGGTAGATTTTGGACTTCGAACTCAACAAGTAGTTTTCATGCAAACTATATGTTAATTTCTAAAATCCAAAGTCCGAAGAAATTTAAACACTTAGGAAATTTTTAGACATTTTTTTGAAAAAATTAAAAAATGGTACAAGGAAAAGAAATTGCAAGAAACTTTTTGAAAGTCCTCTTGGCAAGGGGAACTTGGAAAGTGAACAGTATGGAAATGATTGTTAAGAAATCATGTGCTACTTCATGGACTTTGTTCTTAACTCGACTTAACTCATCAAGTGGACTGGGTGGACAGGTATACCTTCTTTGAATTAGGAAGGAGATTGGAAATTCTCAAGTCTTTCATTGAATGAGTGATTAATTTCTATAAGAAAAAGGAAATCGGTGTCTTTGAGCTACATTTAATAATTTAGCATCCTTGTCTACTCTACTCTCCTCACATCCGTGCCGGTGGGAGGTTTTGTGTGGGTTAATGTCGAGGCACATTATCCAATATTTTTGTGGTTGGGATGAGCTCCCTAGTAAATTCTCTAGAGATATTTGAGGTTGGGTCTATAATGGTGGAGCTAATCAAAGTCATAGACATCTCCTCCAATTATAAAGCTTGAGTGGGTGGGTGATCTGTTATTCGATTGCTATTTGAAAAATAAGAAATTGTTGAGCATAGCGGTCATAAAGCCATTCCTTTCAATAAGTAATGGAGCTTAAGAAATACTAATCATTTTATTTGATACAAAATGATGTGTATTATGAAGAAAATATGCATAGGTGTGCTCTAGTGGTGGTTAAGATGAGAAAAGAGTTTCTATAATGAAAAAACATAACCAAACCTTAAATTTGTATGATAGGATACAATGTTATTATACAAAATCTCTTTTTCCTCAAAGAACATTTAAGACGACATGTCTCCACACTATGATGTTGTATGAGCATGCTGAAAAATTTGTTAATAATCATCCAAGAGTAAGAAATGTCCTTTACACACACATTTCTTATATAAATATATAAAGGAAAATGCCTAGCGACCACTAATATTTGTTACTATGATTTGTTATCCAATTGCTATTTTCAAAATAAGAAACTTTTGATATGAACCGATCACTAAATAATGGATCTTAACTATTCTAATATTTTTCCTTGATATGAACCAATATGAATTATGTGTTATACATAATATATATTATGATAAATATATAAGGTTTGATCCCTCTCAAGGGTATGTAGTGGAATAACTTGGCTCCACCAGGATAGTCAAGCCAATATGATACAATTATAATTTATGAAAAATACTAGTGATCCAAAGATGTACGAGATAGGTTTTACATTGGTGGAAAGGAATCCTAGAATATACGGAGGCTCGCCGCCACTAGGCTTCGTTGACAAATAAATGGACAACATAAAACATACATAGTTATTCCTTAACACCTATTGAAAGAAATAACTTAGCGACCACTAAGACCTAATGTAAGTAATGGAGCTTAGAGGTCACTAAGCATCTTCCTTGATAAAAACGATATGAATGATGTGTTATACAAAATATATATTATGAGAGTTACATAATGCATGATCCTCGTTAACGGTATGTAGTGTAGCACTTAGCTCCACCAGGGATAGTATAGCTAATTATGATACAATTATAAAAAATGAAAAATACTAGTGATCCAAAGTTATACATATAGTTTTTTACATTGTTGGAAAGGAATCCTAGAAAATATAGAGGCTAATGGTGCTAGGCTTCTTGTCGATAAATAAATGGACAATATAAAACATGCATAGTTGTTCATTAACACCTATTGAAAGGAATAACTTAGTGACCACTAAGACCTAATGATTTATTATTTTAAATCCAATGTTGGAATAATAAATCATAGTAATGGAGCTTAGCAGTTGCAAATTTCATTCCTATATATAAGCCAATGTGAAATATGTGTGAAGTGAAAAATTATGTTTTAGGTTTACTAGTGTAAAATGTAAATAACACCAAAATATTGACAAACACAAGAGATATTATAAATTTCATGCCACGTGTCATCATTTTAGTGGGTGTTATTTACATAATAATATTGCAGATTTATATAGGTTAAAAATATTTTATAGGCGTTTCTTTAAATATAAATTTCTTAATAAATGTGTCAATTATATTGTTTCCTAACTATCTAAAACCCTCAATACCGATTTCGATAAAAATTAAAAATAAATGTGTGTATATTATTCTATTATACTTTAAAACTATGTTTAGAATTTATTACATCTGTTTCATTATAATATATTTTTTTATCATGCTTATATTAATATTTTTGATTTCAAGCTCATTTCAAAAGAAATATTTTCCGTTGTCTTGCTCATTTCAAAAGAAAAATTTATAAAAAAATTTTCCCCCTTTTCTACACATTTTCTTAATGAGGTAAAAATTCAAATTTTGAATTAAGAATCCCCGCATTTGTGGATATTTGCAATTTCAATACCCCATAATTTTTTTATCGAGAGGGAAATTCAAATTTTCATACCCCGTACTTTTTTTGAGATCTGGGTTTTTTTTTTTTTTTTTTGAGATTGCAGAAAATAAGCTCTTGAAATCATGATACAATGCACACATGCATTAGATTCCAGTCAAAGTGCACAAATTCAAACTATTTTTTACAAGGGAAAAATGAGGCAAAGATTATTGTTGGAAAAACAAGCACTGAGAGGGGAAGGGTGAACCAATGCTTCTAAAATTTTTGAAAACCTTTCAAAAAATTATTAATACATTCAATCTTAATTGATCTTTACCATGTTAAGGCCATGAAATTCACACATATGCAAGAAACCATAAAACACACATGAACACAAGGTTTAATGTGGGAAACCCTTTAAGGGAGAAAAACCCATTGAAATCAATGCACTAGTGTGGACAAATTGTCCTATAAGATTACAAGGATTTCATTTGTTGAGAATCCACTCAAATTGAAGCTATAACTCCAAAATTTAGCTAAGCACCCACTTAACCTTTTGTAATTTTCTACTTGCATGGAAGCTCCAACTCCCAAAACTCCAATCAAGCTCTTACTTGACCTTTTGCAAGCTATAACTTACAAGGAAGTTTCAACTCCATATTTGATAAGAAAAAACTGAGAATTTTATAGATGTTTTGATCACCTTACCTTGGTTATTTCACATAACAGATTATGATCTCTTGTTCAACTCTTCTATCTTCTATTTTCACCCTCCTCCTCCCTTTGAATCATCTCTTTTATAATCTTCTTAATCTGATACAAAACACCATCATAAAAGGATTTTTTATACACATTATTTTCATGCTTTTCTCCTTGAATCACCCTCTCAAGAACCTACTCTCTCATGTATACATATTGCTACAAAAATGTAGTCATGAAGTCACTAGACATGCTTCTTGATATTTATAGTTTTTCATCTCATTCTACTCCTTCAAAACATGGTATTAAAAAAATTATCTTGCACATTAAGATATATAAATACAAGAGGAAAATACCTCTTACTATTTGACTTCTTACCCATTCACCTTCTACCTTCTTTAACTCATTCAAGGGACTTGGATGACATCATCTAGAAACCGACATAGTGTTCTCATTATATCTGCAAGCGTGTCGCTTAAAGATTCAAACCTTACATGAACTATTGTGGTTTTTATAGAATATACGAGGTGGACCCAATACACCTCTGAATTCAATGCATCTATGGCACAAATGATAAGATTAAATACTAACATCCACTCACACCGATTTATAATCGTCATTTCAGTTTGTCTCCTTCTTTCCAATGTACCATTTTTGTCTTCTAGCTGACTTACACAAATTGAACAGTGTTGTGATCATGCATGCTTGTTAAAAACCTATTTCCTATTCTATAAATCCTTTATATGCTTCATACTTCACCATTTCTCCTTAAGAATCCATTTGAACTCATATTCTTCATTAGAGCTATGGCCTTCAAATACGCAAATGTCACTTGATTACAAAAGGAACTCCCTAGAATCATGTCATGAAAATGAATTAGGATAAGATGGTATTCAATATGTCAAAGATATCATCACTTTATTGAGATGTTGTAGATTAAGGAAAAATACTTCAAATCAAATCTTCTTCACAAACTTCTTATATGTAGTTATCAAGGAATTAGAAACCACCATAGAAGCACTTCATCACTTGTAATGCATGAGTCTTCAAAAAAATTTCAAGGCTTGGCAAAAGTGGTGAGTGACCTATATATCACATTTAAATGCATGGAGAAAATTTTCTAGTCTCTATTACACAATGAAAATCAGTTTTGAGCAAGGACATAATGGGCTTATATGCCCAAAAAACATTTTCATAAAATGAATTGCTTCACTCATATAATAACCTAGTAAATACTCCTATGGAAACTTTATGGAAATTTAAAAACCTCATTTATCTCATCATGTCCATAGAGTGAATGATTTCAAGGTTTATAACATGAATATGCTTACATCTTTGGACTGATCATACCATGTCTTAGACTACAAAACTAGTTCTAGATCAAAGGCTTCCAACACCAAAAAATTCACTTTATTGATGAAACAACACCTTGAAAAATTCACATGGGACCTATACTCGATCTACAAACATTCACATGCATGAGTTATATGGAGAAATTTTCATACATCTCCATTCCTCAGACCTACTTGACAGGCCTACAAGATCATATTTGACCATTGAACCTTGAACACTAAACCACCTCACCAAATAAACTCATGAGATTTAATAGGTCATATTAGAACTCTAGCAACCTTCCATTCCCATATTGCACTTGAATAACATGTCATTTCATCAAGACCTCTTCAAACTCACATGTCTAGTTTTGCATGTTTACTCCTTTAGTAGTAGACCACTTAGATTGACCTTGTTCATACAATTTTTGTAATGTACTTACCGATTTATTTTCATGAGTAGTTAGGGAACCTCCCAAGATTTCTCCCACACTAAAATTTCAAACATGAAGATTTCTATACAAGATTGTACAAGAAAATTATTACAAAATAAGGCTATTTGAGCACCTTACTAGCTGACCTGAAGAGTGAAACCACCACCAAAATAAATTAGAGAGAGTTATCTTCATGCCCAAATCATCAATTTATCTCACCAAGTTCATTTCATGACTAAAAACTTGATTTATTCTCCATTTCTCTAGAGGTAGGGTTTTGGGAGGGTTTGGAGTGACTTGACTTGTTAAAATTCAATTATAAATGATGGTCCTTAATTATTCCTCATTCCAACTCTAAAATGATCTTGATTCCATGCCCTAACTATGATGAAATATATCGAGACACCATGTAGAGGTTTTACGTACCAATGAGCTCTTTAAAGTTGACCCTCGAGCTAGGAAAGAACATTTTGGGAGCTCGGTAACACTAAAAACTTCATAAATTCAAAATTCTTCTTCACATTTGCATGAAATTTGGTCCACATCACTGGAGTACCCTTTTTCACATGTCTCAAGGATTGTTTTCTCATAAATAGTCCTATATAGGTTCTTGAATAACACCATTTGTACCTATTAATCTTGCTTGTCCTCAAGGATAGTCATGAATAGGACCCTAAACATGCTTCGATAGTTGAGGCATGACTTGTATCATCATATAAAACCTTCTTAAAATGTACCTACACACTTATCTTACTTGGGTTGGCCTACCATAACTTGTTTTTCTTCATACACCCATCCAAGATTACACTAGGTCCTTGAACTAGGCCAAATTGAGCTAGTTCCAACTCATACTTCAAGAATTTTTCCTATTTTCATCATGAAATTGTCCTAACATTCCTACTTTATGATTTTCATGCCTTGATTTTTCTTCTCCTTCAAAGCATCATGCCTTCATTCCACCTTAATAAGTCATTTTTCTAACTAGGACGAAGGATTAGGACTACTGGACTGAGCTAGTCACACTAGTTCAACTCATGCACCCTTGTATTCATCACGTTAATTATATTTTCTCATCAAATACCCGATAAACGTGCTATGAAATCATACTTGACATCTTCTCACATCATTATACTTCTTGTATAAGCCATTTTCTCCTTAAGAAGTCAAGTCTTAGTCAAGTGTTCTCATACCATGCCTTGTCTTTCCTTTTCAAACTCATTCCAAGATTCCTCTTGCTCTCATTCATCATAATTTTTCATTATTGTTCCTTTTAAATCATTTAAAATTAAACATCCACATTTTAACAATTATAATCACATTTGTAGAGCAGACACACAAAGGAGGCAAGAACAAGAGATTGCGGATAAATTACAGTCCGAGTGCACGAATCAAAGAAAATTTTGTAATGGAACAATCAATTAGTGATAATAAATATCGATTACAGAAGCAGGCACAAAAAGGAAAAAAATCGCAAGAGGAAATAAAAATGGGTTGCATATAGAATCGTGTAGATAGTTTGTTTGAGATAGAGACGAAGGTTTCACAAACATCATCAAGAACAAAATAATTTTAGATACTACTAAAACAGGTATTTATCAAAATAATCTATTATATTATATGTGTACCTTTTTTAAAGTAGGAAAGTTCACGCGCTTTGTCCTCACCTAGTTCTTATGGTTTACACGATAGTCCACCTTGCCTTTCCCTCTATTGCCTTTGTAGTTCCTTTTCATCACCTTGTCAAATTGCCTTGTTCTTTCTAAAAACATAATTTTTTTCTGCCCTAATAAAAGAAAATTTAATCCCCTTTCAGCTCTTATATTTGTCTCTATTAAACGTGTTCCCTTTTCATCCCTTCTATGTCTCTCTTTGGATAATATTTTTATGCATTTTCCATTATCATTCCTACAATTTTTTTCCGATAATGATGGCTTGTCTCCCCAATAACAAAACACACATCACATATTCAAATTTTTTAAAATCGTAATGGTTTGAGAGACTCAAAGTATAGTTTAGGTATTCATTTTGACTTCCTTTAATGCTTTTTATTAAGATGAAAGAAATAAATGTGGCTAATTATTTCAATGTACATTGTTTATATGGTTGCCGCATTGACATTCGGGAAAGTTTTTTCACGTTAACAAATTGCTTTAAAACTATAGAACCATGTTAAGTATTCAATTGTATGATATATATTTTTAATTATATACATTTTCCCATGTAGAAATAGTCAAATGTAATGTCTTTAACAAGTTTATTTTTATAAAATGGAAGGTAAACATATTATATATACGTGTAAACATTTTTTTATTATTGGAAAATATTTTTTTGGGAGGGACTATACCCCATTACAAAAATGGCTCTGAAGCTAGATATAGCAAAGTAATAGATTAGATGGAGATCAATATCATATGTTTTACATGAAGACACAACCGCAACAATACAACTACAAAGAAAAGTACAAAATAAACTTACAAAACCATTGTTAAACATCACAAATAAATCAAATAAATGGCAAAAAAAAAATAGAAATCAGCATATTAGATAAAGACGTCACTTGGATGCTTTATCTACAATTTTTTTCGAATCCTATAAGGCACTGAATAAAGCTATGGTAGTGACCTGAGCGGGGTCATTATTGTCACTGGGTCAAGAATTGGGCTTGCGCTTGTCCTCCCCCAAATGTCCCCTAAGATGTTTCGAGCATGCAAACGTTCTTCAATTTCTGTTCCAAGAATTTGTAAACAACTCGTAATGGCCCTAGTAATAGACTCATGTCTTCCCTTCATATGCAAAACCCATTTATCAAGAGAGTTAAGATATCTTGTATTTGGCTTTCAATAAGCCCAGATTCCTCCATTTTCCTCTTTACAACTCTTTTTGTTAGTTGCTTCAGGTTTATCTCTAGGGTCTCTAGTTATTTCTTAGTCTCCTCTAGCCACTTTTGTATCTCTCCACTTTTCTCCACCTTCTCTTTGCTAGGCCATGGTTGCCACATGTGAAGAAAAAGTTTTTCAAGTTCTACCTCTTTATGGTGGCTACTCTTTGTGAAGGTTTCGTTTTGGGGGAAAAGGGTGATTGAGGAGGAAGAATCAATTTTTGGTTTGAATTTTCCTCCGACTCAAAGTGGCGGGGGATGCATAATGGGAGAAGGAGTGGGGTAGGGGTGAGGGGAATGATAGGTTTTTGAGCCATGTAAAATTGGTGCAAAAAGGATAAGTCCTTGATGAAGGGGGGCAACACGAGCAAGCTTTTAGACTTCAATGATGAAGTGTTCAAGTGAGTTTAGTATGAAATGTGGGAAGTAGACTTTTACATTCCTCCTAAAATGATTCAAAAAGACTAAATGCTTGAGAGGAACTATAATATATCTACCTTCAAGAGACACATATCGAACCATCATTTTGGTAATCTCATTAAAAGGATTTAGGATGGAGGTGGCCTTTATAATGGCGATTCATAAACACTAGATTTTCTCCCTCTTCCACAAATATTTTAGTTTCATTGCCTTGTCAAATCTTTTGTTAAAAACCCTATTTCCTTCCAAACTAAGGTATGTTATTTCAACAATGATTTCTTCTGTCACATGTATGGTTTTATCTCCATACGTTACCACTTTGTTTTTCCATCCACCCATGAATGTAGAGATGTGTTGATCATGGCCTTGAATTCATTCAATGGAGTTCAAAATTCCTCCTATCTGAAGATAGTTCCATATCTTTGCATTATCTTTCCATGTAGGGTCACAAATGTGTTCAATTTGACATGACACTCCTCCCATTCTTACTCTGTCTTGCCACCGCAAAATCCTTCTTTATCCTTAAGAGTGTTCTTGAAACCACCTAAAATCCATGTAAACATTATTAAATATAAATTTTAATCATTATATTTTTAAATATATATTTCCTTTTGCATCCATTATGCTATGCCAAAATTACAGATCTTTGTGCCCTCCACGATATATTTCTTTCTTTCGATGTACCATTTTACGAAATTAGAGGTTTATTTCTAATTAAATGTGAACCCAGAGAATAATATATTTCATATAAAACTTAATTTTAATATGCTACATATTATTGGTGAGATATAGAGTTTTGTTAAATATATTAATACATGATTGTACACGTATATGTATGTATCTATATGTAAACTCAATCATGAAAAATGTTTTCTAGCATAGTGGCCACCGAGCTATAATTATTATTTGGCAAAAAAATCTATGTAGCTTAGCATCCACATGACTCAATTGTTTTTATAGGCAAATAACTATTATTTGGGCCTAGTGATCGCTAGTTTATTTTTCTATTGTTTTATACGTAAAGATTAACAATTTAGATTTATAACACAACTTTATTATAAACATGATATAATTTATCTAGTAAGATATTCCAACATGAAATTTTAAGCCTATAGGACAAAAATCTCAACATGATATTCAAATCCTATCACATGATATTTGAATTTGAAAGAGGGTTTAAAACCCACAAACGAGGATCACGAGGGATGATGTGCACATCAATGGACATGCGAACGACAGCATGAAGAGATCTCGGGAGGAGCAAGCATCAATCAAATGTGCATGCAAAGATTTGAAACATGGGTAGAACTTGGTTAAGCCATAAAACTCTCCTCTCTCTCATAGATCAAATGGGGTGTACATATAGGAGGTGCTGAGTAACCCCAATGCCTGTAATCATGACAACTCAAGTAGAGAGGGGGAGTTACATTCCTAGAATAGAAGTGTAACTCCCAATGACGCATATGATGCAATGACGCACTGACGCATAAGAGAATCTCATAATGACCCCTAAATGACACGTGGACCTACGATCTCACCTAAGTGAGATGACTCACTTAATGATGTGGAAAATAATACACACCAACACCCCCCTTCATCGTAACTTAGGATCAGGCTACAAGTCAAAACTAGAAATGGGTCCCAAAACAAAGCCTGATGAGGTACCCATGTACAAGAAAATGATCCCAAGTAGTGAAGGAAAACCTAATGGGAAAAACATCCAACACAAGAGAAAAACCCTCTCTAATCTAAGAAAGATGCCAAATATGGGTCCCTAATAGACTAGACTAAAAGGGTACCCATGTACAAAGAGGAAATCTCTCGGAAAGAAGAAGAAGAGAGAAGAAGAGGGAGATGAGAGGAATGCAGAAGATGTCATGGATGGATCTGAACTCTACAACTCTAGGAAGTCTCCCAGAAGAATGTCGATGACGAGATCCTTTGCCTCGGATCAAGAAGAGCCATCCACAAAAACTATGTACCTACCCTTAGGAAGGACAAAATGACATGTTAGAAGTCCACCCACTCCACGAAGGAAATCAAGGTAAGCAATACGAAGAACTCTGAGTCTGGTGCATAGAAGTGTGACATAGGTCTAGCAAGTGAGTGCCAAGGAACTGAAGGTAATGCCACATGTGTAGAACTATTAGAGTGAAAAGAGGAACACCCGCAGAAAGGATGTCCAAGTGATGTGAAGGGAACAAAACATCCTCCACAATAAAAAAGGATCCATAGCTGAGGGTGGATCAATGAAGGTCTCCAGAAAAGTGGAAGTGGTAAGAGTCCCAGAATGGGCACTCCCATGACGGAGATGATGAACTCCTCTGAAACACCTGTAGATGGATGAGGGACCTGTAGTGCATCACAAGTAGACTATGCGAAAAGACGAATAAGGTCAATTAGATACTCGTCCTAATGAGGGGACTCAACAAACAAGAGCGATGTCGATAGGTATGAGTCATCCAATGAAGGCAGAGGAGTGGAAGGGGCCTCGCACAATGAAGGTGGAAAAGAGGTGGGTGTAATGATGGTGTGATACCGAGTATGAGACTACTCGATATTTCTGAGATGTGGGATGTTTCAACACTCTCTCGGAATAGTGAGAGAAAGAGGAGAAGAGTCTTCTCAGTAGTACTCTCGACATCGGATCGGTGTACAATCCTCGTCATCGAAGTAGAACCAAGCGAGTCTATGTCATTGGAACTGCACAGCACATGAAGAAATGGAGGAGACAATCAATCAACAAAGCAAAACAACGACTGCAGTATGTGAAGGGTCTCCATAGAGGGACTGAAGAATGCTCTAGACATGATGGGGTGGATCTGAGTTTGCCACGTGAAACCAGAGAGAACAAGAAACATGCATCATCATGTGACCAAAGATGTGGTCGTAAGTGTCAAGGAAGTCCTCTAGATGATGATGATCAGTGGGTGTAGGAACTGGCCCAAGCAAGAAGGGTAAGAGACCCTCTTGGGTGAAGTAACTTTCCATGGAAGCACACCAAGATGCATAGTTCCCTCTCCCGGTGAGAAGTGGTAGAGGTCAAAAGTGATCCTATGACACTCACATCTTGAAAGAGAACTCTCCATGATGAAAAATGCAAGATGCACAAAATCAAGACGTTAGAATCAACCGATAATGTGTATGCGTGTGTAAGCCCAATAGTACTAGTCAACCCCCTGCAATGTGGCACTTTATAAAGTAGTGAATTTAGAAAACGACAATGTCATCACGTAATGTGTGAAAAATCATGTAACTTTGACTAAAGAAGCACTCAAAAATGAGCAATGAGTCAAAAGTTATAACATTAAAACGATTCCCGTGAATCGATGGAAAATGTCAATAAACGCTGCAAACACATTAAAAAAGTGCACGAAATGGGTGAAAAGGGTATCGTGTGGGTACCCATTGAAATGGCATCAAGTTTTAGGCATTTTTTTTTCTTATGAGGAGGGATTAACCTCCTTCCAACCTCGACCTCACCCTCCATCTTTGACACTCGAAGGAAGGACATTAATACAAGCAAGATTACACTTTAAAAAAATATTTTAATGCCAAGATGATAAATGTTTTTCCTTAAAACATTAAAAAGGGAAATTTTTTTGACCTACAAACAATTTTAAAAGGGAATGGGGGTCCATGTTGACCGAGATGGAGGCCACGGTTAGTAATTCTACAATGAGTAGGTCAGGAGCGGAGGCCACGTGTCAGATGGGAGCAGTGGATGCTGAGTAACGGCTTTGAGTCGAACAAAAATATTGTAGGGTGGATTTCCTTTGTAGAGAACTCCGGTGAGTAGACTGCATGCTGGAAAATTACTCTAATACAAAATGATTTTCTCGAGTGGCATCAGATTAGAGAACCTTGCTCTAATACCAAATGATTTTCCGTCACACCAAAAGCTCAAACTGATGGTGGAGAGGGATCTCATCGTGTTAAACAGTTGCTATACCAACACCCTCCCGCACAATGGAGCCGGGTATACACCCAATCAGGCCCAACAACATTAGGAGGCAGTGACACCAGGAATTTCTCGGAGGTCACCCATCCCAAAGATTACTCGGGGCCGGGCGCGCTTAACCGCCTCACTCGATACCATGAAAGAGGGTTTAAAACCCATGAAGCGAGGATCACGAGGGATGACATGCACATCAACAGATGTGTGAACAGAAACATGAAGAGATCTCAGGAGGAGCAAGCATCAACCGAATGTGCATGCAAAGATTTGAGACACGGACGAGAACTCCGGTTAAGCCATAAAAATCTCCTCTCTCTCATAGATCAAATGGGGTGTACATATAGGAGGTCTTTGAGTAACCCCGGTGCTGCAATCATGATAACTTGAGTAGAGAGGGGAGTTACATTCCCGAATAGAAGTGTAACTCCCAATGACGCTTATGGTGCACCGACGCACCGACGCATAAGAGAATCTCATAATGACCCCTAAATGACACATGGACCTACGATCTCACCTAATGAAATGGAAAATAATACACACCAACAGAATCCTAGTAGCCACTAAGGTTGAATATTATTGCATTGCATTATTGCAATGTAACAAACATGTGAGATTAGTGGCCACTAGGATATATGTTACCTTCTATAAAAATATTAGTAACAATTTACATGAAAATTGCGCTAAGCTCCATTATTATCATTATATTTTCGAAAATGATATTCCAAGCCTAGTGACCTCTAAGATCGATGTTTAATAAAGTTCTTTGATTTGACGTAACAAACATTTGAGATTAGTTACCACTAGGCTAGTTATTACATTCTAGACAAGATAAATAATAATAATTTTTTTGAATACACGCATTTCTTGATGGCTTGAATAAAGACAATGCTACAACTACGTTCAATGACTTTTGTTAGATATTTCAACATGATATTCCAAGGCTAGTGGCCACTAAGCTCGATGTTCATTATATTTATTTGATGCATTGTAATGAACATTTAAGATTAGGGTCACAAGGCTAGTTATTACATTCGAGAAAAACAATTAGAAATGATTTGTTGTAAAACTAAACAACGCTCCAATTAATCTGGTTAGATGTTGCACCACGAAATTTTAAGCCTAAGCGTCCACTATGCTGAAAGTTTATTAAATTGCGTTAATGAAAAAAATAAACATTTGACATTAGTGGCCACTAGTCTAGTTATTACCTTCCGTAAAAGAAAATGATGAAAATATCTAATGGTAGGATCCTATTGGCTGCTAAGGTAGCCCATGAATTTTTATTTGGTCACTATTTGGAAAACAAGAAACTTTTGAGATTAGCGACTCCCAAGCCAATCCTTTCAATAAGTAATAGAGCTTACTAGTTGTTAAGAATTATCCTTGATACAAATTAATATGAATTATGTGATATATTGATATGAAAATTGTACTTATTTTTAATGTAATTTTTGAAACAATTCTGAATACTAAAAATTTCCAGATTGAAAATTGATCAAGAGTATTTTTTAATTCAATTTTGGATGTCTTAAAAGCCCAAATTTCAAACTCTTCCAAATAATAAATTATCTTAATTTTCCAACTTTAATGAAATATCTGAATCTAACAATAATCCATTAAAATATTCACTAGTAGAATTTATAATACACTCAAACTAAATTCTTGATTCCAAAATTTGATATGTGCATTCATTTACTTGTTGTGGGTTATGGATACTTGAAATTTTTCCTTCAATCCAATTTAACTAGTTATGTGATTTCTTTATCAATTAATCAAATAAACTATTTTAAATGTTTTATCTGATCAAAAGCTTCCAAAAATTGCAAAATGAACACCACAAAAGTTTGATAATAGAGTTCACCCGAAGGCTACATCTCTGGATTCTCAAAAAGAGAATTGATCTATTCAACATCCAATGAAGTATAATTAACCCTTCAATAATGACTAATAGACCTTTATACCTACATATGAGCTGATCTATGACTCAAGGAACTTTGAACAATATCAGAAACTGCTCCAAGATCGATTTGTGGCTCCTATAGTGCTTCCACAGTGTGATCCCCTTGCAAATGCAACCTTTAAATTCCTAAAATAGAAAATATACAACACTTCATGGAAAAATAAGACTACCACTATCTTCGTATTGAAATTTTGAGCAACTTTTCTTTTTACTCCAAGTTCTGATTCTAGCCTCTAAGTGCCTCAAAATAGAGGATCTCCGCATGATATTCCTTGTCTCTATCCATACATAGCATGCATTGTGTCTTTTATAAAATGCACTTGAGCTCAATAGAATACACATCTGAACTCTTAGGAGAGTCAATTAGGTGCACTTTTTACAAAGTGAAGGTCTTTGGTTTGACACCCACCACCCTCCATTTTATACGATCGTTTTGTGCCTTAAGTGGATAAAAATCCCACATGAGTCAAGATAAGGTTTGAATGAAGGTTTACATTGAGACCACCTTGCCTATGTTTGCATGACTTTGGCCATGTATTGGCCTTTTTCCTGACCACCCAACTATCGAGTTGTGTCTCGTGGTGAGCTATCCGACTATGAGTTAAGCTATGTGCTATGTTTATTTGAATTGCCCACTATGAGGGCCCGAGACAATGTATAATACTACGCTAGTTGGTTAAGTTCCGAGCTAATGTGGGAAATGGGTGCCGAGTAATATGTGGACTCATTGGTTTAAACAAACATTGCAATGTTTAATCCCGCACAATGTGGAACCACCCAAATTATATGGATTTCAATGTGCTCTTCGAGATAATATGTGATAAGCCAATTAGTGGTCTTGCTAAATCGATATGATCTCCTAACCGGGGTAATAGGGATTAAAAATCCCAATGTTGTGGATAAAACTAAACCCGATAAATGTGGTAATAATGTGACCAAATCGGTGGGGAGTTGATCACCCAACCGAGCTAGCAATATAGCTCACCGAGCCAATTATCACCCCGCAATGCCAAATATACAAACATTGTGTAATGCAAATATACAACTCTCCAAATAAATAATCCCACATTAGGAAAGTTACAGAGATACATGGCATATAATATTTAAAAATGATAATATTAATGTGAATACAAAGGTAGAAAATACACCCCTCATATAAAAGTGTGTCGAACATGGTTGAGGTCCCCACCAAGAAAAAGTGGGGCCCTCCAATGTTTTCGTTAAATCAGAAGACCAAAGGTGCTAAAACACAAAATTTTACCTTTTTCACATTTTACCATTATTGCCACATGTCACATCCAGATTGGACATTGAAAAGGGTTGACCAATTTCAAACTGTAAATTTTACCTACAATAGCTTTTATGTATGAGCTCCCTTTTTTGAGTTCCACCTATTGATGGAAAGATCTCGAGACACTCTACAAACTCCGTAATGGTTTAGGAAGATTTAAGGAGATCTTTACACTAAAAAAATCCTCCTAATCACTCCTCCCTAATAAGAACATTTTGACATCAAAATAGAAATTTTACCCAGCTTTTACTATACACATGTTCTCTGCATATCACAAACACATAACCTAGTTTATAACATTGTAGTTTTTTCCCAAAATTTGCAATAAATTAAAACCATTGAATTAACATCACCCATGTCTTATATTGCAACTAATATGAAAAATCCAACTGCCATATTCCTCTGTACAATCTGATCCTGCACTCACCACTGTTAATAATGAAAATGTAACCTATATTCACAGCTTGTTAGTGCAAAACTTGTACATACTATTTGTAACTATATCTGACAATTACAAATATTAAGCCTAATAAAAAGACTTATACTTGTGCAAATGTCATGCATAGCAAGAAAAGACTTTGTATAAGTTGTACACACACAAATAGTGCCTGCAAGAAACAATTTTCACTACAACAAAATACCAAATACAATTTCTAAAATCAAACATCCTATACCCCGATCACGCCCTCGAAATAATCGTACATCTTGTTGTAAACATGAAGTTTGTCAAAACCATAATAAGAGAAATACACCAAGTTTTTAAACCTTTCACCTGGATCTTCCTCTTCAAGTTACTTCACCAACACCAAAGAAAATTAAATATGGAATTTATCCTTTTTACCAATCATCGGGATTTCCAAAATCTACTTTGTTAGTTTGCATATTATTCAAAAATTCAATTACGTAAACATAAAACTGATAAATTATTTACCCACCTTTTTCAACACATTTTCCTGTTTAGGTAGTTGATTTAACTCGAGTTTTTTTGATTCACTGAAGGGGTCAAAATGGTTGGTTTAATAATGATATCCTTTCAAAAAAAATTTAATTTTTGTTACAATGTAGTTTCCAACATTTGTCTATGACATGACATGTTTTCTTACAGTGACCACAAATTCTTTGATCCATTTTTTTAGTATCCATATTGTTATAAAATTTACCTTGACTACTTTTAATGAGCCAGTTTAGGAGAATGTATTTTCTCAATATTTTCCAACATGGATTTATACTTCCCACACGGTCACACAATGATTATATAACCCACAAAATGTGCATGGGTAACTATACAATATTGCTTGCATATCATAATAATAAAATTTCAATGTAGAAAGTGGATCATTTAGTTTACCTTTTCCCTTACACTTGTGGTAAACCAAAGGTGGAGGGATTTCTATACCTCTCCGTGGTGAAATCTTGCCAGATCCTCATGTTGAGGATGAATCACCTGAATCTATTAGGGAAGCCTTTTTATCGGAAGATATTCTTATTCTAGCGGTCTTGGAGTTCTCTCCAATTTCCTTTTTCCTTGTAATAACAAACTCCAGTCTTGCATGATGAAGTCTTTCTACCACCTATATGGGGTTAGTTATGCCTTGGTTATTCTTACCAAGGCTAATTCCATTAAAACCCATCTTATCCAAAAGTTTAGATCCTATACATTTGGTGTGTTTTTCAAATTCACTTAGAGAAATATACAAGTCCAACTTGGCTTTGGGAGAGGAATTAAGTGTTGAAATACTTATAATGCATTCATCTTTATTAGTGGATGCATCAACAATAATTGGTACCTTTTTCTTAGGTTTGTCAATCTACAACACCATTAAGAACTCATCCTTAGATTCTAACTCTCTTTTCGTGTCATATATGCTCCTTAAGAGTCAATAATTGACACCTTAGGAAGGCATTATGTTCCTAAATCTGCTAATTGCATACTTCAAGTTCCTCAAACTTGGTCTTGTTAGAAAATTTTCCCATGGTTTCCTACACACCTGTACTTCCAACTCTGCACACTGCAACTGAAAGATCAAGCCCAAAAATGTAAAAACCAAACTAAACCAATTAACTAAAGCAAATCAAGAGCTAAACCAGCTCTGATACCAACTTGATCAAAAAATTATACTTGCTTTTAATGTACTTTAAAAAAATTCTGAATACTATTTTTTTCTAGATTTAAAATTTATCAAGAGTACTTTTGTTTATCCAATTTTAGGTGCCTCAAATCCCAAATTTCAAACTCTTCCGAACAACCAATTATCTCAATTTTCAAACTTTAGCGAAATATCCAAATCTAGTACAAATCCATTAAAATGTTCAGAAGTAGAATTTATAATGCACTCAAACTGAATTCTTGTTTCCAAAATTTGATACATGCATTCATTTACTGTTGTGGGTTATGGATACTCAATTATTTCCTTCAATCCAATTTAACCAGTTATGTGATTACTTTATCAATTAATCAAATAAACTACTTTAAAGGTTTTATCTGATCAAAAGCTTTAAAAAACTACAAAATGAACACCACAAAAGTTTGATAATGGAGTTCACCTAAAGGATACATCTTCGGATTCTTGAAAATAGAATCGATCTATTGAACATACAATGAAGTAAAATTAACCATTTAATAATGACTATATACCTTTATACATGTATATGATATGATCTATGACTTAAGGAACTCTGAGCAATACCAGAAATTGCTTCAAGATCGATCTGTGGCTCATACAATGCTTCCATAATGCGATCTCATTGCAAAAATGTGACATTTAAATGCCTACAATATAAAATATACAAAACTTCATGAAAAAAATACTACCAAGTATCTTCATATCACGATTTTGAGAAAAGTATCTTTTTACTCCAAGTTTTGATTGTGCCTCTAAGTGTCTCAAAATGAAGGATATCTACAATCTGCCATGTCTTTCTCCATACACACTTTGCAACCGTGTCTTTTATAAAATTTACCGAGCTCAATAGAATACATTTTTATCTCTTCGGTGACTTGGTTGGGCACGCCATTTGAAAATTCAAGGTATTTGGTTCAACACCCACTACCCTCCATTTTAGTCGACCGCCTTTTGCCTTAAGTGGGTAATAATCCCACATGAGTCAAGATAAGGTTTGAATAGTGGTTTAAATTGAGACCGCCCCGCCTATGTTTGCATGGATTTGGCCATGTATAGGCCTTTTATAGTTACACAACTATCGATATGTGTTTATGGCGATCTATTCAGCTATGAGTCGAGTTGTGTGCTATGTTTATTCGAACTGCCCATTGTGAGGGCCCAAGACAACTGTGTAATGTTGTGCTATTTGGTTAAGCACCAAACCAATGTGGGAAATGGGTGCTTGAGTAATATGTGGAATCATTGGTTTAAATGGTCATTTCAATGTTTAATCCTATGTAATGTGGAACCGCCCAAATGATATGGAGTTCAATTTGCTCACCAAGATAATAGGTGATAAACCAATCAGTGGTCTTTCCAATTCAATATGACCTCCCAGACCAAGGTAATTAGGATTAAAAACCCCAACATTGTGGATAAAACCAATCCCGAGAAATGTGGTAATAATGTGATCAACTCGGTGGGGAGTTGATCACCCCACCGAGCTAGAAATATAGCTCATCGAGCCAATTATCACCATGCAATGCAAAATATACAAACATCATGCAATACAAATATATGATTCTCTAAACAAATAATCCCACATTGGGAAAGTTAGAGAGATAAGTGGCATATAATATCAAAAATATGATAATAGTAATGTGAATACAAAGGCGGAAAAGGAACCCCTCCTATAAAAGAGTGTGTCGAACCTAGTTGAGGCCCCCACTAGCAAAAAGTGGGGCCCACCAAATTTTTCATTCATTGAAGACTAGAGGTGTTAAAACACAAAATTTTACCTTTTTCACCTTTTACCATTTTTTCCACGTGTCACATCCGGATTGGAATGTTGACCAAGGTTGACCAATTTCAAACCTGAACTTTGACCTGTAACATCTTTTGCGTATGAGCTCCCTTTTCTAAGTTCCACCTGTTGATGGAAAGCTCTTGAGACACTCTACAAGAATGAAATGGTTTAGGATGATTTAGGGAAGATCTGTACACTAAAAATCCTCTATATCATATAAAAATATATCTTATGAGAACTACATAAGGCTTGATCCTCTCAAGGGTATGTAGTGTAGCACTTGATCCGGCAGGATAGTGCAACCAATATGATACAATTTTAAATAATGAAAAATAATAGCAATCCAAAGATGTAAAGATAGTTTTTACATTCTTGGAATGGTATCCTATAAAATATAGAGGCTAGTGGCTTCAAGGCTTCTTGTTGAAAAATAAATGGAAAACATAAAACATGCATAGTTGTTCATTAACACATAATAAAAGGAATAACTTAGTGGCTACTAAGACCTAACGCAAGTAATGGAACTTAGTAGTCACTAAGAAATTTCCTTGATACAAACTGATGTTAATTATGTGTTTTTACACATTATATCTTATGAGAACTACATAAGGGTTGATCCCTCTCAAGGGTATATAGTGCACCTAATGATCATTTTAGATAAGCGGCCTTAAGGGTAGTTATTACATTCTCGGAAAAGAAAATTAATAATGATTTACCTAAATAGTTAATGGCTGCATATATGGGAGAGGTGTGCCCAATTTTGGAGTGACTATGTTGTTGCCCTAAAAATCCCCCTCATTTTCCAAGTCAATTTTAGAAAATTTTGAGTTAGTTCCTTTGAGGAATGTTTAGAACAAAGTAAGAAGTCTGGAGATGGAGAAATTTGTGCTTTGAAGTTGTTGGTGCTTGGTTTTTAATCTCACCCCTTTCATTTAAAATTCTCCAGTCTGCATGGTTTGATAAACTTTCTGTCTTCCCATTTGGATGCTTAAAAAATTGTTTCCTTCATTTGAATGTTATTGTCAATCCTTCTCTTTGGATGAGGATCACATCGAGCCTTGTGTCATTTGCAGTTTTCTTCCTGTGAAAAGCAATTTGTAATCTGGGCATGAATGGTGGAGTTTTCCCCCTTCATTTTATATTTTATGGGCATATCTTCCCTATCAATTTTTTCCCCAACATCTATGGGTATGTGGACATCTCTAATTGGATGTGGAAAGGTGGGCCATTTTCATGTTTTGAGGCATTATGGCGAAAGGTGTAAAGTTATAAAGTGAAGCGCAACCCTGCTAACACCTAGGTGAAGCCACGTGTTGATGTCTCGTGTCAAAAAGTCAAAGCGTGAAGGCAGGCCGTCGGAGCAATTTGGGATTTTTTCTTTTATTTCCAAAAAGAGAGTTAAAAGTTATAAAATGATCCATTTATCCGCTGGGGTCTTGAGCCCGCATTGAAAATTCAAGGTAGGTCAATAGGAACTTTGAGTTTTTGAGCTTTTCTTTGAAAAGAGTTAAAATTGTAAAAGTGATCCACGACTCTGTCCCCGCTCAAGTAAAGCCATGTGTCAAGCCTATATCAAAAGTGGATTGGCGAGGCAAAATGTAAAAAAATACAAAATATCTAAAAAGTCACAAAATACAAAAGGCCTCCTTAGGTCCACATCTTTTCCACGTGGATGACTCATATTTGAAGTTACAAAATAGGTTTAACGACTACATTACATAGCATCATTTTTTGCTGCCATTAATGCTTCTGCAAGAACCAAGAAACCAAATGTAACCATTTTTGGATTATTTAATGGCTTCTCCATTTCATTATGGTGGTTGGATCTTGGTACTCCGTAGATGTAATAGATTCAAAAGTAATCAATACAGAAGTTTTCCCTTTCTTCCTCTGCTATTCCTTCTTTCCTTGTTCAAATTTGTGAATCATCCATCTTTGCATGATAAGAAAATTTGTGTTCTTGTTAATATGATTTTGGGAGCTTTTTGTTTGTGAAATTATATCTCATTATAAATGTGAATGATTTCATTCTGCATCTCCTTTTCTCAATATGCATAAGGTTATACTCTGCTATCTATATTACCTAAAAGTATTGTTATGTTCTTCCTCTCTCATCTCCTTAGTTCTTCTATTATTTCGTATTGATAATATTTTGGGCATAAAACACTTCAAAGTATTAGGAATCCACACTTTGAAAGTTGTACATTTGTATATAAGCTTTTTGTTTGCTTTCAATAAGGGAACCTCTCCCATAAAGAGGAGGGACTTGTTGTCCCCTGACTATGGTTTGTTAAATTACTATTTTAAAACCCAACAGTTTTTGGTGAATCCATTGGGGAATTCGTTTCAAATGGATCCCTTTATAAAATAAAAACTTCAAGATCATTTTTGGTTTTGCGAATATACGGTATACACGTGGGAAGAAAGCTCTCGGTACAGGATTCCCATTTTCAACTTTTGGAACAACAAAACTTCTCTCTTATTCTAGTAAGAAGGAACAAAATAACTTTTTCTAAAAGCATACCTCCTGTTAAAGATAGAAATTCCAAGAATATAATTCCTTAAGAACAACTCAGTCCTCATCTTTGTGCTCGATATTTTCCTCGGTATTTCAATTCCATTTCAGATCAATTTTTCCCAAGATGGCAGCCCCTTTACCTTGGGGAAAATAGGTTGGGCCTCTTGCTCTTCCTCAGCCATTGCATGAGTTAGCTAGGGGTAATAGGAATTTTTTTCCCAAATTCCAAGGTGATGGGAAGGTTCATCCAGATGAACACATTGCAACCTTCATTGTTGCATGTGGGATTCTTGGGGTTGAACATGAAGATGTCTATGTCAGGATTTTTTTGGAGACATTGCAAAGACAATGTTGTTGATTGGTTTTATCATCTTCTTGCTGGGTAGATCACTAATTGGAACACCATGAAAAATTGGTTTGAGCAATGTTTTAAACTTTCTGAAGATGTGCATTCTCTATTAGCTCAAATCTCTCATATTAAGAAGGAACCATTTGAGCCCATGAGATAATTTGTGACCAAATTCAACAAGCTTATTCATAAAATTTCACAGAACAATTGTCCTGTAGATCAAATCCAAAAATGATTATTCCTCAATGTTCAGTTACCTAAAGTAAGCTATGCACTAAGTAGAGATAACCTTGCAACTTTGGATGTCGATCAATGTTTGGCTATCAGCTTTTGAGGTTGATTTAATCATTTCTGGTCAACTCAAAAGAGAATCCTCCAAATCTAAAGCATCTTCTTCTTCCTCTTCCCCTGGATCCAATTCTGATCAGTTAGTACATAAGCTTGTAAATGATCTCATTGCTATCAAGAAACAATTGGCTCAACATACTCCTTACCAAGATATTCCAAGGAAGAATTTTCAGCCTAGGAACCACTTACCTCCTTCTCAGACTAGATTGACTATTAAAGTCCCACCCATTAAGGTTCCAGTCAATGTAACTTGTGAAGTTCAAGAACCTGATGATGAGGATTTTAATGAACTCTATGAAGAACCAAAAGAAGAGGTTAATGAAGAACTAGAGGAGCTTGGTGGATCTCAAGTTCATTTCCTTACCACTGAAGGTATGGATGATGAAGATGAATATGATGAAAGAGTGGAAGAGATGAATAGTGAATCATATGTTATTATGACTCAGGAGAAAATGAACAAAAAGAAAAATTTATGCAGCCTACTAAGAAATCTAAGGAGTTTCCTATAACTATTCCAGTGGTTGCAAGAAGAGGAGCTCCTATTCCCACTACCTCCATGCAAAAGGTGAGTAATGTTAATCCTCCTCCTTCTACCTCTGTTTCCAAAACTTCTTGTCCTTCAATTCCTAAAGTTGATAAATAAAAAGTTTCTCTTGTTCCTAGTAGTGATGCCCCATCCACCTCCGGGTCTTTTGATATCATTGATCACCTCAAAAGACCAAAATCCAAATTTCAGAGGCATAGTTTTACCAAACCCATCCAAAAGCCTTTACTAAAATGGTAAAATTTGTCAATTTCAAATCCAAAGCTTCATCTAATACTTCTAAATGTATTTTTCCCACTCCCTCTTTCTCACCTCAAACAAGCCTTGTGGTCATAGTCACTTCCCTAATGATAAAATTTAACCATTCTATGTGACTCTTCTCATACCGGCAAATAATGCAATAATTGTGTCATAGATTGAGCAAAGATCGAAAATGTAATTCTTACAAAAGTAGCTCATGCTTTGGGCTCGACTCTAACACGTACCTTTCATTCCTGCTATTCCATGGAGAGTAGAGAAGTGCATTTGGTTAGAAGAATTAAAGATGCACAAGAAGCCTTTTTTGCGTTTCCATAGAAAAGGGTCTTAGCCACTATTTTGGTAGCTGATATTCCTCCGTCATATTGTATGTTTCGAGTAGGAATTTTTGTAAGGATGTAGGAGGTGAAATTTAGATGGATTGGTAGCACACTTTGATCCCGATCAATGGAAAAATGAAGAAGTCAAGCTACCGAGAAACAGACTAAATACATTGTGTAAAATATTGATGATCCAAAAGCACGAATACGCTATGAATATATAGGGCATGGTAACTACATGATCATGTCATAAGATGAGGAAAACCTCCTAAGGAAGTGATTCATGATCCTAATGGCATTTAGGCTTTAGAATGTGATGGAAGCTGCTCTTTAGCTAGTTCTGGGCTGGTGTGGTGCTAACCTCTCCAAAAGGGAAGATTCATCCTTTTTCATTAAAAATTTGTTTTGAAAATACAAAAATACAAGTTGAATATGAGGAACTCATACTTGGATTGAATATGGAAAAAGAAATGGGAGTGAAGAATCTTTGTGCTCATGGAGATGCAAAGCTGATTGTGAAACAAGTCAGGGATCTTTTTCAAGTGAAGAATAGGAGATTGAAGCATTATATAAATCTTGTCTATGATTCCATTGAGTTTCTTTATGCTTTCTCTATTGAAGTTGTGCCAAGAGAAAGGAACACTAGAGCTAATTCTCTAGCTATCTCAGGATCTTTGTTGATTCCTCACCTAGATTTCTCTCCAAAGAAATTTACCATTGAAATGATTCATAGCCCCAATGTAATAAATAATGCAAGAAATTGGTAGGTTTTTAATGATGATCAACACTTGCTCTCATTCTTGGAGCTTAAGTAAAAATTTAACCAATTATATTTTGAAGGAAGTGAGACTTTTCCTAGAGAGTGTGTATCCTATGATGAAGGAGATATCAAGGAAGAGATGGATCAAGATGGATGCATCAAATTGAAAGGTAACAAGATCCCTAAAGTGCTTTGGTGAGTCTGGACGATCTATTTGATAAGCATGATAGGAACATTAAGTCTAAAGCTTCCTAAGGAGCTCGATAGTCTTTTGAATGTGAAAAGGTTAATATTGGGAGTCTTGATGAACCCAAGATGGTGAACATTGGAAAATGCTACACTCAACAAGAGAAGAATAAATCAGTAAACCTATTGAAAAATTATGTTGATGTTCTTTCCTATTCATATGATGATCTCAAGGATTTCCATCCAAAGGAAATGCAACACTTTATCCCTCTAAAACCTGGGATCAAACCTTTCAAGCAGAAGCAAAGGAAATACAATACAAAGGTTTTTGGCAAAAAAATTTTAGAGATCCAAAATTATCAAGGCAAAGATCATTTTCCCTATACATCATTCAACATGGATTTCCAACATTGTGCCTATTAAAAAAAATGGTGAGATTCACATCTGTGTAGATTTTAGGAATTTGAATCACACCTCTCTAAAAGATAACTATCCTCTCCCCATGATGGATCAAGTTTTGCAAGTGTCACATGATCTCGAGATGTTGTTTATGCTTGATGGATTCTTTGGATACAATCAAGTGGAAGTCGCACCCCCCAAATCAATAGAAAACTACTTCTACTACTCCTTGGGGAACCTTTGCCTACAAGAGAATTCCTTTTGGTCTTATCAATGTTGGTGCCAACTTTCAAAGGGAAATGTAATTAGCTTTGGGAAGTTTAAAGGGAAATTGTATTGTTATGTACCTTGATGATTTGAATGTTTTCTCCAAAATAAGGGAAGATCACTTTCAACATCTTGAAGCAGATCCTCCGTAAATGCAAAGAACATGGAGTTTCTCTCAATCCTAAGAAGTCGGTATTTTGTGTTATCAAGGCAATTTGTTGGGGCATATTATCTCCAAAGAAGGAATCAAGATAGATCCAGATAGATTTCAAGAAATCCAACATATTCCTCTTCCCACAAGCAATAAGGGTGTTCACTCTTTCTTTGGTAAGATAAAATTCCTAAGGAGATTCATTCCTGATTTTGTAGAACTGACTATGAGAATTTCTCACATGATGAAAGGAAATAAAAACTTTGGTTGGAATTCTAAAGGTAAAGAAGTATTTGAAGGTATCAAGAAATCCATTGCTAAGACTCCCATCTTAGCATGTCCTAATTTCAGAAGGGATTTTATCATCTATTGCTATGCTACAGAGAGTACTTGGCAGTTGTGCTAACTCGGGGAAATTATGAGGATCATGAACTTCTAATTACATTCATGAGATATGTTCTGAAATATCATGATTTGAAATATACTATAATGGAGAAACATGTTTTTGTAGTGGTCAAAGCTGTCAAGTAGTTTTGTTTTTATATTCTTAATTCTCACTCTGTTGTGCTTGTACCTGATACAACCATCAAGTCTATTCTTACAAAACAAGAGTTTGGAACTAAGAGAGGCAATTGGGTAGAAAAATTCCAAGAATATGACCTTGATATCAAGCCAACTAAGCTAGTCTAGGGTAAAGGCTTATGTGATCTTATTGCTAAAGGAGCTGATGCAAAATTATCCAAAGAAGTAGTTGATGTTCTTGTTGTCCTCTTCCTCAATTCAATAGATGAATGGTATGCTGGTATTGCACATTTTCTTACTTATGGAGAGTTTCCATCCCACTTGAGTTCCAAGGAAAAGAGAGCTATTAAGATAAGGTCTGCATAGTATGTATTATGGGAAAATGCTTTATTCAAGCGAGGAATAGATGGAAGATTCCTTAAATGTGTGGACAAAGAGCAACAAAAGAAGTTGTTTTCAACTTTTTCATGATTAGGCTTGTGGAGGGAATTTCTCTTCTACTGTCATTTCCCATAAGATCCTTCGTGTAGGGTACTATTAGCCTACATTGTTCAAAGATGCATCAAAATGGGTAGGTAAGTGTGAAGCCTATCAGACTTTTGTTGGGAGACCTAAGTTAGCTACTTTACCACTAAAAATAGTAGTGATTGATGAGCCTTTTCAACAGTGGGGATTGGATTTCATTGGAACTCTTAATCCGCCTTCCAATGCTAGGCATACTCACATGCTGACTGCTACATGTTACTTTACAAAGTGGGTAGAGGCTATTCCAGTCAAAAGAAATACTTCGAGGTGGTGTTTAATTTCATCAAAGAGAACATCTTAATAAGGTTTGGGGTACCAAACAAGATTGTGATTGATAATGCTTCAAATTTTTCTTCTTCTCGAGATGGTGAAGTTTCGCTATGGTTATGGAATCTCCCTTACTCATTCTTTAGATTACTACCCCTAAGGGAATGGATAAGTAGAATCAATAAATAAGAATTTGGTAACCATCGCTCGGAATCTTGTCAATGACTCTCAAAGGAAATAACACAAGATACTTTATGATGCTATTTAGGAAGATAGGATTACACCCAAAAGAGAAATTGGGATGTCTCCATTTCAAGTGGTGTATGGTGTTGAAGCTCACTGCTAGTAATAATGGAATTGTCAACCTTTCACTTAATGAAGGCTATTGAAGATTCAAGTTTCACCGGTCCCTTGAATAAGAGGGTCATGTATCTTCAGAAGCTGGATGAAGATAGGTTGCAAGTTTTTGATAGAATCTTAGCTCATCAACTGAAGGTGAAAATTTGTTTGAAAAGAAAGCTAGACCCAAATATTTTCAAGTGGGAGGCATTGTTCTGCAGTGGGACAAAAGATATGAACCTTGAGGAAGCCATGGTAAGTGTGATTCTCTTTGGATTGGGCCTTTCAAAATCAAGCACTTTTATAAATAAAATTATTTCTATTTGGATTATATGGATGGATCTCCTCTCCCGCTTCCTTATAGTGGGTAGTATTTGAAGTTGTTAAAGTCCTAGGTGACTAGGTAGTCCTTATGTATATTATGTACAGTGTTTTGTTTTTGGATTTCCCTATTTTGGTTTGTTTCCATTCCGTGTGTGTTGTCTTCTATTTTGTGTTTCCTTCAACTCTATTTTCCCAATGGAGGCACTAGTCTTCTTTCCCAGAGTTTTTCTACAGTTCTTGATCTTTCCTTGTTTCCTCGTTCCTCTGTCAATTCATTCCTAGAAAGAGCCAGCTGTTTTCGCCCTCAAAATCCGCCTCATTTTCTAAGTCCAGTTTCAAAAAATTTCAGTTGGTGCCTTTGAGGAATGTTCAGAACAAAGTAAGAAATTTGGAGAGATGGAGAAATTTGTGCTTTGAAGTTTTTGGTGATCAGTTTTTAATCTTGCCCCTTTCGTTTAAAATTCTCCAGTCTACGTGGTTTGATAAAATTTTTGTCTTCCCATTTGGATGCTTAAAAATTGTTTCCTTCATTCGAATGTTGTTGTCAATCCTTCTCTTTGGCTAAGGATCATGTCAAGCCTTGTGTCATTTGCAGTTTTCTTCCTGTGAAAAGTAATTTGTAATCTAGGCATGAATGGTGGATTTTTTCCCCTTTTTAAAATCTTTTACGGGTGTATCTTCCCTGTCAATTTTTCCCCAACATCCACGGGTATGTGGACATATCTATTTGGATGTAGTAGGATGGGTTATTTTTGTGAACTTGTCATTTTTGGGTTTTTTAGAAAAGTGTCAAATTGGCCTTGTGGCCCTGAAGGATCCTGATTGGCCATTTGGTAGAAAGACGAGCCCTTTTTATATTTTGATGCTTTGAAAGGTCAAAGGTGGAAAGGCGGGCCATTTTTGTGTTTTGAGGTATTATGGTGAAAGGCGTAAAGTTATAAAGTGAAGTGCAACCCCACCGATGCCCGAATAAGCCACGTGTTGATGTCTGCATTGAAAAGTCAAAGCGTGAAGGTGGGCCGTTAGAGCAATTTGGGAATTTTGGTTTTATTTCCAAAAAGAGAGTTAAAATTTATAAAATGATCCATGACTCCATTGAGGTCTTGAGCCCAGTATTGAAAAGTCAAAGTGGAGAGGCGGGTCGGTGGAGAACTTTGAGTTTTTGAGCTTTTCTTTGAAAAGAGTTAAAATTGTAAAAGTGAGTTGTGACTCTATCCCCACTCAAGTAAATCCACGTGTCAAGCCCGTATCAAAAGTAGATGGGCAGGCCAAAATGTAAAAAAAAATTCAAAATCTCTACAAAGTCACAAAATACAAAAGGCACCCTCAGGCCCACTTCAGTTTAGATCTTTTCCATGTGGACGACTCATATTTGAAGTTACAAAACAGGTTTAATGGCTGCATTACAGAGCATCATTTTTTCCACCATTAATGCTTCTGCAAGAACCAAGAAACCGAATGTAACCATTTTTTAGGATTATTTAATGGCTTCTCCATGTCATTATAGTGGTTGGATCCTAGTACTTTGTAGATGTAATAGATTTGAAATTAATCAATACAAAATTTTTTCCCTTTCTTCCTCTGATTATTCCTTCTTTCCTTGTTCGAATTTTTGAATCATCCATCTTTGCATGATAAAAACTTTGTGTTCTTGTTAATATGATTTCGGGAACTTTGTGTGTGTGAAATTATATTTGTTATAAATGCAAATGATTCCATTCTACATCTCCTTTTCTCAATACACATAAGGTTATACTCTGCTATCTATATTACCTAAAAGTATTGTTATGTTCTTCCTCTATCATCTCCTTAGTTCTTCTATTATTTTGTATTGATAATCGTTTGGGCATAAAAACTTCAAAGTATCAGAATCCACATGTTGAAAGTTATACATTTGTATATAATCTTTTCTTCTTTCTTTCAATAAGGGAACCTCTCCCATAAAGAGGAGGGACTTCTTGTCCCCACTGTGGTTTGTTAAAGCACTATTTTAAAATCCAACATACTAGATGTTGAAATTTCTTAATACAATGCATAACACAGAATTCCAATGGCGATTCCTTGTTGAAAAGCATTGGTGAGAAAGGTTAGATCATAGTAATAATATTTCGTAATTTAATCCTGAAGGAGAATAATGTGCATCTTGTCCTTTTATATTTGGTAAATTATGTGTTTCTATTTAATTTTATGGATGATCTTCACAAAACTCTTCTCTAAGCACACAACAAGAATTTGGAGTTGATTATTATGCTTTGTTTTCTATTATAACTAAACATAAAAACCAAATCCAAAGTATTGTTGTGGGCGTATAACATATTATTATGAAAATCATCCATCAAAGAAAAAATGTACATGATTTACCAAATATGCAAGGCTAGGATACACATGATTCTCCTTAAGGATTAAATGTTAAACTTTTATTACTAATATCTAACCTTATTTAACACCATTATTTAACAAGGAATTGCCTCTAGAAGTTTGTGTTATGCATTGCACCCAATAATTTCAATAATTTGTCATTGAAAAATTCAGAACACCTCTCCCATACGAGATTTAATGGAGAGTTGGTGGTGGATGTGTGGATAAATAATGCATGCTAAGATACGAAAACAAGCCTTCCTTATCAGAGAGGGTGACATTAATGCAAACAATGAAATTTAAATTTTTGAAAAGACCTTTCATTCAATGTATAATAGAGCTTAGCAGATTCTAAACATTTTACTTGATATGAACTGATGTGAATTATGTGTTATACAAATTATATCTTATGAGAACTACATAAGGCTTGATCCCTCTTGAGGGTATGTAGTGCAACACTTGGCTCGCCAGGGATAGTCCAACCAATATGATACAATTATAAACAATAAAAACAATAGAAAAACAAATCTTTACAAATAATTTTTACAATGAATAGATCTAATGGTCGAGCCTAAATGAACCACTAAGGCGTACCATGGTTTATTATTTGATCACTATTTGAAAAGAAGAAACTATTGATTCTAGCGGCCGCCAAGCCATTCCTTTAAATAAGGAATGGAGCTTAGCACTTGCTAATCATTTTCCTTGATATGAACCGTTATAAATTATGTGTTATACATAATATATATTATGAGAACTACATAAGGTTTTATCCCTCTCAAGGGTATGTAGTGCAGCAATTAGCTCCACCAAAGGTGATAGTCTAGCCAATATGATATAATGATAAATAATGAAAAATACTAGCGATCCAAAGTTTTTTAGGATAAATATTAAGCTCTATTTAGTATTTAATAAGGGTGCACATTCTATTTTGTCTTTTAGTGCATAACTCACAATGTGAGTATTCGTACCTACTTCTACTTTCTAGAATTCTCTCTAGAAATTTCTTCTCTAGGTTTCTCTAGAAACCTTCCCTTATAGAATCCTCTCTAGAATGATCTTCTCTCTTCTTGCTTTCCTATTTATTGGCATTCTACACTCCTCTTTGATTCATTCTTTGGGTTGTATGTGAGAGAGACAATTAAACATAATCTCTTTTCTATAGATCTTGTGTTCTTGGCTCTTTTGTTGAAATTGTCTTCCAGCTAGATCCTTTCTTATGATTGGTTCCACCTACATGGTACCAGCATTGAAGAGTTTGGAAGTATCTTTCATGTTTTCCCACAATATTTTCATTGTTTTGGGTCTACAGAGGTCTTAGATCTGGTTTTGATTTGTTTTTGCTTAATTATAATTGTAGCACTGAAATGTATATTTGAATGTAACTTTCTCCACAAAATAGCTGACCCCCACACCACACCAAATGCTATCCTTGCAAAATTTTCTCCGATATTGGATAGCCCTTAGCATGTAATCAACAAAAAGTACATTCAATGATATTGGCATGAGTGCAACTCAGATCTAATCTCTCCGTCAATCTACCTTTTAAACGTATGCCAACCCTCAAGCCGTCCAACATTCACTTTGAAATTTCATTACATAACATACGTTTTTGTTTTTTTTTGAAATTTTTATTTCTTGCACACAACAACCCATTCATTGGCTGATTAAACAATTTTGGGCCTAAACTATAGTTTTATTTTTCTAAAAAATTAATTTTTCTATAGTTTGCTATTAATAATTGCCTTTTGGGGGAAATTAATGTGTTTTTTGGGCCAATTAATACTTTTAGAGGGTTGTTTGTAAACAGAGACCAAATTTGAGTTCCTTATTTCCTCTCAGTTCCAACGAGTGGTCACATGACCACTTTTCCTTTTTCTTAACGATTTTTTTAATCGTTGAGTCTTTTTAAATTAATTTAAGCCTTTTTTGGGAAATTGATCTATTAATAAACTTTGAACAAGAGCTTAGATTTGAGTGCCTTTTTTTTTTGCAAAAGTGACTTATTTTTGTTCCCATTCTATTGGTTCAATTTTTATTGCAATCTGGGGTTGAGTTTTTGACTTTTTGTGAGGGTCCTCTTGTCATGCCTTGGGATGCATTTTTGGTGGTACCCAACGTCCATCAAGGCCCATTCATGTCCTCATTTTCTCCTATGGAGTCACGTTTGTTTGAACCACTTAATACTTCTAATTATAATGTCTAGAAACCAAATATGCAACAATTATTACATTTAGAAGGATTGTGATGTGTGGTGCTGGATAGTGGTCCAACCTTCAAGTCAGAAAAAGACCGCTAATTGATCAATCGTGTAAGTAAGAAGAGGTTCTTAGTTTGATTAGGTTGAATTTTTTTGATAGCTTGATGTTCCACCTTTCCGGCCTTAGCACACCTAAGGAAGCATGGGACAAGTTTTCTGAACTCTTTGGTAAGGTGAATGAATTCAGATTGTTGCAACTAGATGCAAAATTATCTTCCCTTTTTCCATTTGATTTTTCCACTATAGAAGAATTTTTGTCCAATTTTAAGTCTATTCACTCAGAATTACAAGCAAGAGGAAAAACTAAAACTGATAAAGAAGTTATATTTCTTATCCTCTCTAAGTTGAAGGGTCCTTTTAGTGTCTTTGCCTCTACCTTTTATTCGGCTATGGATGCCCTTGGTGACCAATTCAAATGGCCTACTTTTGAGCTATTTTGTGATCACCTTACTAGGGAGAAAACCAAATTAATGTCCCTAGATTCCCTTCCTAGTAGCTCTCATGCTCTTATTGCTAGCTCTTCCAAAGGAAAACCCAAGTCTAAAACAAAGACCTTGCCCTCCACCAAATTAGTAAATAGACCTCCTCCTCAATATTTTGAGCCTAATCCATCTTTTGAGTCCACTAAGTCTTTCAAAATCCTAATCCTAAAGGAAAATCCAAATAGAAGAAGACCCATGGACCTTGCACCTTTTTTGGTGGCACAAATCATTCAGAGAATAGATGTTTCAAGAAGATGAAAGCCTTGGAGGAAGCAATTAAAAAAATGTTTTTATGTTACTCCAACTTCTTCTTCATCAAGAAAAGGGAAACTTCTTTCTACTCGAGGTATATTTGCATCTCATGATAATTGGATCATTGATTCAGGGGCTTCTCATCACCTCACACATTCTCGAGATCTTCTATCTTCATTTTCTATTACAACACTTCCCATATTGAAGTTGGTAACTCTTCTCGAGTTGATGTTTTGGGGAAAGGAAATGTTTAGATATAGGATGGTTGTATTATTGATGTACTCCTTGTTCCCAAAATTACTTCTAATTTGTTGTCTGTCTATCAAATTTGTAATTCAGGAACTGGAAAAACTATGGAATTTACTCCACATAAAGTTGTAATCAAAGAAATACAAGATCCTCAAGAGATAGTGGCTACATGTGTTGTAGATCATAGTGCTCATCTTTATCATTTTGAAATATTTGAGCCCTTTATAGGTTCTTCATTGATTTCTCATGCCGATTTAGTGAGAAAATTTTGGCATGAGAGATTTGGCCACTAAATTACAAATACTTATAGAAGATGAGTACAAAGTAGCTAGTTCTTGGTCTTCCAAATATTTCTTGCACTGATGGAGTATGTCCTAGATGTATGCTTGAAAATAACATCAGGATCCTTTTCCAAAAGGAAAGGCCACTAAAGCATGAGATCCTCTCAAGTTGGTACACAAGTGATCTTCTCACCTTTCCCACTCATTCTTTTTCTAGAGAAAATATGTACTCACATTTATTGATGATTTCTCTCAGTAGGACTTGGGTGTATTTCCTTAAGTCCAAGAGTGATGTTTTTGAAAATTTCAAATCCTTTAAGGCTCTTGTAGAGAAGAAATCATCTCTTCCACTCAAGATGATACGCACCGATAATGGGGGAAATATGTTAGCAACACATTCAAGGATTTCTGTACTGAGCATGGGATTGTGCATCAGTTAACCATGCCCTATACTCCTTAACAAAATGGTGTGGCTGAGAGGAAGAATCATACTTTAAAGGAGATGGCCAATTGCATGATTCATTCCAAGGAGATGGATCCTTGATATTGGGATGAGGTAATTAATTTTGCAAACTACATTTAGAACCATATCATACATAAGGCTTTGTGGAATAAGACTCCTACACAAGTTTGGTCTAGAGAAAAACTTGATGTTTCTAATTTTCATGTATTTGGAAGCAAGGCATGGGTGTTTGTTCCTGATGAAAAATGTAATTCTATGGAGAGGAAAATCCAATCACTTTTTTTTTTTTTAGCTATTGTGAGACTATTAAGGCTTATCGCCTTCATGACCCTATCACTAATGATGTTTTATTTTGGCAGGATGTTCATTTTGATGAGAGTGATCCTTCGTGGAGACTTCATCTCCTGACACTCCATCCTTTATTGATCATAATTCTCCTTCTTCTAAAATGCTTCCAAATGATGATGATGATGACCTATTTGATGCACATGTTCAAAATCCTCCTCCACACCAAATGCTTCTCACACTATGCCCAAATGGTCCAAATCCATTTTGGATTCATTGTCCTATGGTTAACGATCCTTCGCCCTCGTCAAAATATCTCATAGATTTCTGGTATAGCTCTTGTTAGTCATGTTATTTCAAATGATCCAGTTCACTTTTCTAATGCTATTACCAAACCAAAGTGGGAGACTACTATGCACGAGGAGTATTCTTCACTTATGAAGAATCACACTTGGGATTTAGTACCTCTTCCTAAGGGAAGAAAACTTGTGTGATGTAAATGGGTCTATAAGACCAAGTATGCAACAGATGGTTCTATTTATAGGTACAAATATCATTTAGTTACAAAGGGATTTTCTCAAGTTGAGGGGATTGATTACTTTGAGACTTTTTCCCCTGTAGTTAAGATGGATTCTATTCGAGTTGTGCTCTCTCTTGCTGCAGCTAATCATTGGCCCGTATACCAGATGGATGTAAAGAGTGCATTCTTGCATGGTGATCTTCATGAGGAGATATATATGGAGCAACCTCTAGGTTTTGTGCAGGATCCTTCACTCATTTGCAGACTCCATTGTTCCCTCTATGGCCTCAAATAAGCTCCATGAGCTTGGTATGAGAAGATGGATTCCTTTTGCTCTCTTCTAGATTTCTTTGGTGCCACTTAGACCCTAATGTATACATTCAGAAAATGGGGATACTATTATGATATTAGTCCTTTATGTTGATGATCTCATCCTCACTGGTAATTAGAATTCCCTCATTCATGACATTCAACACAAGTTGATGGAGCATTTTGACATGACCGATATGGGACTTCGCATTATTTCCTTGGTTTGCAGGTTCATCAAACTTCTGAAGGAATCTCTATTAGACAACAAAAGTATGCTCATGATTTACTTCATCGGTTTCATATGGAAAATTGCAAGCCTGCTCCTAATCCATTTCAGTCAGGTGTTGTTTTATCTGCTAATTGTAAGACTCCTCTAGTTGATCCCACACTATACTAGCAACTTGTAGGAAGTCTTCTTTACTTGACACACACTCACCCCAACATCACATTTAACCTTGTCTCTCGCTTTGCACATGAGCCTCATGAGAGTCATTGGAAAGTGGCTAAGTGTATTTTGCACTATCTTTGGGGCACTTTGCACTATGGCATACAATACACACCACAAAGTTCTTCACAACTCATTGGATATACTGACTCAGATTGGGTAGGTGATGTTGACACTCATAAATCTACCTCTGGATTTGTTTATCATCTTGGTTCTGGTCCAATTTCTTGGGGATGTAAGAAGCAAACTATTATTACATTATCTTCTACTGAGGTTGAATATCAAGGTGCAGTTCAAGCTAGTTATGAGGATATTTGGCTATGACAATCGCTGATGAGTTTGGAATTCCAAAATGTATTCCTAATACTCTTTTGTGTGATAATCAAAGTTTCATTTCTATTTCTTGCAATCCGGTCAAGCATTAGCGTATGAAACATATTGAGATACACATGCACTTCATTTTACAGTTGATATAGGATGGAGTCCTTTCACTTGAGTTTGTGCCTACTGTTGACCAGTTGCTGACATCTTCACTAAACCTTTAGAAACTCCTTGTTATCTTCATTTACAAGACTTTCTTGGGGTGAAGGAAGTTGTCCTTAGGGAGTATTCACCATGAAGTCCTCCTTCCTTCTCTTTGTTATGTACATGGGTACCTAATATGGCCTAGTAGTCGGGACCCATTTTTTTTCCCACCTTCCTAATTCTTTACTTAAGGGAGGGTGTTAGGATAAATATTAAGCTCTAATTAGTATTTAATAAGGGTGCACATTCTATTTTTTCTTTTGTGCATAACTCGCAATGTGAGTATTCGTACCTACTACTTTCTAGAATTATCTCTAGAAATTTATTCTCTAGGTTTATATAGAAACCTTCCCTTATAATCCTTTCTAGAATGATCTTCTCTCTTCTTACTTTCCTATTTATTAGCATTCTACACTCCTCTTTGATTCATTATTTGGGTTGTATGTGAGAGAGACTTATAACAATAATCACTTTTCTACAGATCTTGTGTTCTTGGCTCTTTTTTTGAAATTATCTTCTAGCTAGATCCTTTCCTATGATTGGTTCCACCTATAAAGCTATACATATAGTTTTCACATCACCGTAATGTAATCCTACAAAATATATAGCCTATTAGCCGCTAAGATTCTCATTGATAAATAAATTGACAACATAAAACATGCATTGTTGTTCATTAACTGTTGTTGAACGGAATAACTTAGCGGTTGATAAGATCTAACAAAAGTGATGGAACTTAATGGTTGTTAATAATTTTCCTTGATATGAACCGGTGTGAATTATGTATTATAAACATTGTATCTTATGATAACTACTTAATGATTGATCCATCTTTAGGGTATGTAGTGCAACACTTGGCTCTTCTAGGGATAGTCCAACTAATATGATATAATTATTGACGATGACAAACAATAGTGATCCAAAGTTGTACAAATAGTGTTTAAAATAACCGTATGTAATGGTAGGAGCCTATAAATCAATAAGCTAGACCATGATTTGTTATTCAATTGCTATTTCTAAAATAATAAATTGTTGAGCCTATCCATCGTCAAGTCGTTCCTTTCAATAAGTAATAGAGCTTAATGTTGCTAAATTTTTTAATTTATATGAACTATTATAAATTATGTGTTATAAACAATATATCTTATGGGAACTAAATAAGGCTTGATCCCTTTCCAGGGTATGTAGTGCAAAACTTGGCTCTACTAGTTATAGTCTAGCCAATATTATGTAATTATAATCAATGAAAAACACTAGCAATCCAAGCTATAAAATAGTTTTTACAATGAAAAGAGGTAATGGTTAGAACATAACAACTACTAAGCTAGACCATGATTAGTTATTTTATCACTATTTTTAAAATAAGAAACTGTTGAGCATATCCGCTAAATAGCCATTCCTTTCAATAAGTAATGATCTTAGCGGTTGATAAACATTTTCCTTCATACAAACCGATGTGAATTATGTGTTATAAACATTATAGCTTATGATAACTACATAAGGATTGTTCCCTCTCGAGGGTATGTAGTACAACAATTGGATAAATCAGGGAAATTCTACGAAATATGATAAAGTTATAAACAATGAAAAATAGTAGCGATCTAAAATCTATATAGATAGTTTTTAAAATGATTATATCTAATTGTAGGAGCCTAACGAATGCTAAGGAAAATCATGATTTTTTATTTGATCTCTATTTCAAAAACAAGAAACTGAACTATATATAACCAATGCATATCAGGATATAATAACTGTCCTTCCTTGTTAAAGTAGGTGCCATTAATATAAACAATGAAATTTAAATATTTGAAACACCAAATACAATAAGCAGTTGCTGCAACATTTGGCACACCTCAAGCATACTCATTTCTCTTGAAACAATACTCGACTCAATTATGAGGGAAATTTAATTCATCCCATGTGAGAGTTAATAGAGATTTGGTGGCTTATGTGTGGATAAATAATGTATGCCATGCTAAAAAATTGGCCTTACTTATCATATTGGGTGGCATTAATGTAAACAATGACTGGTTGAGATCCTCCCCTTACACACTTCAAATATACTACGAAATGTATATTTATTCACATATTATTATTTAGATTGCATAGAAGACATCACTTAAGTAACGCTAATCTCCATTAATATGATTCGATATTACGACATCATATACCAAGCCTAATGGTTTCTAAGATGAAATGTTGAGATTATCACCACTGGTAGATTATAACATTCCACCCAAGTCAATGATGGAAATTAATATACAAATTTTTTATCCTTCCCATTTATATTCTATAGTTATTCGAGGCATTGCATAATGCATGCTAATAAATAAATATCTTACATTAATTTTTAATCTCCATATAATCATGTATAGTTTGACTCTAATCCTTTCCTCATCTAAGCTTTATAATTTTTTTAAACATGCATTTTGATACTCATCTTCATCTAGAATACCTCGTAGGGACACATGAATACTAGGTAGTTCTACCTCCAACGACAATACCAATTCAACACCGAAAACTAAAGAAAAGGGGGTTTCCTAGTTAGTGTTTGAATTGAAGTCCTGTATGCCCATAAGGTGAACAATAAATTTAAATTCCAATCTCTTTTATTATCCTTAAACGTCTTAAGGAGAATGGAATTTAAGGTCTTGTTATTTACCTCAACTTTTCCATTGGCCTAAGGATAGTATAAGAAGGTTGTATAATGAGATATTTTGAAATTTGTTCATAAATCATGTATCTCATCATTCTTGAAAGGGGAACCATTATCTGAAACAATGACTTGTGGAATGCTATACCTATAGATAATCTGATTTAATATAAACTTGGCTATGATGGATCTAGGTATCGTGGTTAGAGGCATGGCCTAAACCCATCTTGTAAAATAAATTATGTTTGTGATTATGAAATTGTGGCTTTCTTTTGATGCATGAGATAATTTTCCTATCGAACCAAACCCCAAGTGGATATTGGATAAGGTGTAACTATAGGTTATAAAGCTTGAGATGGGATGTGTAAGGAATATGAGAATTCTTGACATTTTTTCACATTTTTGCACATACTCCATAACGTCATGCTCCAATGTGGGCTAGAAGTAACCCATCCAATGTATCTTATGAGAAGTTAAATTCCCTCTAAAGTGACCACAACAAAATCCATTGTGGGCTTCGAAGAGGATTTTATCTGCTTCTTCTTCATCAACGTAACTAAGAAACATACCGTTAAAGGATTTCCGATATAGGAATTTTTCTACAATCATGAATTTAGTGGTTATGACGTGAAGTCATCACATTTGATGAGAATTAGCCCCTTCAGATATGTATGTAATATCCAAATACCATGGACATGAAGTAAGGAAAAGTTTATTTATGTAGCAGATATACATTCATCAAGGAAATCCTAGTCAACTAACTTTCCCGAGTCTATAGGTTGTCAACTAACCATTCAGCGATAATGTTTTCTTTGTTAGAATTTTGATTCACATAGGTAAGTTCAAAATCATTTAGCAATGTGAAAAACCTACTAGGTCTTTTGGACAAAGTTTCTTAGGTTAGGAATGCTCTCAGCTAATCATCTTAAATAATGACTCTCGTTTCTTGATTGAGCATATAATGTCTCAATATTTTAGTTGAAAAAATAATAGTCGAATTCCTTTTATTCTTATGAGTACTAATTTTCATAATCAGGGAGATTAGGAATAATAAAATAGATGGCTCACTCATGACCATCGTCATCTTCCTAACCTAATATATATGTAATTGAAACGTTCATGGTTCTGAAATAAAAAATTAGAGGATGATCAAATTTCGGTGGCATAAGAGTTGGAAGAGAAAGAAGAAACTACTTTATAGACTCAAAAGTATTATGATGCTCTTTTTTCCATATCTTGCAACATGTCTTCTTCAACAAGACATTAATGGGATGGATGGAATATGTGTGATTGGGAAAAAAATATACCGATTTCCCCAAGCTTTCCTAGGAAATATTTGTAGACACAAAATCAAACAAATACTACTATTATACTATATCGCCAAGTATTTTGTTTTATGTATGGATCTTACGCAAGAAAAGTATTCACTAGTGACCCACTATCTAGTCCATCTAGTTTCTTTACTTATTTCTATTATTTTATCTCTCACATTTGTCACCTCTACATGCATTTTTGGTCAAGTCACAGGGATCTCGGTCTATCAATACTCACACATTTATTGTCAGTTGTCTCTAGGCACTGAGCCTAGGATTGGACACTAGCACCTAAGAGCTCCTTTCCATCTTGGGTGCCCATGTCCTCTTTCTTTTTCTTCTCATTTTTGACATTTGTGAACCACCTTTTTAGTTTTCTTACTCCTATACTGAGGTCCTAGTCGGCATGTCAAGTCAGTAGTATCAAAATTCAAGAAAGAGATCCCTTTCTAAACAAAACATATATACCATTATAATGGTAGAAATTATTATCAATAGCTATCTATCTACATATCAAAAGGGACTACATTTGGTTGCATTATTTTTGTATACACACTATATAGGAAGGGGAAGTTTCTAAATTCCATCCCACACATTTTCATTCTATCTAGCTATAGACTATCACCCACTATCTTGGCGTCACCGGTGTGAGGGAAACACAGGAGTACTATTGCACACACAAGAGCATAGAACTACATTAGGTATGAGATGTAGTGTAGCACTTGGTCATAAGTTCACTTGTTTGACATTCAAGGAAAATGCAACCCTCATATTATGATCCAAAATCGAGGGAAAATATTTAATTGACTTTTAACCCTTATAGGCTTGTTAAATTTTTGCAGATAAAATTACTCCTTTTAATTAAATCAACTAAAAATAATGCAACAATGCAAACACACTTCACACAAAGGTTGATTACGGATTTTGAAAATAACATACATCTCCGAGTTCTTATAGATTCATTCTATTAGTCAAAACTTGTAAATACAATATAGTTTCTTACAATAAAACCTAATGGAACTTTAAACTTGCCTAAATAGTACTCCTAACCTTTGAAGGAACACCGATGGTATTTCGGGACCATCCTCCACCTTCCTGGTGCAAAAATCCTACGGAACTTGATCGGCCTTCTAGACGCTATTAAGATGCCCTATGGTACTCCGGTCGACACTCCAAGCTTCGTAAGTACATAGTGTGGTGTTATGGGCCTATTGGGTAGATTAAATAACTCCTAATAACAATGTGCCTATTGTATTAAAATAATAGGTCTTAACTCCCTCAATATTTTTCTATATATAATAAATAGGACTTAAACACAGAAAATTTCCATTTAATTATAAGGAATTACAATGCTCCTTTGTAATGGCTTTGGAAGCTTTCTAAATCCTCCTTGGTGCCTTTTGAAATGACTAGAATTTTGTTATATTGTTGTTGAGTGGAGTGTAGAATGGGCATGTTATAGGTTTAAGTGGCCCAAGCTATATAGCTTATAGCTTATTGGCCACCTATTTTCCAACCAACTCGATTGGATAAGTTGGTTTACTACTACGATGATAGGGGGAGGTCACCGGTTTGACTCCCCACTTCCCTTTTGGTTGGTCATTTCAATGACCCCGTCTGCTATGACCTCACCTTCCCATGTGTCTCGCTCTATGACCAATCTCTTGTTATGCCTTTACTTCCTATCGCTGCCACGTCATTCCCCATTCCTTGTTGTTGGTTCACATGGCTATGTCCACATGTTCCCACAACCGGTGCACCATGTATACATCCCGTTGACTCATCCTTTTCTACCCATTTTTTTCTCTTTATCCACTATGATGTTGATAATCCCATATTCGTGGGATTAGGATATAATGAAGTATTTTTACAGACTTTGGCCAACTATGTGAACCATGGCTTGGGCCACATACTTAAGCATTTTGTCGATCATTGAAACCATAAAAAAACAACCATTGGCTTGATGATATAATTCTCTAACTCACCCATGAATAAATTGAATTTGGTGCACAGACACTCATCCAATATAGCTCCATGTAAAACTCGATGAACAACTTGGTCAACTTAGTTGACTAGTCAATAAGTGGTAGCAGAGGCCACATGGTGGCACGAGGACCCACCTCGTGGCAATATTTTTATCAATCATATATGAAGATGAATATGAAGACGAAAAAAATAATAGAGGTATAAACCACAAATAATCATCTTCACACGATCATGTTTTCCAATACTTTGTGACTTGCTAGTTGACCCAGTCTCATCTAAGGTTGATTACAACTTTGAAAATCCACCATTTTCATGTACATACTCCATTTTCCACATTCAAATAGTCACTGAAAACCTCTCGAGTGATTTCACATAATGTACTTGATCCTATTGTCCTCCAAATCACACCTCCCTAATGGGAAAGGATTTTGTTCTAAAAAAATCTTACTGGAAATTTTGTCACCCCTGTCTTGAATCGAATACTCTACTTTGTCACATCAAGTACTATTGTAGTGGACTCTATAGTCCGTCGTGCTACATTCTTGACACTTCAACAACTTGTTCCTAATCCTAGCCCAGTGGGTTGTGGTCCCACCATACTTATTCCTTTGTCTTGATTTCCACATATGCCCTCTAGGGGTCTTACACTTCGACAATCTCTGATGCTTTTACTACCACATTTTCCTGCTAAGGTCTTACTCTTTGGAAACATAGGAGGAATATACTGCTACATCTTCCCTTTGGGGTCTTACACTTTAACAACATATAGTCTAGCATGGAAGTAGATATTGCCACATCTTCCCTCTAGGGGTCTTACACTTCGACAACACCCGAAACATGTACTACTACATCTACCTTTCAAGAGGTCTTACACTTCAAAAATACTTAAACATCACCACATCTACCCTCTAGGGTCTTACACTTTGGAAGATGTCACATCCATGATGATCAACTACCATTCTACTACATGGTCACAATGCCTCTACAAATAATGATGATCTAAATTGATCTCTCATGAGCTTAATAATGGAAACTTTAACCTGCTGCATGGATATTGCCTTTACATGGTATGAAGCATCTTGTTGACAACAACTAATAAGTACCACTCTATTGCATGACCATAATGGACCTCTTCACATAAGGAATATCCGACCTAATGTCGATGCCAATGGCGATACAAAACCATTCTCGCTGCACGGTTACAATTCCTCTACACAAAATGAAGATCCGAGATGACACTAGTGATCTCAACTGTCTGCAAAAATGGCTAAAAAATCACCAAGATAAATATGATTTAAATCATGTATCTAAGTTGTAATAGGAACTCAAAAGTTGATTAGGAGATATGATTGGAGTATTAATCAAATTTTTCCAAGTAAGAAAATCCATTGAGTATAGTAAACACATCCCTTAGCATTTCTTACAAAATCTAAAATCTAGAAAAATATTACATACTATTCAACAATTTGAGTTATGTAATATATAATTGAAAAACTGTTGACTCACTCATTTTTTCAGAATTTCATTTTTAGGTATTACCTGATCCTCGGTTGACTTGTCAACTAGTGGTGGATTAAGAACTTCCTTTACCTTTGCAATAGGCATGTATTCCATCTTTGGCTTGCCATTACTCTAATAAAAGATGGATGAAGTTTCCAGAAAGTGTCAACCCGATGCCCATTCCTATGACAATGAGTACAAATATTCCTCTTAATCTCCTTCTTCTAGAATGAGGAACTCTTACTACCATTTCTCGACTCTGCATGATGAGATTGGTCTTTCTAATTTTCCTTGTTCTTGAAAAATGACGTCAAATTCTTCATTAGTGTCCTTATTTTCCAGCATATTTCCACATAATGGTTATGCAATCCAAAAAAGTACAAGGAAAGGAATTCCAGATTTTCTTAAAATTATAGCCATACTTCTTAAGCTGAAAAAGTGGATCAGAAGTTTTACTATGCTTATGATTATGGTAAGAAACTGGAGGTGGAATCTCATTACCTCTTTATTGATTATTCTTACCACATACCACCTATGACGAGGTAGCACTATTTTCCTTCTCATAATCTTCTTGCAAGACTAGTGGGGTATTCAATTTTCTTTCGAAATCTTGTCTCCCATCAGCGTGCTTGGAGAAATATCCAATATCCATTCCGACACTAGGATAACCCAAACCCGTGAAGATAGGATGATCCTCAACATGTAATAGGTTAGTAATGCTTTGGACATTTTTTCCAAGGCCTCTTCCTTCAAATCCCATTTTAGATAACAATTTGGATCCAATGCCTCTAGTATGCTTTTCAAACAAACCAAAGACATCATTACCTAAATTCGAAACTAAATGGGAGGAAGAAGATTCACGTGGTGAAAAAATTATAGTGCATTCATCCATCACGATCTCTACGTCTAAATTTGAAGGTATTTCCTTATTCTGATCACCACACTGCAACCTTGTGAAGAGCTCATCCTTGGTTTGTAATTCTAATTTTAAGTGAGCATTCTCCTCTTCCAAGGAGTAATACATTGTAGGAGAGAATTATCTTCCTAGATATGGTGATTATAAGCTTCAATCTGATCAAGATTCACTTTTTTGGGCATATTTCCCATAGTACACCCGTAATTTTTAATCACACTTGAACTAACAACATAAATTGAAACAATCATACTATTATATCAGCCTACTCGATACCAACTTGATCCAAAATTATAGGCCAAGTTTAAATCGACTTTAGAACCCTATAGGCTTGTTAAATTTTGCCCAAGAAAATACTCCTTTTAAGTAAATCAACTCAAAATAATGCAAGAATGAAAACAAACTACACACGGGTTGATTACGGAGTTTGACAATAGCCTACATCTTTGGGTTTTTATAGAATCTCTCCACTAGTCAAAATTTGTAACTACATTATAATTTCTTACAATAAAACCTAATGAAACTTTAAAATTGCCTAAATAGTACTTTAGGCCTTTGAATGAACGCTGATGGTATTTCAGGGATCATCCTCCACCTTCCTGGTGCACAAAATGCTATGATACTCAATCGGCGTTCCGACGCTATTAAGACACCCTATGGTACTCTGATCGACACTACAGGCTTCACAAGTAGATAGTGTAGCACTATGGGCATATTGGGTAGATTGAATAACTCCCAATAACAATGTTCCTATTATATTAAAATAATAGGTCTTCAATCCCTCAATATTTTCCTATATATAATAAATATGACTTAAACACAAATTTTTTTCCTTTTAACTATAAGGCATTACAATCTCCTTCATAATAGCTTTGGAAGCTTTTTAAACCCTACTCACCGCCTTTTGAAATGGATATAAGATAGTTCTATTATCATTAAGTGGAGTGTAGAATGGGCATTTTATAGGTTTAAGTGGCTTGAGCTATATGACTTATAGCTTATCGACCAACTCGCTTTCAAACCAACTCGATTGGCTAAGTTGGTTTGGCCGTTGCGAAGATAGGGGAGGTCATGGATTTAACTCCCCTTATTCCCTTTTTAGTTAGTCGCTTCAACGACCCGTTTCTTATGAACTAGCCTTCCCACATATCCACTCTATGACTAGTGTTTCATTGTGCCTTGACCTCCTATCGCTACCACGTCATTTCCCATACCTCGTTGTTGGTTCACATGGCTAAGTCCATGTGTCACCATGACTATTACATCATGTAAACCTCCCGCTGACTCATCCTTTTCTTCCCATTATTTTTTTCTTTATCCACTGTGATGTGGATAATCCCACATTCATAGGAGTAGGAGATAATAAAGGATTTTTAAAACCTTTGACCAACTATGTGAACCATGGATTGGGCCATGTGCTTAAGCATTTTTTTGGCTATTGAAACCATAACAATAGAGATAATTGGGTCGATGAGCTAATTATCCAACTCACCCATGAATAGCTTGAACTCAATGCACAATAACTCATCCAATATATCTCAATAAATAACTCGATGTACAACTTGATGAATAACTTGGTGCACTCGGTTCACTAGTCGATAAGTGGTGGCAGGCCACATGGTGGCCGAAGGACCCACCATGTGACACCTTTTTATCGATCGTATATGAAGATGAATAAAACGTCAAATGACAAAGAATGGAGGTATAAAACCAAAAGCATCACCTTTGCATGATCATATTTGTCATTGCTTCGTGACTTGCTAGTTTACCCGGTCCCATCTAGGGTTGATTGTAACTTTGACCAGCCACCATTTGCATGTACGGACTTTGTTTTTTCATTAATAAAGTTGTCGGAAATATCTCAGAGTGATATTCTATACCGCAGCAATCCTAGGAGATTTATGGGATAATCTGTCGTGCATATTGTCCTCTGGATCATATTACATCTTTATTCAATAGGATTTGATGTATTTTGATGGATTTGCAGAAGATTATTTGTGTTGCAAATTTATATATGTCTTGGTGATTCAAGTGTGATATACATGTGATCATTGGTAAATAAGAGTGAACCCTCAGACACTAAAGAAACCATGTTATGAGATTTTCCAAAGACTCTAAGCACCCAGAGAGGTCTTGGGCATCCTAGGTGCCCTCTCCCGTGCCTAGTACCCCGACCCATGAACTCCAAACAATTAAACATTTGTTTGAGCATGGTTGTGATACACCGAGTCCTTGTTTCATCAATTCTCCTAGCTCGAAACACTTTGGGATAAGTGAAATTAAGATAAGTTCCCTAACTCTCTCATTTTCTTTTCATAAGTTCATCAATAAAAATTTCTTAGCACTTATATTTCATTGTATATCATTGTAACAATCTTTATATTTTATATTTTAATAATTTTTTCAAATTTTATTTAATCAAGATATGATACTAGAATCATCTATTGGTAGAGATATTTCAAGGATTTCCTAAATATTTGCTGGGTCTACATCAATCCCTTGAGAGGAAATGATGTAACCTAAGATATTACCTCCTGTAAATCTAAAGACACATTTTTCTAGGTTCAAGGTCACACAATACTTGATCAAATGTGAAAGGATGATTTGAAGAACCTTTGGATGGTCACCTCTCTTTTTGGCCTTTACAAAGAGATCATTAACATATGTTTCCACAATCTTATGAATAAGATCATGGAATATATAGGTCATGGTCTGTTGATATGTGGCACAAGCATTCCTCAAGACAAAAAGACATGTCCACATATAAAAAGGTTGCTTAGGGATTGGTGAAGTTTTTTTTGTTTGATATTTGTTAGAGATTCTTATCTAGATATATCTTGAAAAACCATCCATGAGGGATAACAACTCATAACCGATCATTGCATCCATGATGATATCAATGGATAATAATGGGAAATCATCTTTAGGGAAGGCTTTGTTTATATCTATGAAATCAATGCATATCCTTATCTTCCTATTCTTCTTAAGGACCCAAAAGATGTTTGATAACCATATGGACTAGTCTACTGGTTTTATGAACCCCACATGTAGAAGTTTCAATACTTCTTCCTTGACCATCAAAGCAACTTTGGGATTTATAGGCCTCATATTTTATTTCATGGGTTTAACATTAGATTTGTAAGCATATTGTGAAAAAATGCATCAGGAGAAACTCATATCGTGTATTTATAATTGAACGCAAAGGATCGAGAATTCTCTTTGAGAACCTTTGTGTGTTCTTCTATCTCTTCTGCTAATAATGAAGATCCAAGCTCCAAAATCTTGGGTTTCTACTTTATTATGATATTAATATCGATTGTAACTTCTATTAAAGAAGTGTTATTGGTCCAAAGTGCACCTTTGTGTTGGAAAAACTATCCGACTCTGACTTCGGCTAGTATAATGGGATCTCCTTTGAGTTGTGGGTGCCTTAGACTAAGGAGAACCTCTAGAGCGGGTTAGTTCCCTTGATGGATCACCTAAAACTATTAACAATGATGAGGTTGAGGGATAGGAGTAAAATAGAAATTAATGAAAGTGAATAAAAGGGTGATACACCAATTTTTTGGGACTTAAACTTGCAAAAAAAATGAACTTAATGACTAATAAAGGCTAATAAAATTCACTACAATCAACTGTTTAATAGATTTTGCACTCACTAAAGGTATTGACACACACTTACGTTACTTGTAAAACAATCAAAACAACTTGATGGAAGTACTTTGAGATTATAAGCATGAAAAGGAATGAAAATATTCACTAAAACATAATTCTAACCTACTGTAACACACTGCACAAAGCTTGAATTTTGAGGGAAACCATTCTTTATTACTCAAAAAGGTTCACCAAGATAATAGGTTTTCATCACAAGTCTACGTAAAAATAATAGGCCCCCATACTCTTACTAGAGAAAGGTATAAATACAAATGTTGTATAACCTAGATCAAAACATAAAGACATGCTAAGATTATCCTAATTGGGTGTTTGGAAAAAATCCAATAATAGCCTTCTACATGCACAATTTTAACGCCTTTAAATTAAATACAATAAAAATAAGGCTTAAATTAGCTACATAGAGCTCTAAGGATAAAAATAGCTTTTCATGATTCACATTCCTCCTTGGTCAACATTGTTTTGACTAGTCAACACTGTTTTTTATGAATAATAAGGTAATTGTACAATAATTTTGAGGAAGCTAAGGTAGCTTGGAATTATTAATGTAAAATTCACCTTGTCTTATCTTTCAAAACAAGGTTATCTTGTCTTATATGTAGGGTTCATGATGGTTATCTTTGTCTTCAACACATTCATGATTTCATCATGGGTTGATCTTTATTTTTAACTGTGCACTGTGCATGTTGGGTAATTTGTCTTGTTGACTTGGGTTCCAGCATGGGTAACACCCATATTACCTTTGAAAATAATAATAACCTTGTATTATCCCCCATGCAGGTTTTCAAAACATATATCACGTGAGCATAGAAAATTCTAAGATTTGAAAGCACTTTAATCATGTTAAAAAATCCCACCTTGGGTTGGATACATCAACATGTTTGATCATACTTAGCTTTGGATAATATTTTCCCCATATGCACGATTAAAATTATTAATTTTCTCTCAAGAAAGAAAACCTAACCATGGTTTGAAGGAACTTGGATTGGGAAACTCATACCACTCATCAAACTTATCTCATTAGGGTTTGAAACCCTAAACATGTATTTTCATTAGGAACTTTATGTAACCTTTGGAGAACCTTGTTGATTTGTGAATGGTGACCAATGTTTTAAATTATTTTATGATATTTTTGATTTGGTTGGAGCAGCTGCTTGCACTTTGTTAAAACTCTATACTCACATTTGACAACATTTCTTGAGTTTTATGCACTTTGAACTCAAAACCCTTCTCTTCTCTTGTCGTGGGTACTTTGTTTCATGGGGTTGAGATATAATTTATCATATCATGAGCTCAGTATTGATTTAGATGTGACACCATTGATATATTTAATTGTTTTCACTTGCTCAGGACCTAGTTTTTTCATGAGAGATGGGTGTTATTATGGATCATCTAGAGTTTCCTTTCACAGTTTAACTCGGGTGGCTAAGTTGTATTATCTCGTTGCATTATTGTGTGGTCAAATCCACTATGAATATGACCACATGTGGTGGTTCACGCCTACGAGATGGTATTGACTCTTTTTGAATTTGTATTGCAATGAGGAGATCAATGTGTTCTATGCTCTTGCAAACCTATCGATCCCAAATATGTCACTTTGCTAAAGCTTATCTTTTACCATTTCTCAAAGTTGGGTCTAACTCCTGTGGGGAATGGTTTCACATACCAACTCTATTCAATATGGTTTAGGCTGGCCATAGAGAGATCTAATTTCTTTGAATGGTGAATGGCCTTAGTTGTTTTGGGTTTGTTTAGAGCTCGAATCAATAATTCGACCTGTAAGTATTGCTTGGTGGTGCTATTCATGCTTAACTCATATGTGATTCATGCATTGTGGCTCAAACCCCATATGATACTACCATCTTGGTTTAGAACTCAGCTTAAGACACCATTCCAAGATAGCTTGACATATTGGGAAGGTAAGAAATAGAATTTCTTTGTCATGCTCTATTTGAACTCTCTCGTTAGGCTTAATCGAGACATGATTTTGTATTATTTGGGGAATTTCATAATATTTTTTCACTTGTTATCAATCTAGGTATGGCTTGATTAAGAATTTTGAGATAATATTTTTATGTGTTGGTGAGTCTCCCGATTTGTGTCTCTACATTGGGCATCTCTTTTACTTCTTAAACTAACTCATCCCGGTTTAATTAACTCGCACCATTTGTGTTCTTGGTGTTAACCCTCAACTTTGATAGCTCGTCCTTTATGTTGATACCATTCGATTTATTATAATTCAGCCTTGATATTTCATTTTTCTTTTAGTTATCCGGGTTGGCCTTTGTTCATCTACCCTTAATGTTAGGAGATCTCATGTTGCTATTATCGAGATTTTTGTGTTATGCAATTAAGTATGTAACACGTTAATAATAACAACATTTGTAACATCACCCCTTAAAATTTCACCCTTATATGGTTCACGAACTATTTGACTTAGATTCATACCTATATTTGTGAAATAAATTTGTAGCATTTAACATGTCCCGTGTATTTTAATGGATTTTCGTCTTATGATTTTCCGTGACTTGTCTAAGGTAAACACTTCATTCCTTTCACTTTCTGTTATAGCTATTGGTACTTTTAAAATTGTAATTTTAAAGGAACTTACTCATATTTGATCTTGATCAATATGGTTATGTGTAATGTAGTTCTTATATGATCAGTCCTTCTACTGTTTGGGGATGGAAACCTTAACTTTTATCTTCTTTGGAAAAGTAACTCTAAGATCTTATTATAGGAAAAGTAGAGCTTTGAAAAATCTAATAATTTTCTCCAAATCTTTGACATCCCATTTAATTTTCATAGTATTCTTCAATGTAGTTTCTACAAGATTCTTATCATATCTTTTCAAGCTAGTTCCTTCTTCTTTTAAACTCGATGGTTGTGTCCTTAGTGAGTTCCTTTGCTGATTTGTAAAATCTAAAAGTTAATATCTTTACTAGTGTATGGAAATATTCCATAACCTTCTAGAATCTATCTTGTTCAAGGAATTTGTACCTATAAAATTCTATGAGAAAAATCCTTTTATAAATATTCTTCTTTCCTTTGAATTCATATTTGAGAGCTCACATTGATTGGACAATATATTTGAAAATATTGGTAACCTAATAGAAAAATTGTTGTCTCATTATTCATTGAGGATTTGAAATTTGCATTGATTTCATCAATGCCACCGTAGACACTCTGCTTTTTCTAAATAATTTGATGGGAACTTGTGGATTTGTAGCTTACTTAGTACACTTCAAACCCCGAGTTGATGGTTGTAAATGCCGGTTATTTACTTTGCACATTTGAGCATACACGTTCGTAACTATGCTTCCCAATTACTATCTTATTCCACTTTCCAAATGTTACATAAATATTTGACATTAAAGCAGACAATGTAGAGGTCCTTATGACTTGTATACCATGGTATCCATTCATGGATGATTTTTGCTGCAATTTTTTCCCTGACGGTGGTTTGGAGCACTATTCTCTTCCTTTGATAGTGATATTGTAAATGTAATTTGAAGAAGATAATTTGGGCTTGTATCTACCTGAATTAGCTATATTTTTCTTGTATCTACTTCCAAAAGCTTGAAATTTTGAATTTTTACCTTATATTTGGATATAGATGGTCATTATATGATAAATTATTTCAAATCAAATTGATCATGGAATGTATAAGAGGATCCACATCTTTAAATATTACATTATGAATCTGTTTTTACTTTATGCCTCAATATAAAAACAAATACTTGGCATAGTAAACAACATGAAAACCCTCGCAACTGTGTGATCAGAAATTTTTTCATGCATAACATTCATTCTTCACTTGATAGAGAAATCGATATGAAACTGTATGCATGTTTGATGAATCCTTGTGAAATTATATCATGTATTTATAGGCATGATGTAAACATGTACTTATTATGGCATGAAGTATATACATACAAAATTCTAAACATAAGTAGTTAGAGACCCAAATATCTAACACTTATTAATTTTCCTTTTCGCTATAATGGAGCAACAACCTCGGAGCAATATAGAGGAGATTGAAATGACCATCAACCTAGGTAATGACAAAGTTACTTTCTTATTACATTTTTAGATTTATATTTATGTGCATTTCCTTTCCTTTGCTAGAGATATACCACAGCTTGCATGGGATCTTTGTACTTTTGTTTATGAAAAAATGAAAATACTTTATGTGATGAGTTGTAAATGTTTCCTTTGTAGTTATTTTCAATAACATGATGTTAAATGAACCTTTGTAACATAACACACTACAAGTTAATTTCACATAATCATAAAGGAATACATTGATGTACCTTTACGTGATCTCAAATTGATAAATGAACAAGTTATCACCTATGCAACTACACTTTCCTTTGATACTTGAAAATTACAATTTGAATACTTATTGTCTTAGCATGTTGCCTTTTATATACGATGCCCTTCTCATCTATGTCGTAACCCTACAAAAGTCGAAAAGGTTGATGCATGATCTTGACAAAGATGAATGTTGGAATTGACTTTTATATGAGGAATGAACATCCTAGAACAACATGGTTAACTTCTTGATGACCGTGTGCTCTTCAGCTTTACCACTGAGAATGAAGTAATCTAAAATTTTTGTATACTTATTTCTGATGATGACAAAAAATGGTCAACATATTTTGAAAATATGCTGAAATAATTTCCTAGTAATCGTCAAGAACCCTTGAATTTTTTCACTATCAGCCATGGAAACAATTTGAAACCTTAAACAAAGCTTGAACATGTATGAAAAAGTCTAGGAAACATTAATAAAGACTAAAAATACTCCGTGAAAACTGAAAAATAGAAGTAACAATATGTGTAAATATTCACTTGGAGGAAATATAAAACTCCTAACAAGACTAAAAAATCATACACACTCCAAAGTGAAGCATGCAGAGTGTGTCCAAGAATTTATGTTTTATAAATCAAACCTACACGAACCCTACTCTAACCAACTAAAAGTAAATCTAAAAATCCCGATATAGGTTGAGCGAAGTAGCTTCATTTTCTAAAAATATGATGCCATGAGACCACCTTGATAGTTAAATCACATGTTAAAGATGGAAACAATATTCGTACCTTTAACTTACTCAAAACATCACTAGAATGTGATAAATACCTCTATCAGATTTGTAATCTATTTTGGGAGGTGTTAGGGATGAATTGTGAGAACATGTAGCTCTTGTTTGTGTTCTAAACTAGGCACAAATATCGGTACTATTGATCTTAACTCCAAATCAGCCAAGTATCTAATGTGACATGGTATCTTCACAATTGATAAACTATTTTTCTTGATCTGTCATATTTCCTTGCTTTTCTCTTCATGCCTCGAGCACATTTTGAAGTTGATTTGAAATTTGATCTCCTTATATAAATTGTTCTACCTTTTCTTTGACAACTAATTCAATAATCATGTTAAATTCTTGTTCTTCATTCTAATCCACCATGTAATCGAAAAATCAAATTCATCCTTTTGAAAATTATTTTGTCCTTCTTAAGGTTTTTAGTGTCTTTTGATGCACCTAGTGAATTATTATAACCTTTTGGGAGTGCAACAATTTATAAGAACAATTAAAAACAAGGATCATTTCATTCACCTACATCATCCTTGTCAAGTATGAAGTATCCACCTTCTCTTCATTCCTATCATAGCCTTCATCTAGAAAAACGTATGGTGAGGTGAAAAACATGTTATTCATGGTTGTGGGACGGCACTAAATCTGCTGATTGCTCATCCGATTGGATATGAAAATCTACTTTTTCAAATGTGTGTCGTGATTAGTATTATGGGTAGATTTTCTTACGTGGATTACACATTTTGGTCCTAAAAACATTTAAATCAAAAACTATTATTGAATTACTTTTTATGCTAGAAGATGATACAAAATTGAGATTGTTGACTTTTACTGATGATAATGATCATGCTGCTATGAAATTTCCCATTCTTACATGTACTCTTTCTCCAACCGTGAGATCTGGTTGAAATCAAGTTTTACAACCCAAACATGCAAATTTTCCTTAAATTCCAGCATGTTGGTTTCTTAAATTGGCTTCGCAGCTTGACTTATTTTCTAATTTTCACCTTCCCAAATTATCCTTGGGGATGAAGGAGTTGGGGTGCATTGGGAAACGCTGTGATTTGGAAATGTTTGGACAATGGGTAAGGGATCAAAATTAAATTTTGTAATAGATGGGGTAGAAATTATAACAACCTGAACACATGGAATCTGATAGATGGGTTACATTGGTTGAAAAGGAATATACATTGGAGTTTGATGAGGAAGGTAAGTGGGAACATCCCATTGACAGGGTTCCTCAACCTTATGCTCATTAGCCTCTAATTTTTGGAAATACGTAATACAAACAACCAATTGAGGGAGAAAGTTTCTTATTACCTCAAACCTCATGTGAGATAATCCAAATAGGTATAGGTATTTTCCATTGACAGGATGGTCTAAACCAAGATATTTAGCTTGCAAAATTTGTACTTTCTCATTGGCATCCTACCACATGTGCTCCAATTTCTGAACATTGCTTTCAAAATATTCCTCCTATATAGAATTGCCTCCATAATATGCATAACGTACATATTCATATACATAATCTTATTCCTGAACAACATAATGATTGTAATAATGACCATACCGACTAAGCAAGGTCTAGGTTATGAGCATACTCATTATGATGAGGGTTATAATACTAATCTGGAGGAGGATATGGGTAAAAATAATGTGGATTTTGCTGGTAATACTATTGAAAATGGGGAATCATGATTGCATGTCCACATGTTGGAAAAATAGAAAAAAGTCTCTTGAAAATAAAAATAGTCTATTTGGACCAACAAAATAACCAAATCTATTTTGAAATTACCTCCAAAAGGATGCAATTTTACCAAGCACAAATCAAACCTGGAAAAAATCTAAAAAATATAGTCTAGGATATTATGGAACACCTAAAAATAATAATCTGGATTTGTCATCCCGCCGGGCGTGTCAACAAACTATTATCGGTTTGAAGTGCACCTTTGTGTTGGAAAATCTATCTAACTTTGACTTCAGCTGGTACAATGGGATCCTCTCGAGTTATGGGTGCCTCAGATTGAGGAGAACCTCCAGAGTGGGTTGGTTCCCTTGATGGATCACCTAAAACTATTAAAACTAATGTGTTGAGGGATAGAAGTACACAATAAATTAATGAAGGAAAATTAAAGGGTGATACACCAATATTTTGGGACTTAGATTTCATAAGAATAGCCATTTTCACATTAAGAATAGAATTTCTACTACCAATAACTAGAAGAGGTCTATTGTTAGCACACTTGCATGTGTGGCTATGATTGTAAAGGCACATGGCTATTTTCAGCATGCAACCTATTTTTGGAGTTATGCAAGTGGTGAAGGGAAAGTCCCCACCCTTATAAATATGTAATGATCTTGCATAGAATAGAGGAGTGTGTGAGAACTGAATTACTTGTGAAGTTATGCTACCAGATATGATGCATGCACATAAGCTTATGGTATTACCTATTGTAATGAGCTTCTGTGTATTTATTGTGTTTAATATAATGGAGTGTATTGGCTGAATCAGAGTATTAATCCTGAGTATAATTGGTTCTTGCATGATTGACTTCATTATGGTATCATTTAAATATGTTACTCTTTAGATCTAGATCTAAACATGCTCTATGTAGAATGTTATATTAATTATGGATCTGAATGCATTAAGTCTTCATCATGCTAACATCCTACAACAACAACCCTAAAGAGGGGCCTGGTACCTTTGCATGCTTTGGGTGAGCACTCAGTCTAGGCTGAGTGATGTGCCAACGTGCCTAGGATTTTACTAGTAAATTCTAGGCTACATCATTGGTTCCATTTCCGGACCTCTTTTTCAGTTTTTTTCAGGATGGTTCATGATGAAGACATACCAGTTGACCCTAGAAAGTGTTGAGGAGTGGATACATGATCTAGAAGAAGAATACACATGGAGGTTCAACACCGATCTGAGTTTAACGCACATGCATGGGTGGAACAAAATCTGTATGATAGTTTTTATGAGAGCTTCTTCACTATTTTTCCAGTAGAACTATACGAGTGGCTGGTTGCTTATGTGTCTAAAAGGGATTGGAGGTATCACACACTTGTTTGGATGCAGAAGAATTTCAGCCCTCTATGATGCTTGATCTAATTTGGACACATGTTGGATACTTGGTTTCATGGTGTTCTAAACAACTATATTTTGAGTACTCAATTTCCACTTATTCTTTCCCAGAGGTAGAAATTCCAATTTTTACGATATCCCAGGGGAACTTACCTACAAGGCATTCCACTAGATCAAAATCTTGATGGTAACCCTAAACTTGGAAAGCAAACCGATGGCTAACTAAACCCCACCACACATGGGGGTAGGAGCAAGGTTTGGTGAAAGATGGCAAGACCTAGCGATAAAAAGGAGAGAGAGAAAGGTGGCTTAAGTATAATGAGGCATGAGAGGGAGATAGAGAAGCAATGGGATGTTGCAGAGTGAATGGTGTTGTGGAGAGAGATGGCTCACAAAGGATTTGAAGTTCACGTAGAAGACATGGAACCAGAGCATCAGAACTCCCCATTTGGGAAAGCATGATAGGAACCCCCTGGCCTCACGTAGAAGCACACCAACAGAGACAACCTGGGCCATGGGCACACATCTGAATCTACCTAGAAACCTTTCCCTTGCTTGGTCTTCCAAAGTATCTAGTATGAAAAATAGTCAACAAGCTAATTTAGGTAGTGGGAGAGTAAGAGTAAGTCATATAACAAGCACATCGATGGCAATGCAAAATGTCTTCATTGTTGTTTGAGGTACCTTTTCAGGTGTATCATCCACACAAAATTCAAGTGCGCAAAATTTTGGACTCACTTCTGGAGTGGTAACACTTCATACTATAGGGGTGTAGTTTAGTACTACTATTGGGACACAGGGAAGTACATCTTCTGGTCCATCTCTGACTATAGGTGGAGGATCAGAGGTATAGGTGGTTCTAGTTCTAGTGGATCTGTGGTTCTGGAGGCAGAGGAAACACATGAGGTTCTGGATCAGGTGGGAAAGGTCCACACCAACCCCAAAATATTTACATGGAGATGTCTCTTTGTCTTCTAGAGTATAGGGGCATAGAAGATGTTGTTGAACACATGCACATGTGTGAAATATTATGGCATGCAAAAGGAATCATGACTTCTGAGCATAGGGAAAGTCAATTCACCACTACATTACAAGGGCACGCACACACAATGGTACAAAAATTTTGACCCTGATCAGACTTGTGTAGACTATGCAACTTTAAAAGATGCTTTCCTTAAAGAGTTTCACATCCTTGAGTTCGAGCAGAAGAGTATAAGTGCGCTCAAGGATATTAAGCAAGGCACTACTGAGAGTGTCAGAGAGTATGATGCCCATTTCAAAACACTTTTATCTAAGCTTTCTTATGATATTCATGCAAGCCAACATGCAATGGTTCATTGGAGGTCTGATTACACCTTTTAGAAGGGCACTATCACATAAGACATACACTGATCCACATGAAGCACTTGAAGTAGCTTTATACGCTGAGGTAGTCAAAAGTATAGACAGGGTGAGCCCATTTTTGAAGCACAGATCACAGCCATGACGTGAAGCAGTTGGAGAAGCTATCGAAAATTCAGCACATGAGATGCACACAGGGGATTTGGTGTATAATTGTGAGGTGGAAGGTCACACCAAGGATAGTTTTCCCCACAGATCAGTACGCTCATTATCTTAGACTATGAGATATGTCATTTAAACCATGATGCTAGCCACTTCCCATTATTACAACATGCAATAAGGAAGAACATCTCTTGTTACTTGTAAAATTTGTAGGTCCACAACTCACGACATGGAAGACTACCAAATTGATTGGTCAGATCCATGATGCTATAGATATTGGTGTGTGATAGATAGAGTATCATATAACTCTAAAGGCAAGAACAGCATCAAGATCAGGATCACAATCAAGCAGCTATGATCAAATGAAGGGCATTTTTTAAGGAGGTCATGGCAGAGGTCAAGGATACCATGGTGGATTCAGAGGATGAGGCCATGGTGGTGGACGAGGTGAGTTTCCTCATGAACATGTTATACATGTGGATCTCCTGACCACTACAGGTGTGAATGTCCTCAAAATATTACATGTTCTTTCTATGGAAAGAATCATAGTTATGAGGAATTCCCAAACTTGTATGAGCATCTTAGTAAGCAACATAAATAAGAAAAAAAAGGCACAGGGATGGTTAGGATACAACGCGTGTGGAAAATCAATGGATGCCCAAGTTGGAACCAGAATCCGAGGCATTTCCTATAAAGATCACTACCCACGCTGAAGCAAACACACCAAAGAAGCATTAGAAGAAGCCTACCATCACTAAGGAGGAGGTTCTACATGCATGGTACCCAGATCCTATCCATCAGAAGGAGGTTTATCAAGAAACCATGGAGGTACTCAAAATCTTTAGGGTGAAATACAATATTTAAAGGAGCAATCACGGAAGATGGAGCAAAAGAAAGCAGCAGAAATGGTCCAATCTGATATGGATGACTTGAAAGAAGTGTGCAAGATGTTGTGCCAAGAGAATATCATTCCACTATTAGGGAATTGGTTAAAGGGAAACACTCCACAAAGTATTGAGACTAGATGAAAAATCCTACATGCAAATCTTCCCCTCATAGCTTAGATTATGACAAGGAAATCACTCTGAATGTTGTTGTGGATGGATGGATTTTGAGTAATATATTGATTGATATAGCATGCACAAAAGTCAATGTTCTTACTTTAGATGCATGGGTACAAATGGGGAGACCTCCATTATAGCCATCTTTGAATGTATTGTTCATGGCTAACTAACTAAGGCCACTCCCATCGAGTTTTAAAAGATGCATCCATTACCATACAGGGAGCCAAGTTCACTAGGGATTTTGAGGTTTTAGCACTGGCAGAGGTAGATAGCTTCCCAAATCTACTTGGGCATCCTTGGTGCTATGCAAAAATAATGTTGATCTTCAGTTCAACAAGGGTTATATCAGTTTTGAAAACAAGGAGGAAAGAGTTATTATCCCTTTAACAAATGGAAAATATATGCCCTATGTTGAGCCTTTGAGTGAGGAAGACCTGAATAGGATTTATGTACATGTCATCCGGGACCCAGAGGTACTTGAGCCATCTAAAGAAGGAATCCTTCAATGGGAAGATGCACATTCTATTAGTGATACTACAAGTGTTGCTTGTGATAATTGGGCTCATAGTACTTATGAGTTGGTAGGGCACAAGTAAAGAGCACATTTTCAGGGACAATAGACCTCATTGTATCAGAGAATAGGTAACAACTCGGTACCTCATTACACTAGAGAAGGAGATCCTATGGTATTTTTGCATGCACCATGGAGGAACAATGGATAGACTAGTTGAGAGATGGAATATGCTAGCATATACCCTACATGGGGACAACAACGCACTGGTGGGTGGTTCACAAGGATAATCTTGTAGGATGGAATGAAATTAGGATTGCTCTTTCTACTAGGTTCTTCAGAGAAATGCACCTACTCAAATATGCACTTATCATGGTAATCAACCTGTTCAACACCACATTCAACGAGTGTGAGAGACTCTGACAGAGGGGCAGGAAGCTTTACCACCTTCACTCTAGGTGCACAAATTTTATTCCACTTTACAAGGTTACGCACGTGTGTTTGGTATGTATATGTGAACTCCATAGAGAGACTAGAAATTGGTAGGATTTAATTATAGGAATGATCCCAGACATTTGAATTTTCTCTACTAAACCTCCGGTAGAAGAGGCATTAAAGGTTATAAAGTGCTTAACTATGGGAGATAGTGCCAAGGTGGAAGAACTCATTCAGATTTATTTGATGAAGAAGACTCAGAGCATGTTTTTCTAAAGAAACAGAGACAGATGCCACACTACTTAAGCATGCTTTCCTTGAGAAGGAAAAAGGAAAGATGGTCTACTTAGTGGATGATGAAGAAGTAGAAAATCTAGGATGTAGACCATTCAACAGTAGGCGTGAGGTTTTGAAAAAGGCAGATAAGACCACACATGCCTATCATGAACCTATGAAGACAAAGAAAGTGAATATTGATCAGATGTTGAGCCTAAGGAGGCCATAATTGGGGACTATTGGTCTAACTCTGAAGTGGAAAAAATCATTGAGTTACTATGAGATTATCAAGACTTATTCCCTTCGGGATACCATGAACTCAAAGGCATGCATGAATCATTAGGAGAGATGAAGATAAAGCTTAAGGAAGGTGTGTGCCCCTAGTCGAAAGAGACCCTACAGATGAACCCCAACTTGCATGAAAAGGTCAAAGAAGAAATTGACAAAATGTTGAAGTCTGAATCATCAAGCCCCTGATGAGTCAGAATGGGTTAGCCCAATGGTGATCAAGTATCAAGAAGGATGGTCAGATTAGGATCTATGTGGACTACAGGAGCTGAATGTTGCATGTGTGACTGATCCCTTTCCTACGCCATTCACCGAGGAAATACTAGAAGGTTATTAGGGTGTGAAATCTATTCATTTACAGATGGATTCTCTCGGGTATCATCAAGTTAGGATTACACAGGAGGATCAGAAAAGACTACTTTTACTACCGAATGGGGCAACTTTTCCTATACTGTGATGCCTTTTGGTCTGAAAAATGTGCACTGCTGTATTATTTTCATGCATAGTTGTTCAAGCATTCAAATATTTTATTCACAACTTCTTACAGTTTATTTAGATGATTGGATGGTGTATGGACTTGTTAAGGATCATTGTGACAATTTGCACTTAATGTTTGAAAGATGTAGATAATTGAGTATTTCTTTGAACATCAAGAAATGTGTATTTTCTACACCATTTGGAATACTGTTAGGGCACATCATCTACAAGGAAGGTTTGTTGGTTGATCCAACTAAGGTTGCAATCATTATCGGCCTGAAGAGCCTACCAATCAAAGTGAGGTGCGTGATTCTTGGGTCACACTGGGTATTATAGAAAATTTATAAAGGGGTATGCTAAGGTTTCCACCCTTTGAGGAGTTACTAAAAGGAAAAGGGACATTCTACTAGGGGAGAACCCGCAAAACAACACATTCGAGACATCAAGGAGAAACTTACTACAATGCCTATTCTATGCTTTCCTTCATGGGACCAACCATTTCATGTACATGTGGATGCCTCTGGCATGGCCATTGGCATGGTGTTGGCTCATCCTAGAGAAGGTATTATAGATCATCCTATCTATTTTTCTAGTAGAAAGTTGACTCTTACAGAGAGAATAATTATACAACTACAGAGTGTGAAGCTTTGTCGATGATCTATGCACTACATAAATTCAAGATAAGTACCTACTAAAACACCATTTGTATTTTATACCGATCACATGGCATTGAAGTATTTGGTAAACAAGCCCATTTTATAGGGGTGCATATGCAGATGGGTACTCTTATTCCAAGAATTTGATTTCATAGTTGTGGTAAAACTAGGGAAAAGTAATTCTAGACCGATCATCTATCCAGAATACAATGAGAGAAGAAGCACAGGAATTGAAGATACCATGCCCGATGCATAGTTATATAGGTTACAACACATGTGCCATCGAAATTAGAGGACATTGTTGTCTTTCTACGAACAAGTATGGTGCACCAAAGGGATGAAATCCTTAGAGAAGAAACAACTTACTATTCACGTGGCACCATTTATGTTGATTAGCAGTGACCTGTACAAGTTAGGTCGATGAAGTATTATGCATCATGTGTACTAGAACATGAGCACACATAGATATCATGGAGGAGGCTCATGGTGGTATTGTAGGTGGGCACTATGCAGGTGACACCACTGCACATAAGATTCTACTCACTGGATTATGGTGGGAGACCTTGTATAAAGATTGTAAGGCATATTGCAAGGCTTGTGATCACTGATCAAATGCCTTGGAAAACTAGGTCAAAGAGATGAAATGCCTCTAAGACCTATTACTAGTGCAAAACCATTTGAAAATGGGCTATAGATTTTGTGGGTCCTATTTCACCACCACATGCAACGTAGACTGGATCACGCTATATCATTATTACTTACATAACTATCTCGACAAGGTGGGTAGAAGCAACACCTACAAAGGATTGTACAAATGGCTACAACAACAGCCAGTTTCTATGGGAAAATATTATTACAAGGTATGGATGCCCTTGAGTTTGACCAATGATAGGGGCACACATTTTTTGAATGAGACAATCAAAATTTTATTGGATGAATTCATGATTGCACACCATAAGACTACACCATATCATCCTCAAGAAAATGGGACTACTGAGGCTTTCAACAAGATTTTGAGCTAGACATTGACAAAAATTTGATGTTGGAAGAAAGGATTGGGATGATAAAGTTTCTATAGTACTTTGGGCGTATAGAACAACATACAAGTGGTTAAACAAGGCCACACCTTTTCAATTGGTGTTTGCAGAAAAAGTAGTTCTTCCTATGGAATTCATGTTACCTTCTTTGCGTATTACATGCACATGCTGAGGTCTAGCTGATGAGAAAGCATTAGAAGAATGAATTGACAAGTTGATTAAGTTGATGAGTGATGAGAAATAGCACACTGGAGTTAGAAGCAAGAAAAATCTAGGCAGAAAGCATGGCATGATAGGCACATTAGGGACAAAAAGCTTGAGATAGGATAGATGGTGCTTCTTTATGATTCTAAGTTTCTGCACCATCCAGAAAACTCAAAGTACATTGGTTAGGACCATATGTTATCACTCACATACTTGAAACATGAGCTTGTCAGTTAGAAATGCTTGATGGAATACGGTTACCCGTTACTTCAATGGGAGTAGGCTGAAGCCCTACTATAAATAAGTCTTCTTGGTGTTTGTAATAAGGTAGTATTTCCATTTAGATTAGGTTTTCAATTATGTATTCCCTTAATGTATTTCCTTCTTCGTCACTATGCTTTGTCAATTTAGTTGGTGTTTTGTGAAATAAGCATGTTTGCATGCACAAAAGCTAATTACCATTTGTAGTATTTTTATGCGCAGAGGACTACACATACCATTTGTGTGGGGTGGTTATTGAAATGGGTACACATAAAGGAACAAACTACTACAAGTGTATTCAAAGTTTGAAGAGTTGGTGAATAGAAGATTGCTTCCAAATAAGGACCATAGATGGAGATAAATGAAGGAATAATATAACGGTAAGTAAGTGGCAGGCCATGAGACTACTAGAGAAGGCACAAAGATGATGAGGTACTTAGGCATGGAAGCATGTAAGAGAAGCTTGTAGCTAGAAGGTAGGAAGGCACTAAAAGGTTATAATGAGGCACAAAGATGTACCACATGGAAAAATGTGAAAAGGGTCAATTAATGAGGATTTTTGGTAGGTGAAGGAGCAATAAATGCACTAAATTTTTCAAAATCTATATAAGGAAGGGATACGAGTTCATTTTTACCATTGTAAATCACAAAAATTTGAAAGAGCTAAGTGCAACCGAGCTGAGCGAAGAGTATTGAGGTGCGAAGAGTGTGAAACCAGACGTGAGGAGAGATTTGTGCATGTGGAGAAGCTTACGTCCCCATTGGTGAAGGGTTTGAGAAAGCAAGAGCATTTGAAAGAGCTAGGGCAACATTTCAACTAGGGCACATGGATTCAAGCTAGGGTTTGAGTTTTCATTCAGTAGAAGATAGAAGGTGAGCATTTTTGAGCATTTGAGGATAAAAAGTTGTGATTTATAGATGGCACCAAAGAAAGCACCTACCATAGGAGCCAAAGGGAAGAAGAAGTGGAAGTAGAGGTTGAAATTTCTCCCGAGAGAAATTTTTCAGAGATGCAATACCCAAAGGTGTGATAGTGGGACAAGAATGGGATTCTCATGTCCGAAAGTGCAAGATAAGTGACTACAACCACCGCACATCGATAATAAAAAGGAATTGACGCATTTGAATACAAAGACAAACAAGCACACAACAGAGGACATGCCAATGTATGATGATGTTGGAGAGAAGTTGCTAAAGTAGATTGAGAGTTTACCAATTGTATGAGCTTCCATATTTTGGAAAGTATGAACCTTTGTACTAGTGGTTGATGAGCAGGGTACATGAAGATTTTTTCTATTTCACCGATGCGTAGGTAAGGATTACAACCACTTTGATTTCAACTATAATAAGATTGAGGGGCACAGAGTGGATCTAAATAGTGACTTGATAGATAAAGCAAATCCTGGAGATGTGGAAGGAGTTAGGGTACACCAAAGGTCCACACGGAATGGATATCGACAAACTAAAGAAGTACCTAGTGGTATAAGAAGCTGCACATCTTAGTCACCAAATTGAATGATCAAGAGAGATGGTCCTAGGTGAATACAATGTGGCTACACATTGCAAGGAGAATGTCACAGGGAACAATTTACAACATATCGGCTACATTATGGAACACTATCATCGAGGAAGTGCACACAGGTGAGAGAATCAGTTTTGGCATTGTCCTATTATCCTTGGTATTTTTGGAAATCGAGTGCCCGATGGGCCAAAGAACAAGATCTGGGAGTACCCCATGCAAAATAAGTCCCTTTAGAAATATTTGAGAAGTACTTGTGTGAAGGGTCAATGAGTGGGTCCATTCAAGCAGAGGGAGATGTGGTATGATAGGCTCCACACGGCATTTGAAGAGGAGTGGCGCATCCCCAAGGAGTTACCTTCGGTGGTGGGAAAGGTAGTCCAGTTCATGGTATATCAACACTTCTACATCATGTATTTGTGATGAAGGATGGGACTTGGAGCCCCTGTGTAAGCTATCATATGCCTTCACAATGCGCTACTTCTAGGCATCATTCCATCAATTCAATAATGTGTGATGCCTAAATTTTGTTGTAGAAAAGGTAGATTGTGACTACCACACACTGTACGTAAGACTTATGTATATCTAGGTCAGACTACCTACCTACATAGAGAGGCTAATTTCAGACATGATAAGCATGAAGCCCATGAGTTTGGTGATTGGAGATAGTGGGGCATGCTTATCTACCTTCAATCTTAAGCCTAAGTTGGAGGGTAAAAATATGTGGAGAATGAGTTCACACTCCCAGGGCCACCTAAGGGAAAGCATATAGTGGAGAATGTACCAGCTCCAAAGCCCACTAAACCTATAGAGGTAGATGATGAGGAGGAAGAGTGTGAAGATAGTGGTGGCTTGGTGCATAGAGGATGAAGGAAACCCTCGAAAGGTAGAATCTGAGTGTGTAAGTACTCCACCCTAGACACAAGAAGAAGAGATGAAGAATTGGAGGTAGGAGTAGACCCTAAAGAACACCACTTTAAGAGGGTGTTCAGATGAACAAAGAACTCAAGGCACTACTCCCAATCAAGTATGGAGATCACCACAACTCTCTCCATAGAAGGAGACAACTGAGAAGAGAAGGAGAAAATTGAAGCTAAATGAGGAGGTGGAAGAGTCTGAAGAGAGCACACCCAAATCTCCTACACAACCAGAGGATGTGGAAGAGCCGAAAGATGAAGAAATGAAAGATGAAGATGTGAAGAATGAAGGAGAAGGGGTAAAGGAAGGAAGAAGAGAAGGACTAGATAATGCTCAAGACATAGAAGATCCAACTCCAAATCTTGGCACTCCAGTTCCTAAGGGGCCAAGAACTAAAAGAACAAGTGGAGAGTTTATTGTTCCATCTTTGGGCTATGCTGAGGACACAAGTAAAATTTTCCACACCCATTTTCAAAGCATGGTGAGCCCTAAGGAGTTATATGGATGGGAGTTGATGGATGAGGACATGGCCACCACATGCACAAGGAAGCAACTATCTTGGTCTATGCACACACACATGGATGAGCCAAACTTCAACATGTATGTGAAGAATCCTGTGTGTCAAGAAGGTTGAAGAAGGCACCTCAGGCCAGACATATAACCATAAAACCCACTGTTATGTCTGATGAACAGGTAAGTAATGCCTTGGTAAAAGTATCTACAGAGGTGGCGTGAGGAACATAGACAAATCTGCCACTATCAAAGTGCTAAGAGAAGAGATCAAGGCCAAAGATGTAGAGATCACGTGCACTTGAAAGGAGAGAAGGACCTAGAGTAGAAGAATGGGGTCCTTATCGGCATGGCAGAGGAGATCGGGATCATGTCCTCCAAGCAAGACCACACTTAGAGCCCAAGGTACCCAAAAATTTCCCTTCGCTATGCACTATGTGTGTACCTTAGTTGATCTTGGTGCTTGAGGAGGGACCAGTTTAGATGCCAACCAAAAGACCCTTGAGTAGGAGGAAGAGAGGGAAAAGGCTGCAGTAGTGTGAAATATTTCATCATACGAGGCACTGCTTCAAACCTTATGGGAGGAGCTGAAAGAAAGTGATCAAGCATTGAATATTTATACAACTCCGAGGTAGTCATAAGAATAAGGACCATGGTAGAGGACAATGAAGTCCTAAAGGCAATGAAGGATGAAACCTTGGGGGCACATGAGAGACTGGCACTGGTAAAGAAAAAGCGTGAGGCCCTTACAGCGGCCCAGAGAGCCCCATAAGAACAGGTTGGATGAACTTGGGAAACTTATAGCACAGAAGATGGATCTTCTAGAAGGGAGAATGTCTTGCAATGTCTAACATTATGTTAGTATTACAAAATGAAAAGGGAGAAATTTCCAAGGATGAATTGAGTCTATTGTAGTAAATATTCCAGAAAAGGCAGAGGTCACACAGAATGAGTGGAAAACATTAGAGGTAGAAATAAAAGAAGAATATCCAGAACTAATTCTTCCAGTTGAAGTAGAGGATGATGCAGAGTAAATAATTATTCTTTGTATAGTAATTATTTACATTCATCCATTCCTTATTATTTATTCATTTCATATCACAAAGGAAACCATTTCTGGGGTGGAAATGCAATTTAGTGTGGGGTAATGTTGAGAAAACAAAGTGTGATACTTAGCAGAAGGCACACAAAGGTTCACGCATGAGAATAGGGTGCAATCAAAGGCATGGAAGGATAGGGAAGGACACACACACGAAAGACAAGGGAAGATTCAGACTTAGCCATTTTCACATGTATGGGCTATTTTTGGAGATAGCATGTAGAGCACACAAACCGAGATAAAGACTGTGCACACACATCAACTATTTTTGGAAGAGCGGCTACTAAGCACTTTGCATGGGTGTGGGCTAAGAATAGAATTTCTACTACCAGTTAACTAGAAGAGGTCTATTATTAGCACACTTGCATGTGTGGCTATGATTGTAAAGGCATGGCTATTTTTAGCATGCGACCTATTTTTGGAGTTATGCAAGTGGTGAAGGGAAAGTCCCCACCCTTATAAATATGTAATGATCTATGTAGAATAGAATGTGTGTGAGAATTGAATTACTATGAAGTTATGTTGTCAGATCTGATGCACGCATAAGCTATGGTATTACCTATTATAATGAGCTTCTGTGTATTTATTGTGTTTAATATAATGGAGTGTATTGGCTAAATCAGAGTATTAATCTTGAGTATAATTGGTTCTTGCATGCTTGACTTCATTATGGTTATCATTTAAATCTATTACTCTTTAGATCTAGATCTGAACATGCTCTGTAGAATGTTATATTAATTATGGATCTGAATGCATTAAGTCTTCATCATGCTAACATCCTACAATAACAACCCTAAAGAGGGTCCTGCTACATTACCTCCATAATATGAATAACCTACATATTTATATACATAATCTTGCTCCTAAACAACCTAATATTTGTAATGATGACCATATTGATTACCAAGGTTTGGGTCATGAGCATACTCATTGTGATAAGGGTTATAATACTGATCTGAAGGAGGATATGGATAAAAATAATGTGGATTTTGCTGATAATATCATTGAAAATGGGGAATCATGATTGCATGACCACATAAAGTTGGAAAAATGGAAAAAAGTCTACTAAACATAAAAATAGGTTGTTTGGACCAGAAAAATAACCAGATCTGTTTTGAAAAATACCTCCAAAAGGATGAAATTTTACCAAGAAAAATCAAACCTAGAAAAAATCTAAAAAAATAGTCCAAGATGTTATGGAACACCTAAAAATAATAATTTGGATTCGTCATCCCATTGGTGTGCCAAAGAAACCATTATCGGTTTGAAGTTCACCTTAGTGTTGGAAAATTTATCCGACTTTGACTTCAACTAGTACAATGGGATCTCCTGTGAGTTGTGGGTTCCTTAGACTGAGGAGAACCTACAGAGTATATTCATTCCCTTTATGGATTACCTAAAACTATTAAAACGATGGGATTGAGGGATAAGAGTAAACTGGAAATTATTGAAAGTGAATAAAAGGGTGATACACCAATATTTTTGGAATTAGATCGCACAAACACACACTTAATGATTGATAGAAGGATGATAAAGTTCACTATAAGCATCGTTTAACATATTTTGCGAGCTCACTAAAGGTATTGAAACACACTTACGTGACATGCAAAAAGGTCAAAACAACTTGATAAAAGTACTTGTGAGATTGTTAACATGCAAAGGAATGAAAATATTCACTAAAACACACTTCTAACCTCTTTCAGTAACACACCTTTGAAAAAAGCTTGAAATTGGAGGAAAACCAATCTTTATTCCTAAAAAGGTAAACCAATATAATAGGTATACATCGAAATTCTACGAAAACAATAATATCCCCCATACCCTTACTAGAGAAAGGTATAAATACAAAAGTTACACACCCCAGATCCAAAAATAACACATGCTAAGATTAGACTAATTGGATGTTTGGAAAAAAATCCAATAATAGCCTTCTACATGCACAATTTTAACTCTTTTAAATCAACTACAATAATAATAAGGTTAAAATCAGCTACATAGAGCTTCAAGGCTAAATATAACTTTTCATGATTCACATTCCTCCTTGGTCAATCAAGTTGTTGACTAATTGTTGAGTAGACAAAGTTTGATACTTAGAAAAAGGAACACGTAAGGTTCGTGCATGAGAATAGGTCACAATCAAGGGCACGTATGATAGGAAAGGACACACTCATGAAAGACAAATGTGGATTCAGGACTTATCCATTTTCACATGTACGGGTTATTTTTGGAGATGGCATGTAAAGCACACAAACCGGATAAAGACTTGCATGACACACATCGGCTATTTTTGGAAGAGTGGCTACTAAGCGCTTTGCATGGGTGCGGGATAAGAATAGAATTACTACTGCTAGTTAACTAGAAGAGGTATATTATTAGTGCATTTGCATGTGTCACTATGATTGTAAAGGAACATGACTATTTTTAGCATGTGACCTATTTTTGGAGTTATGCAAGTAGTGAAGGGAAAGTCCCCACCATTATAAATATGTAATGATCTATGTATAATAGACGTGGGGTGTGTGTGAGAACTAAATTATTGTGAAGTTATGCCACTAGATCTGATGCACACATAAGCTATGGTATTACCTATTGTATTGAGCTTCTATGTATTTATTTTGTTTAATATAATGGAATGTATTGGTTAAATCAGAGTATTAATCCCGAGTATGATTGGTTATTGCATGCTTGACTTCACTATGGTTATCATTTAAATTTGTTACTCTTTAGATCTAGATTTGAACATGCTCTATAGAATGTTAAATTAATTATGGATATGAATGCATTAAGTCTTCATCATGCTAACATCCTATAAAAAAACCCTAAAGAGGGGCTTGGTACCTTTGTGTGCTTTAGGTGAGTGCTCAGTCTAGGCTGAGTGATGTGTCAATGCACCCGGATTTTTACTAGTAAATTATAGGTCGCATCACAAGTAAAAACTACTTTTTGTGAATAATAAGGTAATTGTATGATAGTTTTGAGGAATCTAACGTAAATTGGAATAATTAAGGTAAAATCCACCTTGTCTTATCTTAATGGAAGACAAATTTTGTCTTATATACATGGTTCATGATGGTTATATTTGTCTTCAAAGACATGCATGTTTATTTTTTCAAAACACTTTTGGTTAGAGCTATGAACTAGAGGGCTAGGGATGCCACCCTTACAGGCATGTATACAAGGAACATAAAGAAAGAAGTGAGGAGAAGAGGATGAGGAAGACCAATAATATAAGATAGAAACAAAAATAGGGAAGGAAGACATGGAGCGAAACAAGGACCACGTAGATGAAAGAAAACAAAAATACCAAAGACAAACTAGAATGAGAAGCAGGAAAGCAAAAAACTAGAGAAGGGAGTAGCACCAATGAACACCAACAAACACTTTGGACACCAACCTAAACACCATTAATGCCTCCAACTTAGCTACTAGCATGAGAAGATACTTCACGAAGAAATATTTGAAAGTTGGCCCCAACTCGGTCATGGAGCTCATTGAGATTATCAATAGCTCAAGGTGAACAAGGAAACGTGTTGTGTTAATTTCAATGGGAGGGAGAAGCCTAGGATCAGGATGAACATAAATGAAAATGAAGTTCACATTTTTGGCATAATGCAACAGGTCCCTATAATGCTCGCTAAGCCATTAAATCTCACAAATAGAACCATTAGCTAATTCGTCGACTTCCTTTATCCACAGAAGAGGGTTGGGGAGGTGAAAATCCACAAGTTCATCATGGAGACCACCACGGTGAATGAGATATATTAGATCAACGCCACAAACTCTACACTAGATGGAACAAGATGAATCATGAGGTAGAAAGAGATGAATACTTCCATGATATTAGAGTTCACTTAGGATCTGTGAGAATTAAATCGATATGAATCCCCCAAATTTTTTTGAATTACTTCACTTCCTAGAGGACGAATATGTGAAGACCTATGAAAGATGATAACGGTATATGGCTGCAGTGAGATACATCTCTAGTTGCTCACCACAAAAATAAAGGAAAGGGAAGTGTTAGGGAATAAGGGATAAAATATGCAAAATAATCCCTCACGCGAATCACAATAGTAGAAAATAATATGCGTAAAATATTATAGATCTCAAATAAAAGTGTAGAATAAAATAACACAACACAAAGAGACAGTATTTAACATGGTTCACCCAATTCCGGCTATGTCCACCAAGAATCACTTGCTGAAATTTTATTACAAGCCACCACTCTCTCAATACAATACCTAGATCTATTTGGAGCTATACTCAACAATCTCTACAGAATTCACACTTGAATTCAAAGCACATCTGCAATGTTTTTCATGCTTCTATCATATGCATAAAACCATATAAATAGATAACTTCTTAAGTAGTTTTACAAAACCGTGGGTATCAAAACCATGGGCAAAAAACCATCCCATAAACCTATGGGTCAAAATCTCGCCCATATGAAAAAATCACATTTCCTGATATATTAAGCACGTTTTAAGGCCCCGATTTTTTTGGGGCTACCACCCCTAGACCCTGCTCGGGCCCAGCCCAACCCCGAACCCCGACAAGGATACATGAAAAGTGTATAGTACTCTTAGCATACAAGATTTAACACTGTCACACATGAAAACAGGCTCCACAAACTAACAAGAAGCCTAGAAAATCCATGATAAAAGCACTGACCAAGCTACCCAAGAAGGAAAGTGTAGCAAAAAGGATAATGACAACATATAAACTGCAATGCATAGAAGACCATCAAGTGAATGAAGCATACCAATATTATCTTCGTTTGAAAATGATCTTAGAAAATCCAATCTAATCTCTTGAATTATTAGAATTTTTAATGGAAGCTAGGTAATTGATAGAAAAGGTAGTGAGAAAATCGGAGGCGGTGTTGGCTTCTCGATACGTGTGATTGATGCTCCACTTTTTGATTTTTCCGAGCCAAAAGAGGATATTAGATATGTAAAAATTTAAGTGCCATGAAAGGGTCGACCCCTTAGTAATGACATGAACAATAATTTGAGAGTCCCCTTTGACTTGTAGGGAGTCACACCCCAAGTGAACCACAAGTTTGACACCTTCGAGGAGGGCTTGGGCTTCGGCTAAGTTACAAGTGAAATCCTTAAGTGGGAAGGACCTAGATAAGAGGAGAGCACCAAAATCATTTCTCACCAAAAAACCAGCTCCAAATTTACCCGGGTTTCCCCTAGAGGCCCCGTCAAAATTCAATTTAAGATTACTCGGGAGGGAGGCTTCCATCTAGTATTTTTCCTTCTAAGGATTTTTTCAATCTGAGACAAACCATGGTGAACAATCGAACCCAGATTTGGAATTTTGATGAGAGGCCAAGATTTCCTAATTTCAACATCATGAGAAGTGAAATTAGGATTGTTGAGACTATGAATACTGGCATTTTCTGAGATTACAATTTCCAACTTATTGGAGAAGGCTAGGAATCCCAAAGCTTGATCTCTGAAATACGAAATTACGCTCCCACCATAAATTCCAAATCAAGAAGAAAGTAGAAATGGACCGATGGAGCTAAAGGAGCTCTTTTTACCCATCTTAGGCCAAGATTGAAGAGTGGGTGCTATGTTACTGCAGGGTGTCATGGCTAAGTTCAGCTTGCCTAGAAGACAATTCCACCCCTGAATGGCGAAGGGGCATAAGAGAAGGAGGTGTTCGATGTATTATTCAGCATTACCATAGAGGAAAAATTTATAGGGGTTGTGAAAGCCCCATGTTCTTCTATGGATTTACATGAGGATTTTTCTTTTAAAAACAAACCACCAAAAATGGCAACTTTCAGGAGGAGCCAAGGATTCCAACAACGAGTCCAACTAGGAACCCCTTTACCAGACATTGAGATTGTTGGTGTAGGTGGTATTTTTCTTCACTTATTTAGTGTTATTCCACCTCACTGAGTGAGTCATCACACTTAGGTGGACATGGATCTAGGTGTCATATTAGTTATGAAATATTCTCTTACAAAATATTTCATATGTGTAAGTGTGTCATAGGAGTTACATTCCCGTTTGGGATAGTAACTCCTCTTCTCCATTATGGAGGAATTTTCTCTTACATGGGAGTTACACATTCACTCCCCTATTTGTACTCACCTCCTTTGATCTATGAAAGGTCTAAGCCAAGTCAAGCAATTCCATTCTACTCCATTTTTGAATCTTGAGCTCTCATATGCATACACATTACTTTACAAAGTTTGTTTTCTTTAATCTCTCAAATCCTACACTTTGGTGAAGTGCAACTATTCAATGCATGTGAATTCCTTCCAGGTATTCATCCTTCACTCCTTCATGGTATTAGAGCTTGGGGATTGGAATCATGTTGCTCGCCATTGTTGCTCCACCGTGTAGCTACTTGTGCAAGCTCTCACTTTTGCATGTGCTTTACTTGCATATTTCAAGATTCTTGTGGTTATTTTTCAGTAGTTTGTTTTGTGTGTTTCTTGTTGGTTTACATGTGATCAGGGTCAAGGAAGAATACTAGTTTATTGTGTCGAAGAGCCATTCTAATAGTTCACCGTACACTCGTCGGTTGACAACTTACTTGGTTCGTGACTTGCCTTAAACTCACCCCTACCTAGACAGCTCATGGCAATCTCTTCTACAACCCTCACGAACCAGCTCGGCCATGGTATTGCTACATAGCCAGCCTACCTATCATCGTGCTTTTTACGCTATTTGTGAAGCATCGTGTGAGATCGACCTCTAACTAAACAAACATTGTGGTATGCTATGTTACTTACTCACCCCTATGTGTAAGTAGTTTTGGGGCATTAGATGCTCCACTCATTTTGCGCTAGTCATTCGGTGTATCTACTTGTTTCACTCACCTCCATAGTACTGGTCTGACATGTGTGCCTGTCATTTCTTTTGATTACTCGATCTACCTAGGGCATTATAACTCTACGACCGTATTGTTTCCCGACACATACCAGCTTACACCACAACACCGACACGCGGCCATCTAGTTTTTTTCCTTCTAAGAATTTTTTCAATCTGAGACAAACCATGGCGCATAATAGAACCCAGATTTGGAATTTTTATGAGAGGCCAAGATTTCCTAATTTCAGTATCACGAGAAGTGAAATTAGGATTGTTGAGACTATAAATAATGGCATTTTCCGAGATTACAATTTCTAACTTATTGGAGAAGGTTGGGAAGCCCGATGCTTGATCTCTGAAAATACGGAGATTACGTTCCCACCATAAATTCCAAATCAGGAAGAAAGGAGAAATGGACCAGATGGAGCTAAAGGAGCTCTTTTTACCCATCTTAGGCCAAGCTTGAAGAGTGGTGTTATGTTACTACAGGGTGTCGTGGCTAAGTTCAGCTTGCCTAAAAGCCAATGCCACCCTTGAATGGTGAAGGGGCATAAGAGAAGGAGGTATTTGATGTATTCTTCAACATTACCATAGAGGAAACATTTAGAGGGGCTGAAAAATCCCTATGTTCTTCTATGGAGTTGCGTGAGGATTTTTATTTTAAAAACCAACCAACCAAAAATGGAAACTTTCAGAAGGAGCCAAGGATTTCAACAACCACTCCAATGGGGAACCCCTTTACTGTGACATTGAGATGAGCTCAAAATAACGTGCTTTAACAAAGTGTAATTTCTTGAGGGAGAGCCTAACCAAATAAGGTGATCCTCTTGATCCTTAAAGTTGACTTTGCGAGAAGAGAGGGCCTCTATGAAGAGAGAAACTTCTTGATCAAACGCACCAAGAGGAATGATATCCTTCCAAAATAGAGAAGGAGAACTCATCACGGTCAAGAATTCCAAATTCTCGCTACCTTGCTACCCCAAAAAGCCTTGGAAATATTTGTGATATGATTAATATCAAGGATTGAGGATGAGGGGCTCAAGTCCACCCCAACTATCTTCCCAAAAATCAACACTAAGACCATTGTTAATTTGCCAAGAAACATGATCTGCAATAAGGTGTCTACATTTACATAAAAATTCCAAATGTGCGAACCTTTGGGAAGATCTTCACTGGAGAGAAAAAGAACAGGACTTCCAGCTTCCAGTACTTATGTGAGTGAACTTGAAAGACAAGCCTTTTGGGATCAGAGATAAAATTCCAAACAAGTTTAGCACCAAGAGCAATATTTTGCAAAGCCAAATCAACAATACCCAAACCACCCAAGAATTTTGGAAGTTTGACATCATCCCATTTAACTAAATGGAATTTCCTCTCTTCATTGTTACCCTGCCAAAGGAAGGATCTGACATTTTTTTCGAACTTGCTTAAGACAACTTTGGGAAAAGACAACACCGAGAGCATGTAAATGGGTAGAGCACAAATAACCGATATGATAAGGAGAGATCGACCAACAAGAGAAACCTACTTCCCTTTTTAAGATTACAATCATAGAGAGAGAGAGAATGAATTAAATCTTCAAAGAGGGAAACTTTGTCATCCTAAAAATAAGGGGATACCAAGATACTTATGTGGAAGAGATCCCAATTCAAAGCCCAAAACCTCCTTGATTCTTCACTGAAGATGAAGAGAAACGTTAAAAATAAAATGACATATTTGTGGAAGTTGATTACCTGACCAACAACATTGGAGTAGGAAGTGAGAATGTTGTCAATAGTGTGAGCCTCCGAGATAGTGGCAGAACCAAAGAGAAAGGTATCATCAACAAACTGTTTGTGAGAGAGAGGAGGGAGATTAGCCATTAAGATAATGCCAGATAAGGATCCTTACATAATAGCAATTTTGATAGTTCTTCTTAGAGCCTCTGCAATAAGAATGAAGAGGAAGGAAGATAGGGGGTCACCTTTCCTTAAACCCTAACTGATGGAGAAGAAACCTTTTCCGAACCATTAACAAGGACAGAGAAATAAGAGGAGGAAACATAATTGAATATCTAATCACATAAGTGATACTAAAGATCATTTTTTGAAGAGATTTAAAAATGAATCTCCGGTTGATATGATCATAGGCTGTCATTTTGGGTTGATATTTTTTAATAATTTACACATATACATGGTGGGTAATTTGTCTTGTTGAATTGGGCTAAGGCATGGTTTAAACCTATCTTACCCTTTGTAAATAATAATATTGGATTATTCCCCATCCCATGCATGGTTTTCAAAACATATAACATGTGAGCATAACAAATCCTAAGGTTTGAAAACACTTTAATCATGTTAAAAATCCCGCCTTGGGTTGGATACATGTGAATGTTTGATCTAACTCTGATTTGGCTAAATTTTTCCCCGTATGCACAATTAATATTATTACTTTTCTCTCCAAGCAAAAAAACCTAAACATAGTTTGAAGGAACTCAACTTAGGAAACTCACATCACTCCTCAAGCTTATGTCACTAGGGTTTGACACCCTAAACGTTTTTTTACATTTGGAACTTTTTGGAACTTGTGGAGAATCTCTTGTCTACAAACCAAATTTAATTACGAGAAAACAAGATGGAGCTTGCATAATTTTATTAATATGAAATCAAGCATTATAAAAATGAGAGAGCTAAAATATTATAGATATTGGACAACTTCTATCTCATCCAAAATGTATGGAAGAAAATCAACTAATTTGAGAAAATATATAGAAATATCATATTGTGCCTAACTACCCCGAATACCCCTCATGGAAATCATTTGAGAACAAAATATGCAAGATAGAACATGATTCCACAAACATTGGGATGAGAACACTATCACTTATGTAACTAATAACTAAGGATAACTAATACATATTGACATACGTTTAAAGTATTTAAATTAAGTACTTTAACTTATTACATTTATTCAAATATCAACTAATGATGAATTAAGCTAAGTTTTATTCCTAACATTCCTCCCTTAATTCAACATGGTCTCAAGTGAACATGATAGAAATTCTCTAAAACCCTCAAATTTACCTCGAGCAAGTGACTTTGTGAAGGCATCTACATGTTGCATATTTTTTGGGAAATATTGGAGCTGGATGTTTTTGTTATGAACATGTTCATGAATAAAATGTACTTGTATCTCAATGTGTTTGGTGTTCTCATGAAAAACTGAATTCTAAACAAGATTTACTACTCCTTTGTTATCAACCTGTAGGATAGTTGGATCTTTCTATGGTATTCCCAATCCTTCAAGTATACATCGGAGCCATATCACTTCACATAAAACTCCACCTACTACACGATATTTTGATTCTATGGAGGATCTTGAAACACAAGTTTTCTTCTTACTCCCCATGATATCGGTCCAGATCCCAAAAAGAATACAAATCCTGAAGTGGATTTCCTATCATCTATGTTTCCTACATGATCTAAATTTGAATATCCTATCAAGAAGAAGTTATTATTCTTATTGTATTCTATGCCATAGTCCATATTTCTTATGATGTACCTCAATATCCTCTTTATTACTTTCTAGTGAGAAACCCTTGGTTCTTGCATGAACCGTGAAAGATAGTTGATTGCATAGCTGATATCCGGCCTATTGTAAGTTAATTAGATGAGATGCTTGATCAACTACCGATAGAGAGTTGTATTTACTTGTGGTGATGGATCTGTTCAAGAAATTTTAAGTCTTGTCTCCATAGGTGTGGAAAATGGCTTATAATCCATCATATTGAATTTCTCGAGCGTTGTCTTGGTGTATTTCAATTGTGACACAAAGATATGATTTTCTCTTTTCCAAAATTCAAGTCCAAGACAATAATGTAGAAGCCGAGATCAGTCATGTCAAATGATCATGTTAGATCTTTATTTGTTGACTAAATCATCCTCATTGATCCTCTAATGATGACTAGATCATTGACATATACTACAATGATCACTATATCCCCCCTTGATTTCTCGAGATAAAGATTAGGATCATATGGACTCTGTTTAATCTATGTTGAATGAGATGCTTGTTGATTTTTATGTACCATGCCCTGGGAGACTGCTTTATGCCATATAGTGATATTATGAGTTTACATACCTTTTCCTCTTTACCTGGTATGACAAAACCTTCTGGTTGAGTCATGTAAAATTCTTCCTGTAAATCACCATTAAGAAAGGCATATTTCACATCCATTTGGTGTATTTTCCAACCAAATTATGTAGCTAGAGAAAATATTAACCTAAAAGTTTTTATCTTAGCAGTGGGAGTGAAAGTCTCCTCATAATCAATGCCTTATTTTTGAGCATATCCCTTAGTAACTAGTCTAGCCTTATGTTTATCGGTTTTCTATCTCGCTTTGTACTTCGTTTTGAAGTTCGATCTACATCCAATCAGTTTTTTCATGTGGAAGATCTGTAAGTTGTCATGTATTATTTCTCATAAGTGAATTATATTCTACATCCATAACATCTTTCCAAGGTTTAGACTATAGGGATTCTGAAACTATGGATGGCTTAGTAGTTTCAACAACTTTACCCATTAAGGAAAAATTGACCTCATTTCGATCCATATTGTGAGTCGTCATTCCATTGGTAGATGTGTCGAGGAAACTATCCAATTTTTCATCTCTAATCATAATTTTATACCATTTAGGCATATTTTCATGGTTCTTGTGGGTGGGTGAATTTCACCATCATCACATCGTCATTATCAAAGTGATTACCATCCTTTGTTTTAACTATAGGGATGATTTTTTCATCATGTGAGTTTATGGAAGGAGCATCTACTTATTTCTTCTCAAATAACTAAACATCCCAACTAGTGTATACCCTCCTTGTTCTTGGATCCATAAGTCTATAGTCAAGTTATTCATCACTATATCCCAAGAAGATAAATTTGTCGATTTCATATCAAGATTATTTCTTTAATTATTAGGAACGTGCATACTTGATTTACATCCCAAAAACTAAGGTGTGAAATATATGGCTTATGCCTTGACCATGTTTCATGAGGTGTTACTCCATCAAGAGTTTCAGGGGAACTCTATTTAGTAAATAGACTACCATTTTAGCTACTTCAACCCAAAATGTTTTTGATAAACCTGCATCATCAATCATACATTGCACCATATCCATGATAATATGATTTCACCTTTCAACAACAACATTTTTTTGTGGTGTGTGAGGAGGAGCCATTTGACGACGAATGCCATGTGTTTCTAAAAAATTGTTGAACTCATTGTTGGTGTATTCTCCCCCTCGATCTGAGCAGATTGTTATTATTTTCCTACCGCACTGCTTTTCAACAAGGGATTTAAAATTCTTGAAAGTTTCAAAAGCTTTGTATTTTGTAGAAAGATAGTATATCCACATTTTTCTTGAAAAATCATCAACAAAGAGCATGAAATATTGGAACCCAGAGTGGCTAGGTCTCATTGGTCCGCACAGATCGGTATAAAACAAGTCAAGTTTTACCTTAGCTCAAAATGTACTATGTTTGAATGGTAATCTATGTTGTTTTCATGCCAAACAATGCTAACATTTATATTTACCCTTTTTTAGAGGTGGTAAACTCCTAACCATGTCGTATCAATGAAGTGTGTCAAGATAGCCAAAAATCACATGTCCAAGTCTTCGATGCCATAGTTGAGTTGATGATGTATCCTTGGCTACAAGTGCTTGATAATTTTGTTGAACAAAATCCAATTGAAATATTATTCCCACATTTTAAGTTTTTGTAAAATTTTTGGAGCTTTGTGACTTATCTCGAATTAGGCTCATCATTTTATTGGCTTTACAATCAAAGTCAATTTTGAGATTGTGATCTAATATTCGACTCATGAATAACAATTTTTTCGTTAAACCAGGGACATAAATAACATCTTTAATTTTACTACTATGATGCCCAAGTGGTAGTGAAATTGAACCAACACCTTCAACACTCGTATGATGTATCATCACCTAAAGAGACATGATTTTTGGTGGGTATTTTAATCATTGTGAAGAACCAATACTTCTTTCCTATCATGTGTTGAGTTACACCCAGTCGACATACCAAATTTGATTTGTAGAATAGGATACTTCATTTGATAGTGCAAAATATAGAAGTCATCACCATCAAATTGATCTTCCCGTTTGGATACATTTCCTTGTTCATTGGTTTCTTCTTTGAATTTTGATAATTTTGTCCCTATTTACTCTGTTGTTGGCCTGATTTTGTTTTTGGTAATCAATATTTTTACCACTTGATGACCTTGTTGGAATTTGTTGTTCCAACAATTCTTTAACTCATGTCATTTTCGACCACAAATAAGAAATTTTTGTTGGAATTTTCGGCCTTGTTGAGTATTACCTTAATTATGAGGTTGTTTACTAGACTTAGGATATTTTTTCCATTTTTGATTAGAAGCAAGTTCTGCTCTTTAGTTTCATAGTTGAGTGAATAGCTTCCTCTTGTTGTAGCATATTAAATAACTCTTCAAAAGTTGTTGTCTCGACCGATTATGTATAACGTGGTTATAAAAGTCCTATAAGAAGGAGGAAGAGCTCTCAATACTATAGCCATGAGTGATTTGTTAGTAAATTCTTCTTCCAAAGATTGAAGTGATGCATGTAAAGTTCTTTACTCTTCTAAAAAAATTCAACTTTCTCTGTTGGAGTTGACTGAGATGAAGTATTGTGTTCTTATTTTTTGACTCATATACTATTTTCAAATTTTCCCAAGATTCTTTTTTTGTTGTGGTCTCATAAATATGAGGTTGTACCTCATCTAAAACACTAAACAAGATTATTAAATTTGCTTTTTGATTTGCACGATCAAATGTAGCTTGTTGTGTAACATCTGTTGCAAATCTTGTTAATGTACCAGAAACAACGGACCATATATTTTCAAAATCAAGTTGTGCGTAAATTTTTGTTTTCCATGTTGGATAATTATCAGAACGCAAAAGTTGAGAATCTAGAAAAAATAATTTTGGTGCCGTAATTGCGGCCATTGTGAAAAGTGATAAACAGTAGAAGAAAAAATTGAACACTTTTCCCCCCTTAAAGCATGCACACCCCCCCCAAATATTATTTTATTTATTTTGGGCTCCTTTTCATTTGTGTATAATGAATTTTTTGCACTATTGGCCCTGTTACAAATTTATCTATGTGGTTGATTTACAAAAATAAAATGGCTCTCTTGGCTGATTTGAAAAATAATAAAATTTTGGACTCTTTGGCATCTTTTGAAATACAAACAATCTCTAATTTGTTTAATTTTTACAAAACAATCTTATTAAAATCTAGACCAATATGTAGAGCTTGCAAAAAACACACTTTAAAAAATATGGCACCTCAATACAAGGTACCAATTAAAATTTAGGACCTTTTTTAACTTTTGATTTCAATATCTTTCTAGGCCCCTTTCCAAAAATGAAGAAACAAAATTTTATCCTTCTAATTTTTTTCATGGCATCCAAAATGGAATTTTTCTTAGAAGTAATTTTTTAAAAACCAAACACGAGATAAGGAATTACATGCATGCATAGTGCGCATTAGGGCATAACTACGCTTCAACCACTTTCCTAAGCATTATAATAACCCTTGGCCGTAGTTTTATTATTACTTCTCTTTGTACGCAGGTATTTTTTTCTTGGACTTAAATTTTTTTCCCTTTTTCTTGCAGGTTGCAAATCTTCTCCACGTTGAATTTGTATTATTTTTTTATGCAGGCACATTGGAGATCATTGAAATATCCTATCTTCTTCTCCTCTGGCAGGTGCAGGTTCTCAAAGAAGCTTCCACGTTGGATTGGATCTCCCTTTTTTGTGGCTTAAACTTCTTTTGACAAAGCTTGGAAGGAGAAGACAAAGTACAGAGAAGAGGAAGAAGAAGTAATGTGGGGAGCTTGAAAATATTGGGTCCCCACAGATAAAAATATTGTATATCTTTTTTAAAATGCTTGCAATTTAAAAAAATTGTAGGTACAGGTAACTTGATAGCTATAGGTATATTCTATTACCAAAAAAATAATACAAAAGAACAATGTCACCTGGTGCTCCTGTATAAAAAATATTTAATTGTCTAGGTGATATTCAATTTCAAATCAACCATGATTTGGGGTGTGGAGCTAGGTAGGGAATGTGTGATAGCTGGGGGCATCTATGTCTCCTCCAAGCTTTGAAATTTCTCTAGATCTCCTTAAACTTCCCTATAACTTCCTACACTCTCTCTTGATTAGAATACTACTCTGATACCAAATATTATCTTCAAACCAAATTTAATTATAGAGAACAAGATGGTGCTTACATAATTTTATTAATATGAAATCAAAAATTACAAAAAATGAGAGAGCTGCAATATTTATAGATATTGGACAACTTCTATATCATCCACAATATATGGAAGAAAATCAACTAATATGAGAAAATATGCAGAAATTACATATTGCACCTAATTGCCTCTATTGCCCCTCATGGAAATCATCCGAGAACAAAATATGCAAGATAGAACATGATCCCACAAACATTAGGATGATAACACTATCACTTAGTTAACTAATAACCAAGGATAACTAATACCTATTGACATAAGTTTAAAGTATTTAAATTAAATACTTTAACTTATTACATTTATTCAAATATCAACTAATGATGAATTAACCAAGTATTATTCCTAATAGAACCTTACTTATCTCGTGAATGATGGCTACTAGATTTGATGGTTTTATGAGCTTATTGATCTGGTTGGAGCTATTGCTTCGTAACTGTTGAAACTCTATACTCAAATTTGGCACCATTTTTTGAGCTTTATACACTTTGTTCTCAAATCCCTTCTCTACTCTACTCATTGGTTCTCTGTTTCATAGGGATGAGACACCATTTATCATATCATGAGATCTACATTGATTCAAATAGGACGCCATTGATATATTTAGTTGTTTTAACTTGTTCGAGACCTAGTTTTTCATGAGAGATGGGTGATATTATGGCTCATCTCAATATTCCTTTCATATTTTAACTCAGATGGCTGAGTTGTATTGGCTAGTTGTATTATTATGTGGTCAACGCTACTGTGAATATGACCCCATATGGTGGTTCGATCTCTGGATAGTTGGTATCGACTATGCATTGACTCTATATTACAATGATGAGCTTGACATGTTCTATAATCGTGAAAACCTATTGATCCCAAATTTGTCACTTTGCTAAAACTCATGTTTTACCATTTCTAGGTCCTAGTTCTAACTCGTGTCGGGAATAGTTTTGTAGAACAACTCTATTCAATATGTTTCAGGATTTCCATGGAGAGATCTAATTTATTTGAATGGGGGATGGATTTTTCTATTTTAGGTTTGATTAAAGCTTGATTCAACGACTCAACCTACACTTATTGCTTAACGGTGGTGTTCATGCTTAGCTTGTATGTGATTCATATATTTTGGTTCAAAATCCATCCGATACTACCATCTCGGTTTAGAACTCATCTCGTGCCACCATTCCAAGCCATCTTGATGTGTTGGGAAGGTAAGAAATAGATTTTCTTTTGCATGTTATATTTTAACTCTTTGTTTAGGCCAATCTAGCCATTATTTTACATTATTTGGGGAAGGTCATAATATTTTTCACTTGTTGTCAATTTAGGTATGGTTTGAGTTAGCAATTTGAGTTAAGCTTTTGATATGTTGGTGAGTCTCCCGTATATGTCTCTGCAATTATTATCTCTTTTGCTGATTAAACTAACTCATTCTGGTTTGATTAACTCAACCCATCTGTGCTCTATATTAACCCTATAACTTTGATGGCTCATCCTTTATGTTGATACCATTCATATTTATTGTAATTTGGCCTTGATATTTCATTGTTGTTTTTGGTTATTTGTGTTGGCCTTTGTTCATTTACCCTTATTGTTAGGAGAGCTCATGTTGTTATATCTTAAAGAGTTATATGTTTAACCACTAATATATGCACCTGTCATTAATATAACAACATTTGCAACAAAATCCCCTAAAATTTTAACCTTCTATGGTTCACAAACTATTTGACTTAACTTCATACCTAGATTTGTGAAATAAATTTGTAGATTTTAACATTTACCGTTTAATTCAATGGGTTGTGTTATAATTTGTCGTGAATTTCCTAAGGTATGTTGGTTTGTGGGATCCTATGTGTCCTCCACTCACATATGGAGGGTCATCTCACATGGGTTAGGTTTAGGGTTTGCTTGTGTGTCATGCACTAGGGTTACCCAACACCTTATATGTACTCCACTTGATGTTTATGAGCATGCTAAGACACTCTGTTGTCTTTCCTATATGTACAAGCTTTGTTTCTATTGAGAAATTTCTTCCCTTGTTGATCGATCCTTGTGATTATAATGGAGCCATTACAATTCTATTGGAGTGTAAATACTTCTCGGTACATCATTTCGATGTTATTCTTGCAAACTCTTTCATGGTATCAGAGATGAGATTGGGTAAACGTGCATTCATCATTTGAGCTACAATTACTCTTGGCGTCATTTTTTATTCCTTGTGTAATTTTTTATTATTATTCATTTTTTGGAATCTTGCTAACATATTTAACAAGTTGTTCTTGGAAAGTTGTTTTGGTTTGCTATGTTCTTTGTGCATGTGCTAAATTTGGTAGATCAGTTAAAATAGAGGTTATTTTCTAGGTTTTTTAATTTTTATTAAACTAGAATTTTTTAGATCTCTGTTTGCTTGGTCTCTGTGTTTTTTTGCATGGTGGTTTGTTCAAAATTACAGGTTTGAAGTTTGGTGTCTTGGGTATTTTGGTTGAAGTTTGGTTTTTTTCTCCTCTGCTCTCCATCGAGCTCCTTCCACATGAGCTACACCCTCTGTAATCAAGTTCCCTGACTAGCTACATCTCTAGACCGAGCTCATTCTATCATCTCGATGTGTAGGTGCATGATTTTTTTGCTCGACTAGCCATTTTTTGGCTCACTAGTGTTTTCGTGGGTGTGGTTCCTTTCCACAATTGCCAAGATATGGTGTGGCCAAGCTCACTCTAGCCTACAGCCTTCCTACTCCCCTCCTAGCCTAAGTTGTTTTCCTCGCCGCTTCGAGTAGTGCTCTTCCTTGAACCCTCTCCTCTCCCCACGAGCTTCTTCCTATGTCATGGATCTCCTTTCCATGTCTTCCTGTCACTTCGGCTTACGTCCCCTTCCCCGTGAGAATCCACACAAACATAACCATTAGAGCCCCTACTCTCCTTTGCGTGCTCACGAGCCCATCCTCCCCGTTGGCCTTCTCCCGCACCCCGCCACCCGCTTGTGCATATCCGTTGGTGACCCGATCCCCGCATGCCGCTCTCCCGCTCCCCATTTCCCCACACTCGATTACACCCAGATCGGTATCCTCCCACCTCCAATGGTATTTCAAACAAACAGTAAGTTTGTTAAAATTCATTTATGGTATGTTTTTAATTTTTTGGTGGGAATTTCTTTTAAAAGGGAAAGTATATTTGAATTTTTAATTAGGATTTAATTTGCACTAGATCTTAATTAGAATTTCTTCATAATTAATTAGATTTAATTAAATCTATTTCTATTAATTATGATCTCTTCACTCAATATTAGATAAAATAATTAAAATTGTCTTTTCAAATTAACGTTAATTTTTCATTTTTCTTAACTCCAATAGCTTTAAAATTAGCTAAATTGGACTTTCCAAAATGGTAATCTTTAGGCTTTATTGTTGATTTTTTTAATAATTGTGCGCTCAAGTGTGCAGTGACACTCTAAGCACCTATTTGACTTTTGAGTTCTTTTACAACATTTTGAAGATCATCGGGACTCGTCTTGAGTTCGTCTAAAACTTGTATATACCCTTATTATTGCTTGCAACTAGTGAGTTCATCAGCCACAATTTTTAACAAGGGGATATCCATTGTGACGTGAGACATTTTTTTCACAACCAGGATTTGATTTAACTCATTTTCATGTTTTTTGCATGTTGTGCTTGTTTATGGTGTCACTTTGTTACACTCCATGAAAGTTAATTTTTTTCCTCTCTTTTGTGTGTTATTACGTTGATTGTAAGGTGAGAAACCAACTGTTTCATGATGCACACTTGCAACTAATTGTATTCAATGCACTAAACTATAAAGTGCTTGAAAGAAGGGGCATTATTATATTGTCCTGGGTGGTTGTAATTATTTTATGCTTTCCTTCTCTCTCTTCACAATGGATGCTTTTTCAATTTCTTTGCTTACGTTGTTAAAAAATTTTGAGTGGAGATCAAAAATGATTATGAAACTAAGAGGTAAAGAGTTATTCTGCATCACCACGAGAACTGAGACTGAACCAAATGATGACCCTAAAAATCTAAGTGGTTAAACCATAGTGATGAAGCTTTAGGTCTTCTTTACGTGTTTGTTTCTCCTGACTTTCTCTTCCACATTGAGTCATTCAAAACACCTAATTCTACATGGAAAACGTTACATAAAATGTTTGGACATCAAGATGACATGAGAGCACATGATTTGGAAAATGAACTACTAGGGTTAAATCCTAGTGATTTTGAAAACCTACAAGCATACTTCTCTAATTTTGTCCACACTAGATTGTTGTTGAAGGAATGTCAAGTAGAGAAGAAAGATTCTCAACTAATCTTGTCGAGTCTCTCTAAGTTAGGTCCCAAATATTCTATCTTTATGTCAACTTTTACGCTACAAAAGTTTCCTTGGGCAATGATTGTAATATGCCCTCCTTTGACTGCTTTTCATCCCAACTCATTCGAGAACATGAAAAACTCATTCAAATGGGGTCTCTCAAGTCCAAGTCACATGCTCTTGTAGAAAGTAATAGTAAGGAAAATAAGACTGAAAAGAAGAAAGAAAGAAAGGATCAACCTAAGAAAGAAACCAAGACCAAAACTAAATTTAACATGAATGCTTTGACTTCTCGAGCCTAGAGTAAAGAAAGACAATTTTTGTGTTCCTATTGCAAGAATTCTAGTCATAAAGAGCATATATGCATGAGAAAACAAATTGATCACCTTACTCATTTACTTGAAAAAATCAAATAGGTGTTCCTGAGTCTATCAAACAAAATGATCAAAAGGCCGAGTCTTCTCCGTAAAAGGGTCTAAATCGATAAGAAGAAAGGAAATGCCCTTGTAGCTAAATTTGCTCCTTCATCAATGTGGATTATAGATTTTGGTGCCTCAAACCACATGGATTCTTCACATGTTGAGTTCTCCAACATCAATCCTTGTGGTATGTCCCAAATCACAATGGGTAATGACATAACAAAGTGTCAGTTTCCAGTAGTGGATCGGTAGAAATGGATGGGGGAACATTAAACCAAGTGTTGAGTGTTCCTGATCTCTCTACCAATCTCCTATCATTTTACCAAATTAATCACCTTGGTGAAGGAATGCGAGTGGAATTTAGTCCTAACTTAGTGATTATTCGTGAGCTTAACGATGACACTAAAGTGGCTGAGGGAAAGGTAGATCACCATTCACGGTTGTATACATTTTCCCACTTTAATTCTAATTCTATGCCCACTGCCTTGCTCACTCATGTAAATGAGGTTAGTAAGTTATTTCATGAGCATTTTAGACATATAAATTATCTCTACCTTGAACAATTGAGCCAAAACGAAATGGTCAACGAGTTACCCTGTGTAAAGTTTTCTAAGGGTCTTTGTGAGGGTTATACCCTTGGAAAGCATCTTGAAAAGAACTTTGACAAAGGAAAAGCATGGAGAGCTACTCATCCCTTGGATCTTGTTCACAATGATATTTCTAGTCCATTTCCATCTCCTTCATTTACTAGAGCTCTTTATGTGCTCACCTTCATTGATGAATATTCACGATATACTTGGATATATTTTCTTACACTTAAGTCTGAATTATTTGAACATTTTTAGGACTTTAAGGCTCTTGTTGAGAAACAGGTAGAACAGTCTATTAAGGTTCTTCAAACCAAAAATGGAGGTGAATATGTAAATAATAGGTTCATGGAGGTATTACTTCAAGGGATATCCTTGCGAGGATACAATTTCTTATAGCCCTTCATGAATGAAGTAGCAGAAAGAAAGAACTATACTCTTAAGGAGATGACCACTTATATGATTCAATTGAAGTATCTTCCTCTACAATATTGGGTTTAAGCAATTAATTTTGCTAATTACATTCAGAACCATATTCCACACAAGGCAATAAGATAGATGAAACCCTTTGAATCCTAGTTTGGACCTAAGCCTAATGTTGAGCACTTTCAAGTCTTTGGATCCAAGGCTATGACTCAAATTACCAAGAAGATTTGAAGAAATGCAAGGCATTGGAACCAAAATCCAAAACTTGTATCTTTGTAGGGTATCTTGATGGCATGAAGGGATATTGATTGTTTAATCCTACTTCTCATGAGCTTTATATTGAGATAAGTCTTAAGTTCGATGAGTCTTCTTTGACTTCTACTTCTCTACCTATTGAGGTTCTTCAGCTCACTGAATCAGATTCTAACTCATTAGATGATGATGTTGTTGAGAGTGCTCTTCTTCCTGATCCTCCCGACCATCATACCTTTGATTCTTCTGATTCTAATAGTAGTGATGATGAGGACTATGTCCCTTCTCACTCAAGTGAAGAATCTTTTGACTTTGATCCTAATCCTCCTGGTCCTCTTTAGGCTTGGAAAATTTTACAAAGTGTTGGAGATTTAGTTGGAGATTATTTAGATATGAGATTTACTCATGAAGATTTTGTTAGATCCTACTCTTTCTTCACCTCTTCTTCTAATCCACAGTATTTTCGGGAGGCTTCTGGGATTCCTGAGTGGGATTCTACCATGGATGAGGAGTATTCATCTCTCATGAAGAGCGATACTTGGAATCTCACCCCTCTTCTGAAAGTAAGAAAAATCGTTTGGTGTAAGTGGATGTTCCAAATAAAGTATGGAGTAGATGGAGATGTCAAAAATTTTAAAGCATGATTACTAGCTAAGGGTTTCTTCTAGATAATTGGGGTTTATTATACTCAAACCTTTTCTCTGGTTGCGAAGATGACTTCTATTCAATCGACCCTTGCCATTTCTGCAAATGGAAATTTCATCAAATGGACATTAAAAATTCCTTCTATCATGGTGACCCAGAGGAAGAGATCTATATGGAATAACATCCGGATTATGTCCATGATCCCTACCTCATTTATAATTTAAAGAAGTCTCTTTATGGCCTTAAATAATCCCCTTGGGTGTAGTATGCCAAGATGGACTACTTTTTACTTACATCAAGGTTTACTAGGTGTCACTCTAATCCAAATATTTATATTCTATGGAAGGATGACTCTATAATCATCCTTGTTCTCTATGTTGATGAGTTGTTGATCACAGAAACTCTTCCTCTACCATTGATTCTGTGAAGATCACCTTGGCCAACAAGTTTTCCATGATTGACTTAGATCTACTTCATTACTTTCTTGGGATCTACCTTTCACAATCTAACTCAAGAATTTTGATTTAGCAACCTAAGTATGCTCTTGACTTGCTTGCTCATTTTTAGATGTCTAATTACAAGTCTTCTCCTAATTTTTTTCTTTTCAAGGTTAAGTTGGTTTCTAATTTCTCTACTCCTTGGTTGATGGTACCCTTTATCAAACATTGGTGGTGAGCTTGATTTACTTGACTCACACTCACCGGATTTATCTTATGCTATTGGGATCGTGTCCAGATTCATGTAAGAGCCACATGAGTTGCATTGGAAAACAACTAAGCAGATCCTTCATTATGTTTGTGGAACCTATACTGATAGCATTCACTATTATGGAGGGGTGGATATTGACTTGATCAAGTTCACATATTCGATTGGGATGGTGACTTAAATCATTGAAATCTACCTTTGGATATAATCTCTCTCTTGGTTCGAGCCCGTTAGTTGGTATAGCAAGAAGTAGAATGTAATTGTGATATCTTCTACAGAGGTAGAATACAGTGGAGTAGTTAACACTGCCACAGAAGTTGTTTTGCTATAGGGTATTCTGACATAATTTGGCATCCACTTTCAGCAGCCTACCATTATCTATTGTGATAACATGAGCACTATCTCAATTTGTAGAAATCTAGTTCAACATCAACGGACATAAGCACATTGAGATCCATATGCACTTCATACGAGAGATTATTCATGATGGTATCATTGACATTCAATACATTCAAAAACTGATCATACTGCAAATATATTTACCAAGCCCTTCACTAAGGTGAAGTTTCTTCACTTGCGGTCTCTTCTTGGGGTGAGGTCTTATGTAGCTAATCATCTTCTTCAAGCTATATAGTCCTTATCTTCTTCTTCTTCTAGGAATATTTTGTTTATATATGGGCACCTTATCAAGCCTTTAGTTTCTAGGCCCCATTGACACATCTTTCTTAGTTGTTTAGGAGTGTCTTCTTGTTCTATCTCGGCTTGTCATAGTCATTACACCAGCTTTAATGAAGGTGGAGTGTTGGTGTGTGGGATCCTATGTGTCCTCCAATCACATATGGAGGGTCATCTCACATGGTTTAGGTTTAGGGTTTTCTTATGTGTCATGTACTATGATTACTCAACAACCTATATGTACTCCTTCACTTGATGTTTATGATCATGCCAAGACACTCCACCGTCTTTCCCGTATGTGTAATCTTTGTTTCGTGAGCAAGTTCTTCCATTTTTGATTGATCCTTGCAATTATGTTGGAGACATTATGATTCTATTCGAGTGCAACTACTTCGTGGTGCATCGTTTCGATTTGATTCTCCCAAACTTTTTCAAGGTATGCACCTCATTCCTTCTACTTTTTTATTATATATTTTGGTACCTTGAACTTGGAATTTTAAAGGAACTCACTCGCTTTGTTCTCGATTAATATTGTTGTATGTAATGTAGCTCTTCCATGACTAGTCCTTCAGCTTTTCGAGGATGGAAACCTTAAATTTTATCTTCTTTGGAAAAGTAATTATAGGATCTTTTACAGACAAGAGGAGCTTTGACCAAGCTAATACTATTTTATAACTCTTTGGAATCCTCTTTAATTTTCTTAGTAGCCTTCAATGTAGTTTCTAAAATATTCTTATCATATCTCTTCGAGATTATTCCTTCTTCTTTCATACTTGAAGATTATGTCCTTAGTGAAATCCTTTTCTGATTTACTAAATCTAAAATTTAATATCCTTGCCAGTGTATGGAAATATTCCATCCTCTTTTAGAATCTATCTTGTTCATGGATTTCATACATGTAAACTTGTATGAGAAATACTCCTTTATAAAGTTGTTTCTTTCCTTTGAATTCATATTTTAAATCTCACATTGATTAGACAATATCTTTGAAAATCATGGTAACTATATGCACCCAAATTTGCACATGCTACATTGCTAGAAAAATTTTAAATATCCCCAATGATGATTCATGTCTTTTCCCAAGGTGTTCGAGCTCCTTTTCCTCTTTTCAACTTATGTTTGTAGCTTAGAAAAATTTACTTAGCGATGACATGTTTTTCCTTTTCTTCCCGTGAGTGTATTTCCTTAGTTTTCGAATTTAGTTACGAAACCACCATCCAACTTGGGTGGTGGTTACATGACCACAACCTTACTCGGGTGGAGGTTGCATAAGTGCCACCCTAATCAAGGCGCATTGCAAAAATCGTCACCCCGTATAGGGTGGCTATTTCGTGTAATTTTTCTCAAGAAGTCCCATGCATGATTTATACGTGTATAAAATTATTCCAGCTTCAATTTTTGCACACGTTTCTTTGTCAATTTGGATGTTTGTAGGATTGTGAGATGTGTACCAACATCCTCTTCCACCTGTGATTGTTAATTGATAGTTAAACTACCTTTTCTTGTTGTGATGTGGTATTCCATTATTGCCAAATGGCTTAGACCATTTCTTATCCAATATTTTATAAAATCATTAATTATTTTGAAGAAAATGGTGGTAGATTATTTGTGTATCTTTCTTAGTTGAGTTACCATAATCTTGTTAGAAACTACATAGCTAAGCTTTGTTCTCTTACATTGTCTTTCTTCTGTCTATATTCCAACCAAACTACCATCAAGCTACCATTTCTCTAATGCTTTCTTTTTTTTCGCTTCCTCTGCAGTCCCAGCCTCCTTAGACTTGCATGGACACAAAATATTAGAAACATTAATTTAGGGGACAAAGTGATACCACAATTGGCATTGCCTCTGCACTGTAATTCCGTTGGGGATATTATTTTTCTTCATTTATTCATTTATTTCTAAACGTATGCACACTTATCAACTAGAGTAGAAGAAATCATTTTATTTATTGCAAATAGTTAGATCATTTCCAAGAATCTTTCACATCTTCTATAGAAGTTTCTGGTGATAGATCCTTCCCTTCCTATCCCTATGGATTTGTGAGGGAAGAATATCTAGAGGAAGCTTTCTATATCACCATAGATAATAACAAATTTGTTGCAAATTGTGGTTTATATTAAATCTTCTCATATTCTATCTGGGAATTTACAGGGGAAGAAAATCTTCTCATAAGCTTCAAATCTTCCCATGTCTCTAAGATAGGAAGAAGATTTAATAATCCACAATTATAAATTAGAAAAAGATTTATTTAAATTAGAATAGATTTAATACATTATTGCATAGATAAATAGCTACATCTAGTTATTTATTTGTATAGGATTTGTTAATTAGGATCGGACGCAATTCATTTCTTCATTTATTCATTATTCTAGAAAGTTTCGAAAACATAAAAAAATTCTTTTAATTAGATTAATTATTTTGTATTGATTTATTTATTTTATATCAAAAATAAAAAAACATAGTATATCTTTTATTTATTTAGATTAGCTTGTTATTTACTCTTGTAGATTTAAATTTCACAAATGCACATATGACCATTCAAGGACCACAACCACCAAGATTTTATGGTTTTGATTTATAGGCTCCTTAACAAAACAGCCCGAAGACCAATTAGATCTTGACACTAGATTATGCACACTAGTCTTTAGGACATCCCCACTTTTGCTATACATTATCGAAAACCGAACATTCTAAACATGCACATTTATAGAGCTTTTACATTCTAGATTGAACCAGCTAACTTCCTAGAGACCTAGTGGAATCACGTCTCTCTCATTTATTCCATGACCTTGTTTGGACATCATTACAAGGTGCCCATTGGTTTTCCACGTATCCCACAAACCAAGAGTAGAGGATTTCTACAAAACGCAACATCAATTGGAGTCTTTGTGTGGCTATTATTTAAGACCCATCCATTTGACTCATTCAAGTTAGAAGGGCATTTCTTTCCTTTGATGAGAAGATCATTATATTGTGCGTCGAGGAGATTATATTGCCTTGATAAATGGATTCACTACATTCACTCCATTTCTCAACATTTCACATATTCACTATATTTTTTTATCCATAGCCATCCATGCTTTCTACATGGAATGTCCTAGCATGACCTTGGGAGGTTGAGTGTGATTGAAGGTCGCATGTCAATTTTCAGATTGTACATTAACTCCGATATGAAAAACTATTTTGTCTCATTATTCATTGGGGATTTGAAATTTGCATTGATTTCATCCATGACACTCGTATAAACTTTTATTTTGTAGAAGAAGCTGATGGGAACTTATAGATTTGTATCTTGCTTAGTGCACTTAAAACCCCGAATTGATGGTTGTAGCTAGTTATTTAATTTGCACATTTGAGCATATAATTTCAAAATTCTTCTTTCTAATTGCTATCTTATTCCACTTGCCATATGTTATAAAAAAGTTTGACATTAGCACATAATATAGAGGCGCTTTTGACTTGTAGAGCATGGTATGAATTCATGGAGGATTTTTTCTGCAATTGTTTCTCGGAAGGTGGTAGAAGCATGATTATATTCTTTTTTATTAGATGAGGCAAAAATGGATCGGCTCCCGGGGCCAAGATAAAAGAGAGGAATGCAACGATAAATAAAATAGTTAAAAAAACTAGAAAGGGGTCCCAAAAAGATGAGTTAAATAGGATTAACTCTTACATTACAGGATCTGGACCCCAGAGAGGACAAAAATACCAAAAAGCAACAGGACACCATAGTTCACCAGTAGTCCGCACACGCCCGTTCGAGAGAAAAAAACCTCCGCATGAAAAAAAAAAAACCACCGGAGGCCCCAGGCCAGTAGCAACCATCTTGGATTCTAGTACCATCCATCACCTACTCCTCCTTCGAGCTACTTATGTGAAGGTTGAATCTCCTCCTTTTCTTTTCCCCTTCAATCCCTCCACTCTATCAAGTAGAAATTTAACCTGAATCTCCAGCTCCTTCATTCTGTGTTTTATCTGGACTTGATCCGTGACCATCTTCTTCAAAATGTTGATGATGTTCAGAATGGACTCCCTTTGCCCCTCATTTGTGTCCTCCATGGCTTTTAGGACCCCTTATAAATACAACATCTTCCTGCTCCATTCTTCAAATACATTGGGGTCTCCCACACATTCATTCTTCCTCGAAGCGCTGGCTTCCCCAACACCACCCTCATTTTTGTCTTTATCTTTCTCATTCCCTCGAGGCTACCATTACTCGCTTTAATTTTAGTTAGACACTCTATAAGAGTAATATCATATTCCTTGGCTTGCTCCTCTAGGACCGTTGTCAAAGGATAATCTAGAATTAGCTTGCCATTCTCAACCAGAAGAAGAATCAGGCCCTTATGGAGGGTAACTCAGCTTTCTCATTCTGGAAAGCCATTAGTGAATTCAAAAGAGAGGTGGCAAGAAAAAGGGAATACTAACCATAAACTTGTGATGGAACATGTTGAGGAAGGTCATGTGATGGGTATAGATTTTTCTATACTTACCCTCTAGTGTAATATATTTCATAACTTGAAGGAAAACATCCTTCCAAACCCAGAATGCACGAATGCACAATGCCATTCGTGAAGAAGTAACATTTCTCCTTGCCAATGAAAAATTGATCAATCTCAAGGTCTCTACGGGTTCTTTCCTTGTAGATCTTTAACCCTTCCATCTTCATATCAGTCACCCTAGCAATATTGGACTCCGAGACCTCAACCTCCACACCATGGACAATAAAAACCCCCTCTTTCTAGGATTTTCTGAATTCCTTTGACAAAGATGGGTCGTGACCATGTAATTTAGCAATATAATTGCTAAATCCTCCAACTTTAAGCTTGTTCCAAAGATCCTGGTTACTCTCCTCCATGTTTTGACTGGCGGGTTCCACTCAAATCCTGTCTCCACCCATCTGCATGTTGCCAAAGTTGTCATCCCGAAAAATATTTCCATAACCAACAAGTTGTTCGCCCTATCAAAGGTCAAACAGAAACAATGATTTTTGTAAAAGCTAGCATGGTACCTAGAATACTTTCCCCGCTTGTGCCGACATCATTTATCCTAGTGCTTTCTATCCTTAATGATTTCATCATTAATATTAGAGGGTAATCTCTCTCCTTTGCACCAAATTTTGTACTCATTACTAAGGACTCCCACATTGGCCATCTTGTCCGCACATTTATTTCCTTGCCTCAAAGTATGATTGATAGATATCTTATCAAAATACTTTAGCAATTCCTTGATATCTTGAATGATGTTTTTTAACGACCAATTGATATTACTCCTATTGAGGAGAGCATTTATAACAATTAAGGATTCACCTTCAATCTAGATGTCCTTAAGGAATTTTTCCTTAGCAACCAAAATACCCCATAGGAGGGCTCTAGCTTCAGCCATGTTATTAGTCTTCTTTCCCAAGGGACTGTATAGATGAATAACCAATCACCCTCACTATTCCTTAAGATACCCCCCCAGCTTGACCAGGATTCCCCTTTGAAGCCCCATCAAAATTGATCTTGATCGTATTTCCCATAGGTCTAATCCAGTAAACATTCTTACCAGGGCTTTTGATCTTGACCGGACTATAGGTGAACTTATCCAACACTTCCTGCTCCCATTTTGGGCAAGGATTTTTTGTTTTACCTTTAAACAGTTTGAGATTTTCCTTTATGGCAGCTAGGATTTTCCTTTTAGCCACCACAATCAGAGGTTTCTGATCTCTAAAAACACTATCATTCCTTATTTTCCACAAACCCCATAAGAGATGAGGTAGAGTAATCTTCTAGGCCCAGGCTAGATAAGGGAACCTAAAAGGGCTCTCCCATTGAGTACAACAATCCTCCATATTCGAAGGCATAATCCATTGCATGTTGAAAAGTTCTGAAATCAGTGAGAAGACACCTTTAGAGAAATGGAAATGTAAAAAGATGATTCACATTCTCTTCCCCTCTCCGACAAAGAGAGCACCTATTTGGGATCTGCATTCCTCTTTTTATAAGATTTTCAACCGACAGGATTCTATTTTGAATAGCACCAATAAAAAAAATATTGATCTTAGGGATTAAGTCCTTGATCCATAACTTACCCCAATACTCTTTTTGAAAATATTTCTTGAAGTGTAAGCTATAGGCAGATTTAATAGAATAGTTTCTAGAGTCTTCCTCTTTCCAAATGATGGAGTCCTCCTTAGTTTGGAAGATGGGGATGTGAAATTCCCTAAGTTTTTATTAAGATCTTGAAAAGTTTTGATATCACCATCATAATCAGGAGGAGGGACTATGGTTTCCCATTGGACCTTATCATCATGACTCCAGAAATCTCTTATCCATATTTTACCATTCTCCTCATAGAATTGAGCAACCTCCTTCCATATATCCTGATCTGCTAAAGGGGAATCTTCAATCCAACTATCCCACCAAAATATGATCATGTTCCCCTTTCCAATCTCCCATAAGGATCCCTTTGAGAGGATATATTTTGATTCCAATAGATAATTCTAGAAGAAGGATCCTCTAGGGAGATTTTCATGAAAGAAGAACGAGTCAATTCTGCCTAAATTCCGCAGGTATTTCTTTTTTATTATATCAATCCATAGTCCTTCCTCTCTAGCAATTATCCAGCCATCTTTAGCAACCAAATATTTGTTCATGATAGGTATACTTTTCAAACCCAAACCGCCACACATCTTTGGCCTAGTGACCTTCTCCCAGGCCACCAAAGGGAATTTAAACTTTTCGAGGCCCCAGCCCAAAGAAATCTCTTTTGAATTTTTTTAGAGTGTTAATTATTTTGGTGGGAGTTTAAAGAGAGACATAATGTAAATGGGGACACCTTGAAGAGATCTCATAAGGAGTTGAATCTTTCCACTTGTGATAGAAGGAGACCTTTCCAAGAGGAAAGTTTCTTGTTAACTCTTTCCAACAAGGCATTCCAAATAGAGATGTCAGGCCTTTTATAGATAAGAGGCATTCCTAAGTAAGAGTATGGAAAACACTTGATTTTTCAACCCAAAATGTGAGCTAGCCTTAATTGGACTTGTTTATCCACATTAATAAAGTAAACAACACTTTTGAGAAAATTAGCAATCGCCTGAGACAGGACTCATAGTCCTTGAGAGCAAGTTTGAAGTTGGTGGCTTCTTAGACAGAGGCCTTTCCCATCAGGAAGTTATCATCAACAAATTGGTTGAGGTAGATCGGAGGGAGACCATTAGAAATCTTGATTCCCTAAATACTCCTAGAAAGCAAATCCTACTTACAAATTCTACACAAATATTCAACCATTATAACATAGAGGAAAGGAGATAGGGGGTCACCTTGTCTCAAGCCTCTACCAACTTTGAAGAAGCCCTCTGGGCTGCCATTAACCAAGACCGAATAACTAGTAGTAGATATGCAGGTCATAATCATTCTAACTAGAGTATTATCAAAGCCCACTTTATTCAGGATGGCCCCAAGGAAAGACCAAGTAATCCTGTCATAGGCCTTGTGCATATCTAACTTAAGGAACATAGCCGATCTATCAGAATTAACAATGGAGTGGATGGCTTCCTGAATCACCACAATACTATCAGTAATCTGCCTACCTGGGATAAAAGCACCTTGATTTTCAGAGATAAAATGGGAGAGAACCAATCTGATTCTAGCCACTAAGATTTTAGTCAAGATTTTATAACTCGTGTTATAACGACCGATCTAAAATATTTGACTTCATTGGCCCTGTAATTTTCAGAATAAGGACCAAGAAATTATTGTTAAGCTGGCTGAGAAGCTTCCCATTATTGAATAAATCTTGGACCATTTCAATAACTTCTTTCTTAATCAGCTCCCAAATTTTATGGTAAAAGAAAGCCTAAAAACCATCAGGCCCAGTGACTTGTCAGGTTCCATATCAAAGACCAAAAATATGATTTCCTCCTCAGAAGGGATCCTTAAGAGCTCATGATTTTCTTTAGGGAGATGAATTTCTGGAACAGGTTTAGGATATTGTTTTGATTCTTCTCCTCAATCCCCTGACCTTCTTGAAAAGATCCTTGAAATAGTTTATGATGACTTGATTTATTTCCTTGCTCTCCAAAAGGATCTCACCATTCTCATTCTTAATTTCATTTATCTTGAGGAGGTTTGTCCAGGAGGTGGTTGAGAAGTGGAAGAAATTGGTATTCTTGTCCCCCTCCCTAAGCCATTTCACCCTTGACTTCTGCTTCCAATAGACTTCTTCCTTAGCCAGGATGTCATGATACTCAACCAAAAGATTTTGTTCCTACTCCTTTAGAACCAGATTAAGACCATCAAGATCGATAAGTTCCTCAATATTCCTTAAATATTCAGCCACTCTACTTTTTCTTGGAAAATATTACCAAAGACCTCTTTGTTCCACTTTTTGAGACAACCTTTGAGATGCTTTAATTTGTAACTGAGTCGGTAACTGGCCACCCCAAAGACCCTGATATTCCACCACTCTTGTATTCTATTGAAGAGGTTAGGGTGGTCTAACCAAATCTTTTCAAATCTAAAGGGTCTAGCTTTCTTGACCGGATTTAAACCTAGATTAAGGAGGATAGGGTTATGATCAGAGCCAATTCTGGGAGAGTCTTCAGAGAGTAAAGTTGATTGATCATATAGAGATGACTTACAACAAACCTATCAAGTCTGATTTGGATAAGCCTCGTCCCAACTCTCCTATTCTTTTGATTATATTCTTTTGATAGTGATCTTGTAAATGCAATTTGAAGAAGATAATTTGGGCTTGTATCTTCCCGAATTAGCTGTAGTTTTTATTTTATCTCCTTCCAAAAGCTTGAAATTTTGAATTTTTTTCCTTATATTTGGCTGTAAATGGTCATTATATGATCAATTATTTCAAATCGATGAACATGGAATGTATAAGAGGATATTTATCTTTCAAACTTAAATTTTGGTTTTTTTTTCCATTATGATTCACTATCGAAACCAATACTTGGCATAGAAAAAACATGAAAACCTATAATATGTGTTGTTGTAATTTGGATCATGTAAAACATTCATTCTTTACTTGATAGATAAATTTGATATGAAACTATGCATGCATGTTTAGTGAATCCTCATGAAACTATATTTGGTATTTGTAGGCATGATGTAAATCAGTAGTTACTTTGTCATGATGCATGTACATATAAAATTGGAAACATAAGTAGTTAAAGACCTTGAGATCTAACATATATTAATTTTCCCTTTTTAGGTACAATGGAGTAGCATCCAAGAGCAATACAAAGGAGATCGGAAATGAAATTCAACCCAAGAAATGACAAAAGTACTTTCTTCTTACATTTTTAGAATTATAGTTATGTGCATTTCCTTTCCTTTGTTATCCATATCCCACGGCTTGTGTGAGATCTTTGTGCTCTTTCTTTATGAATAAATGAAAAATACCTAATGTGATAAGGTGTATATGTTTTCTTTGCATTTATTTTCATTAACATGATGTTAAATTAACCTTTTGTAACTCAACACACTAAGTTAATTTCACATAATCATAAAGGAATAAATTAATGTACCTTCACTTGATCTCAAACTAATAAACAAACACATTATCACCTTTATAACTATACTTTCCTTTGATACTTTCAAATTAAAATATGAATGCTTATTGTCCCAAAGTGTGTTTCTTTTGATATACGGTGCCCTTCCCATCTCTTTCATGACCTTACAACAATTAGAAAAGGTTGATGCATGATATTGATAAAGATGAATGTTGGGATGGATTTTTAGATGAGGCATGAGCATCCCAAAACAGCATGCTTAGCTACTTAATGACCATGTGTTGTTCAATATTCCACTTAGAATGAGAAACATGAAAGTTTCATATACCCCTTTTCTAATAATGACCATAAATGGTCAACAAGAAGCATTTCCTTCTTCAAATTTAGGGGAGTTGGAGGTAATTTAAGTGATTCTTCTTCAACCTTGTAGATCTGTAAATATTGTGATGAAGAAAGATACATTGTATTTTTCCCAAAGTATGAAGAAGGGTAGTGAACAAGATAGAACCTTTCTTGTGATGTATGGAAGGGAGATCAGTATAAGCATGTATAAATTTTAGGATTTCCTCATCATTTTCAGAGAAATATAACATGATGTGTTCATTATCGTTCTCTACATATGATAATATTGCATTATTTGTCATCCTTAAAATTAAGTGTTTGGCCCAGATAGAGACAAGTGAATTATTTTTCCTTCAAACCTTTATTAGGGAAGAAATGGGAAGAAGAATATTCTATAGAATCAGTTAGCTAGTTTTGTTATCTAGGATCGTTTCAATAGATATAAAGTCAAATTATTTGCATATTTCACACACATCAAATTTATAGATATGAAAATGATCTATTCTAGTCTCATATACCTCCAAGACTTTGTTTTCTATACATTATGATTCCCCTAGGACTCTAACATTCTTTACTCCCATTCTCTTAGATATAATGAGACCAAGAAGTAAAGCCTCGTACTCCGATCCATTATTGGTAAATTTAAAGTTTAGATTGAAGGAAAAAGGCATGATTTTCCTCCCAAGAAGTAAAAACCACCTCATCCCCGCACCATATCAAAGCTTAGCTCCATCATAGTCGAGTGTCTAATAGTTGATAGGAAAAATTAACTCTTCATTTTCCTTAGGAAATTCTTCTTGAACTTCAAATATTTCAACCATACATATCTCTAAAAAACCATATTTTGGGAGAGAGTCTAGTCCAAGGAAAATTAAATTACCTTGAGAGTCAAATGCGAGAGTGATCAAAAAGTTATTTTCTAAGATATTTGTAATTTTTGTTGTTGTCTTGGTAGATATAGTTTCTACCATAGTGGTCTTACCTTCACTCTTGTTTACTCCTTCGATTGCTTTAGGTTTGTCAACTTCATCCACTTGAACTAGTCTTATAATGGATATTAGATCTTTGGAAGGAGGTGGTTTATTTAGTTAGTTGGTTGGGAGTTTGAACTCATAATGAACTCTAGGTTTCTTCTTGATATTTTCCAGGTGAATATCAAAGGTTTAGGGTCACCCCGATCCATGAAGACCTTGCTTAAATGAAGGAACCTTATGTATTAAAGAAATGTAGATGAAATGAAATTCATTCCGTGGATCCATGGTCTATCAAAAATCATATTGTAGTTAATTTCCCTATCTATAATATAAAAATTGACTAAGATGGTCTTGTGCCCAAGGGTGAATAGGGGAACTATAGTTCCAATCAATGTGGATTTCAAGATTTCATAATCTCTCAAGATATTATTGGTAAAAGAGAAATTGGTTTCTCCGTACCTAAATATTTGTGGTAAATATCAAGGAAAAATATTCATAGTGACCGTGTCATTATAGTTATTGTAAACCCACACTTGTAAGTATAATGTGGGATCACCTCTTCAATCCATCTCAATATCTAAAGGCATCTTGCTTATGTCAAACATGAATCTCATGTCCCTTTCATTTTTTGGAGGATAAACATCAAATTATATATGGTTGATCTAAGCCTCCAAAGGGTGTGTGACATGTACTAGATGGCCAAGACCCAATGCTTCCAACAAAGTGGATCGAAATTCAACATATCCAATAAATAAATGTGAGAGGTCTTGCTAAGATTTATGATCGGATCATAGGCTCCTACTGATTTAGGAATTATAGTTAAGTCACCTTACACTAAAGGATAAATAGGGAGAGGGTGTGATGTGTACTCTTGAGTATAATTGGTTTCATTAACCTCTGGATATGTCTCTAATTCAACCAAACCTATAATTTTTGTTTTATTTCTTTGGTCAAGGTTAGGAGAAACTCAAGGATCATTGGAGGTAGAAGACTCATGATCATGCGTCGGCACATGAATCCCTTTGTTAACATTCTAAGGGATAACTTTCTCATTTTGAGGATTCTTGGGGAAAGGATGTCTATAGATCTATAGGTCGGAATTTTGGGGTACAATAGGTCTCGTATTAGTGTTATGAGAGGTTACTCTAGAGTTTGCTAAAAACATATCAATGAAAATTTTTCTTTGGTCTTCCAGAGTCATTGAATGAAATTATTGCAATCCCTACATGACTAAGCATCATGACCAATTACTCTATGAAACCCACAAGTATAAATTGGGATCATAATCCCGCATCCTTTATTTTTGATTTTTTTGTTGGCTATAGCTTCGGTTGTTGTTTTGGAATTGATTGTTATAATTATAGTTCACAGCCCCTTGGTCAAAATTTTGATATTGGTTTTGGCTTTGGGCTTGAACCTATTGAGAAGGAGGAAAATTGAAGTCAACCACGTTAATAGAAGGAGTGGAATTGTTAATCCTTTGATTATTCATATTCCCATTTTTATTATTTCCATTATCGGTGTTCATAACATTGGGATATTTGGGTTGATTAGTCATACCATTCATGGTGGCACAATGGTTACGATTCAGAACTTGGGTCCTTAGTTATTTGTTCAAGTTATTTTAGTAATTTGAAGTGCTCGATCTTAGAGGTGACTAACCTCCCATTGCAACCATACATCCTATGTCCATTTTCAATAGGTGCTTAGTCAATACAGAGCCCACCCTCTTAACACTTCCTTGTAGCTACAAAGGGTAAACTCTTGCAGTTCCTCGGTTTCTTGATTGAGTGAGTGGAGGAAGAGGTCACAAAATTATTTTTGGTCCATATTTGGTGCACTCGTGGAAGAGTAGAGGAATTTTCACAACCTCTAAATGAAGTGGGAAGTAAGTGCATTTGTTCTTTCTTGATATATAAGAACTCTCTCCGATTCCCTGTTCATATCAAAGGCCTTAATGAACTTATAAAAATTTGTTTGAAGGAATGTATGGATGCTTTAGGAATTAAATAGTACCAATCTAGAGAAATTCCTTTGAGGATTTTAGGAAATATCTTGGAAATAAATGCGTCCCACGGAAGAAATTCTCTGATTATGGTAACATATGCCTTGATATGAGAATTGGGATCTTACTCTCCTTTAAATTTAGGGAGGTCTTACAATGGTTGTGGAAGCATAAAAATTTGTATCGTGAAACTGAGAGGTTCCTTCAAATATTCAACATAAGTTACCACTACAAAAGACTTAACCATGGAGGTTCCTTGATGAGGAGGTGGAGGTGGAGGAAGAGCTTGATAAGGTACAACATAGGTATTGACCATGGCATAGTGAACCCCATGATACTGTGTGTAAGTACCGGGAAGAGTATACATGTCCATTTAGGGGTAATTTGAATACATATGGATACGGGAGGGACAATGCCAAGATATGAATTAGTGGGAGTAACAAAAAGACGTTGCATTGTTTAGAGGAAAAATGTTTGAGAATGCAATTCTATCTATCCCTTGTGTTGTATATGAATAGGAATGATGAGGATTCATTCCTAGCATGATTGACCATGTAAGGAGATCACTAGGAATGGGAAAACCCAAGTAAACCTACTACAACAGCTTGTTGTATTGAATGAACATTAGTAGCAAGGGTATAATTATGATTGTTCATATAATAAGGAGTGTTTCCTTTCCCATTCATCTACAAAAGTTACAAATCTTGGGATATATCTATCTCTTAATCCTTACCACTAATGTAGAAATAACATCATCGGTGGAGGATGTGGAACTTAATTAGTTGTATGTTGTATGTTATCGGGTTGGGAGTGTGTATGATACCCTATTATGAATTGATCATTGGTTTCCCCCTTTCAAAGTGTGATTTCTATTTTTGGTGTGGTTGGGAAATAATTTTTTGGTAAGAGGACATCATTGTATGCTTACATCCTATCCAAGGATCCATCTAAGGCATTAAGTAGGTCACTACTTTGGGTTAATAATGCTAAGAGTTCATCATTTTGTTATAAATAAGATGGAAAGGAATCAAATTGCATACTGATTTGGGATCTTGATAAAAATGATGAACTAAAATTAACTAAATATATAGTGTGAGGATAGTTAATCTAAGCTATGAACAATTGTCATAAAGTAAATAAATGTAGCAACAATGTATGTAAGTAAGATAAAAAAATATGAAAAAGGAAATGCTAATCCTAATGTGTAAAATAGAAGAGGAAATAACTCAATTGAATAACATATGCTTGTATGATAGTGTCGAGTGATGTTTTAATCTGGGCACCCTACTCTATGTAAAAGTTATGAAACTTATCTTCATTGGTTTGGCGATGGTCTAAAACCCTCATTATTTGTCGCATCAACTTCTCTATCCCATGCCGATGTTACCAATAATCAAGACCCCAAAACAAACATCAAACCCTAAAAAGGAAAATGCATATGAAGGGGTCAAACTAACCTTAGCTTCCATAATGGTGGACTTACTAACTTATTGTTGCACTACATCCGAGACCAGATTTAGTTTGATGTGTAAGTGTGTGTGAAAATGCCCTAGGTTTCTCTTGTCCTAGTCACACTTTGTTAAGTAGCAAGCAATAACTATGTTTATAAAATGTAATAGAATGTGTGCATGGAATAAAATATAATCCCTCCCCCTATGAAGTGTGATGTAGATGTCCTATCCTTATGCCTTGATGATGGAGCTATTTGGATGCAAGCAATCTCCAATGCAATATATGGATGCAACTCTAGATGAGTGATAGTAATAAGTGATGCTAGGTCCCTCATTATGGTCTCATAACTTTATATTTATAGGTTTCTCTTGATCTAATTTCGTAATTAACCCTAAAATGGGTGACCAACAAAAAGATAAAGATGTAAAATGGATAGAAAGAGTCCAAAAAGTGGCAGAAAAGTGCAAATGGGACCAAGGCACTCCTTGTGGGACCAAGGCACCCACGGGCACCCTAGTACTATTATGGGCACCCCAATCAAGTATAAATTAATACGGGATGACAAAGCTACCCGGCATATGGGTGTAAGAGTTTGGTAATGATGAAATAAAATAAAACAAGATGGCCAAAAGACGGGGGTTAATTAGTAATTTCTTCACTCAAGAACCTTCTAAATAGTAGTATGAGACCGAGATAAATAATGTCTAAAGTGCATGATTTTGTGACTACAATTTTCCCCACTTTATATTGGTGAGAAAAAATCTCAGTAACATAAACTAGATAGAGATGTGTACATGATGTCCATGAAGAGTGTAGTAGAAACACAATGAAGGACTAGACAAAGCGTGGAATGAAAAAAATATGGAGGAGAATAGAAACTAAATATGAAAAATGCACAGAGAAAAAAGCTATGAGAGTGAACCTAGGGCGGAACATGTGTGTAGCTGTTATGGTGTCTATTATATCTACATGATTAATAAAGTGTGTCGTGTCAAGAAGTGTTGTTGTTGATAGTATTTTATTATTGCCCCCATTTGATTTCTTGTTTATAATATGTCTTTGGAATCAATAATATCTAATGTGAAATAATCCCTCGAGAATCGCAATAATAAGAAGTATGAATAGAATTATAGAAATGAAATATGCACAACACGAAGACAATATTTAACGTGGTTCACCCAATGTGGGCTACATCCACCAAGAACACTTGCTTAGATTTTATTACAAGCCAACAGTCTTCATAGTTACAATAATCAGATCTTGTTTGGAGCTGCGCTCAACAAACCCTCCCGAATTCGCACTTGAATTCACACACACTATTCACCTTCACAAAACACACTCATATAAATCCTATTGTATGTCCATCTATTTATAAGTACATCAATAGGTAGCCGAAGAGGTGGTTTTACAAAACAATGGGTACCGAAAAACCATGGGCCCAAAAACAACCCATAACGGTTACCCATTACCCATGGGTTAATAAACCACCCATGAAAATTTGCTTGGGACTTTGCCCCAAGCCCCCATCGGGGGCTTCACCCCCAAACCCCCTTGACCCACTCACGGTGAGTGGGACTGCCATAAAAATATCTGAGTGTAACACATGGAAGGTGTACCAAACTCTAACATGAAAACAAGCTCCACAAACATAACAATATGGTCGGACCTATAAAGAGAAAATGATCAAGTAGTTAAATATGTATGTATGTATGTGTAAGGTTTCAATGTAAAAGACTCATGTATATGAAAGCATGCAAATGTAAATGGAATATGTGCACCCGATCCATGTCGAGAAAGAGAGTGTAGAAGGATATTTTATACTACGATTGTTTTGGGCGATCTCACGCCATAGGCCAAAGAAGTATAGGGAGAAATGATGTTGAGTCCTCTAACCTTTAACTACTTTCCTAAACTATGTGTGAAGAGATATTTGTAAGTCCTAGTTTTTTGGGTGGTCCGATGCCACTGGACAAATTAGTGTAGAGAGGCACACCCACTGTAATCTCCAAGCCCGTAACTGCTTCCTAGAATGCTAAGGACACCATGTACTGTAAAATCCACTGCATATGGGGTTTGTAGAATTGTATGAACCCACTCAATATATATAAATAAAATGAACTAGAGTAGAAATTTTGTGTTAGTACGTAAAAATCCAAAATGATTCCCCCTTCTTTAGGGGTGCATGTGATGTCACCGATTAGAGAAATGCAGCCCCAAAAGATGACAAACCACATGCACTCAAAATGTTCCCTATAGGGGAGGGAATTTTATTGGTATAAACCAAGGTGCACAAAAATAAGGATGGCTAGCCAAAGACAAGTATTAGTGTGAGAATGCATGCATGTAGAAAATAAGTGTAAAGTACACAAGCGGTGTGTAAACTACTCATATAAGTAATGTAAACATGTAAGAAGATAAGTAAGCCACAAAACGTAGGTCGCAAACATGGGACATCACTCATGATGTCACAAGACACACAAGGCCATTATGGCTGCAACCAAAAAAAAAAGTTTGCGCACCCAACATAAGGAAAATATCACATACAAGAAGCAAACAAAGGCTAAATGTGACAAACAAGAAAATAAGGAGTAGTCATAGAAACATGTAATCTTACAAAAACATGTTACACATGGAATACCTATTAGCATGTTATAGAAATAACCAAGATCTCAAAGCGTGAATAACTAAATGATGTAAAGTGATAAGTACAAAATTAAACAATAACACCCGAAAGCGATGAATGTGGATGCCACCAAAGTGACTAGTGTAGGAAGGGTAGAAGGTGAGCATCCATTATGCGTGTAAAATATTTGTATTTGCAATCACAACTAAACAAAGATGTGAATGTGCATGTGTGGATGATATACATAATGCCATAGAAGAAATCAATATAACATATGTAGTAAAGTGATCATGTAAAACACTAGTAATCAAGAGTAAATTCCCCAAGACAATGCAATACGTTGTGGATGGATGGAATTGAATGTAATATGTAATTCTATGAGCCATGTGCCTCCCGATTGAATGGAGATGTATGAAATGAGGTTCATTATTTTCCCCTCAATAGTTAAGAATGAACCATAAATGAGAGTGCTTCATCGGAAATGGTCGAGTAGTGTGTGTTGTGTCTAACACATTGTGGTGAATATGTAGGTGTAGTGATGAGATGTAACCTAGCGATGGTGTGTTTGTGAACCCTATAACCGAAGTGTATATCACGGTCATGTGAATATAGAAGTAATGATTTAGCCTAAGTGTATGCCACTATGAGATGAAAAGGAGTGGTGATATAACCTAAGGTGTATACCACTACAAAATGATAGAATAGGTGATGATTTATCCTAAGCGTATGCCATTATAAGATGAATGGATGAGTGATGATTTATCCCTAAGTGTATATCACTACAAGATGAAAGGGGGAGTGGTGATGTAACCTAAGGTGTATATCACCGGTAAATGATAGAATAGGTGATGATTTAGCCTAAAGCATATGTCACTAGGCTAGGATTGTTGCATGATGAAAGGTAGAATAATAAACATGTGATGAATGTAAGGTCCATTTAATTTATAAATCGTTATTATTCAAGTATAGACCGAGGAACTAAATTACATCATCGTGTAGTGAGTACAACACATAGAAGACACTATAATATAGGTGATGACCTATGATGGGTAGAATGTGTAAATACGCTATATGTAGACTACAAATACAAGATGTCTAGAATGTCTAAAGTGTAAGGAGGTGACATGTAATGTATGTAGATAGACTAGTAATGTAGTATGCATGATAAGGAGTGTATGATGCTAAACGAATAGTCGATATATGCATAATGAAAAATAGTATGATGTATGATGTATGACATGTGATATGTGAATAAATGTGGTGTGTAAGTCCTATATTATAGTTTGTGGGGTTCATGTGTGGTGATCCCTAAACAATCAAGTGTGAACCAAAGAATAGGAGTGCATCATTGGGTAGTGGTCTATGCTATAACATGTGACGAGGAATGCTTATGTAAAGATGATAGACACTATGAAAACTGGGGGGTATCAATTACTATGCCCCCTAAAGTATATAGAAAAAACTAACAAATGATAGTGAAGGATGAAGGTCCTCCACCCGATGTCTGTGAGGATGAAAGCATATGGCGATGGTCTAATAGTGGTGGTATGGTAGACAAATGCTGTGGTGGTGAATGAAGTCTATATGTGTGTGAGGGATGAATATAGGATGGAGGTCATCATGTAGTAAAATGTGTCGGTAATGGATATCGATGTGATGTTGAGTGTGAAGGTGATGAATATCTACACAAAATAAAATTAGGTGGTGATTAATGCCAACATGCAGTGAATGTCTTAGGAATGGGCCTATGTTGATGTGTAGGAATAGCGGAATGATGTGCTCATGTAGATGGTACATGAGTAAGTGAGTTAGGAGCAGCATGTGCTTTAAGAAACATAGCATGAGATGTGTTAGAAAAAGTAGATGACACGTGCATGACCGTACGAGGAGATGATGATAATGGAGTACATGGAGCGAAACCATCAATAGAAATGACCTATGTATTATAAATGAATTTGAGTTAAAATTTATTAATAGGAATAATATATTGAGAGTGATGAATCCAATTGAGACCAAGAAGCATGTCACATCCCTCAACTATGTTTCCAATAAGGAAAGGGACAAGCATAGTAAGAGGACCAACTATAACATGCAGCTTAACAACCCCAAAGGGTTTTGTGAAAGGGTATTCAATTTGGGATGAAGGATACCCAATAGCCTTGAGAAGTGAAATAGAACATGTACTAATGGGCCATGATGGGTCAACCTTAGTGTTTTTGATGGAGGTCAAGCCAATAGATGCATGGATGTGTAAATGATTAGATGTAAATGTAGCATGATAATCTTCATTGGAAAAAGAAATTATTACTAGTGAAGCTTCAAAGGTGTTAGTAACTAATAAATATAGATTTCCTAATCTAGGAGGTGATACCATGTAATACACATGATTAGCAAAAGAGTCAGTTGTCTTTTTGTCACATTTTTGAGAGTCATTGTTAAAGAGATTGAGTTTACCTTTTTCATTGGTTGGGGCAGAGCTAGTAGAATATAGGAACTCTAGTTTATTGTTATCAATTAGATCTTGGATGATTGTTTGGAGTTTTAGGCATCTATTTGTAGAATGTCCCACACATCGATGATAATGAAAAAAAAAATTCATTGTAGTTCCTACCTTTTGGGTGCGACGGGTCTAATTCGAGTGACGGGGAAGGGTGATAATATTTCTCTCAAGAAGTTATTTCAATATAAGATACAGAGCCATGGGAAAGTTGTTAAATGTGTGTTGAGGTTACTATAACTGAACCTCCCTAGTAGGAGTGATGGTGTTGATAGTGACTTTAGCATTGGTTGGTTTAGTTGTAGAAGGTTTAAATGGTGTCTTGTTAGGAAAATGAGTGGAAGATGAAGTTTGTTCTTGATACTTAAGATTTCCTATGGATATGAGTTTAGTCTCACGAAGCTTGAGAGTATGAAAAAGTTGATTGAATAAAGGAGAGGTCTCAAAGAGAACACTCTCTTGTAGAGGTGGTAATAGACTCTAAATAAATAAATCCTGAAGCTCATAGTTGGAAAGCATGTTTGTCATCTTAGCTAGATTATTCTTATACCTCAAAACATAGTTAGCTAGGTGTTCATTTGAGCCTTGTTTAAGTTGTGCTAGCTGGGCATAAGAAATATTAGAGCCGATATTGATGTAGAAATGGGTAATAAATCTATCACCGAGATGTGTGAAGGAGGTTACCGAAGGAACAAGTAATGTTGGGGTTAGCTCACCGGTTGTACAAACAATATATTAGATCTAAGCATACATGCAAATAAAAGTGGATATTCTACCGGAAGAAATATACAAAACAAGAGACATAAATCAATGCCAAATTTAACATAGTTCACCCAAGGTGGGCTACGTCCACCAAAAACAAGACAATCTATTATCCATAGCTTTGATAAGATATAAAATGAAAATTTACAATCTTCCACATCTCTCAGATGTACAGTACTTTCTTTCTCTCAAGCTTTTGCTTCATCACCAAGAATTCTCTCACTCACCAAATTTTGCAAGTTCTTTCTAATTATTGTTAATCATCACTTCTAAACCCTATATTTTATGATTATATAGTTGTTTATAGACTTAGGGAACTTAGCCATGAAATTACAATCAATAGATATAATTTAATGCTAAAAATAGATCTAATTCCCAAGAGTTAATTAAAACATCATCACATAGGTAACCGATGCGCTTAGACCTAACCACTTTGCCAGTTCCACTCTTTCTCGACCGATTCAGTCATACAGACCGATGCCGGTCCTAGGTGACCGATGCCGCCTTCCCCTAACCAATGATGGTTACTGTATTTTCCAGCAAGTTTCCATTGCATGTTAAACTGAAGTAATTGAGCTCCACAACTCAACAATCTCCCACTTGGAGATTAATTACTGCACCATACATGTACAACATCATTCTTGGATCCTTATCTTTTCTTCCTCTTCAAGTCTCAAACTCAAAGAACAACGAGTGGAGTCTAGATCCAACTTCTCTTTTTGCTAATGGATTTTTTATCATATCCGCATAGGTTCTTGCTTGTATGAATCTTTTCTAGATTCAAATTTCCATCCTTCAATACCTACCATATGAAGTGATACCTCAACTGAATGTGTTTCATTATCGAATGAAACGCTGAGTTCTTTGCCAAATGAATTACACTCTTACTGTCATTGAATAGTTTACACTCACCTTACTCATTTCTCAACTCTTCCATGAACCTACTCATCCATATCATCTCCTTTCTAGCCTCTGTAGCTGTAACATACTCTACCTTTGTAGTAGAAAAAGCCACAACCTTCTACAATCTTGAAATCTAACTAACTGTCGTTCCACCTACTTTGTGAAAATATATCCAGTAGTGCTCCTCCTACCATCCAGATCTCTAGCCATATCTGAATCAACATATCCATGTAATGAAATATTTGAACCTCCATAGCATAACTACATGCTAGATGTCCCTTTCAAATACCTGAGTATCCATTGAATTGATTTCCAATGCTCTTTACCTGGATTAGCCATATATCTACTCAAAACTCCCACTTTGCTATGCAATGTTTGGCTGGTACAAACCATAGCATACATGAGACTTCTAATTGCTAAATCCTATGGTACTCGTGTCATGTATTTTACCTCCTCATGTGATGAAGGGCACTACTATTTTCTCAATTTGAAGTGTCTAACCATAGGTGTACAAACAAGTTTTGCATTCTCGCATGTTGAACATTTCTAACACCTTGTAGATATAATCCTTTTGAGATAAATACAATTTATTTTTTCCATGTCTCTATGTATTTGCATGTCAAGGATTCTTTTTATAGCTCCTAAATCCTTCACAGAAAATGTGTGATCTAGCTTTCTCTTGAGCTCACCAATGTCCTGCATACTAGATCCTGTAATAAGCATATCATCCACATATAATAACAAAAATATAGCTCCCATTTTCAAGCTTCTTGAAATAAACACAATGGTCAAATTCACATCTCAAGTAACCATGCTTATGCATACAACTATCAAATATCATGTACCATTTCCTTGGAGCTTGCTTGAGCCCATATAGGCTATTTTTAAACCTACACACTAGTTTCTCCTTACCATTGACTTCATACCCAAGTGACTGCTACATATAAATCTCTTCATCCAAATCACCATGAAGGAAATTCGTATTCACATCTAGTTTCTCTAAATGTAAATCTTCTACTCGCAACTAAGCTCAATACAAGTCATTTAATAGAAGTCATCTTAGCAACAAGAGAGAAAATTTCACAAAAGTTAATACCTACTTTTTGTGCAAATCCCTTTACTACAAGCCTTTCCTTATACCTTTTCATCCACCCTCTTCTTCCTTAATCATGTAAACCCACTTGTTCTACAATGTTCTCTTACTCGTGGTAACTTAACCAAATCTCAATTTTGGTTATGTTATAAGGATTCCATCTCCTCATCTATGTCATGTTCCCACTAAACATGAGTCTTATCCTGCATTTCTTCTTCAAAGCTCTCTGGTTCACCATTATCAATCAAAAATAAATAAAATAGAGGTGTAAGTCTTTCTCGGAAGTTTACTTACCCTTTGTGACCTTATCACAGGAGTTTCAGGTACCAAAGGCTCAATCTGCACCTCCTAGAAATTCTTATCCAAATCTAATAGTGACTGACACTGGTCACCTCTAACCGACGTCAATTCTATTAACTGATTCCAGGTTAGATCCTCTATAACTAATATCGGTTTATCGACCGATGCTAGTTAGGGGTCAACCGACACCACCTTCGTGTAACCCTATCGGTAATTCTTTTAAATCTAAGAGTTCATTTTCATTCACAAACTTCTCAACTAGTTCATCCTTGGGTACCAAAATTTTACCCCTTTACATTCTCTTTTCATTCCATTCAAAATCACAACTCCTAATAATTTTAGAATTCTCTAATTCCCAAAAATAGAAACCAAAATTACCAGATCCATAACCAATGAAAGTGCACCTCTTGGATTTTGCATCCAACTTCTTTCTATTTTCCCGATCAACATGCACAAAATCTTCTGAACTAAAAACTTTAAGAAAAGAAATATCTACCTCTTTTTTGGTCCAAGCTTCCTTTGGTATTCCTCCATCTAGTGAACTTGAAAGCCCATGGTTAATCAAATAAACTGTTGTATCAACTTCTTCTGCCCAAAACTGCAAGGGCAATCTAGAATGTATCCTCATACTTCTAGCACATTCCATGATTGTCTTGTTCATTCTTTCTACAACACCATTCTTTCTCTACGTATCCCATTCACTGAACAATAATAATTGAAAGCCTTATACGGTATTCACCACCATTTTCAGATCTAAGGCACTTTAAATTAGAATTTGATTCATTCTCAACAAGGGATTTCCATCTTTTAAAAGTATCAAAAACATCATATTTAAGTTTAATATATTAAACACATACCTTTCTTGTAGTATCATCAATGAAAGTAACATAATACTGGATCCTCCATGAGAAGCTACCTGAGCTGGTCCCTAAAAATCTGAGTGTACAAGCTCCAATTTTTCTCCTTCTTAGTTGCCCCAACTTTGAGAAATCTCACTCTATTTTACTTTCCAAATATATAATGCTCACAGAAATCAAGATCTAAATATTTCAAATATTATAACTTACCCTTAGCCTTTAAGATCTACATTCCTTTTTGACTCATATGACCCAACCGGTTATGCCACATGCATGCATCTGAATCTGAAGTAGATAATGTAGAAAATGAATCGATGTACTGAGATAGATAAATATAACATTACTACCTTCTTACCTCTTGCCACAACAAAATCACCCTTGGTGACTTTCCAAGAGTCTCCTGTAAAAGTAACCATGCAACAAAATTCACCTATTTTCCCTGTAGAAATAAGATTCCTCCCGAGGCTTGGCACATGCCTCACATCTTTCAATACCCATGTATTTCCATTCTGTAATTTTAGATGAACTTCCCCTTTACCAATAATACTACAAGGTTCATCATCACCCAAATAAACATGCCCAAAATTTCCCTAAACATAATTTATGAAATAACCCTTATTAGGGGTTACATGGAAAGAAGCTCTTGAATCTAAAACCCATGATTCAATTCTATTATCTAAAGAAAGAATAAGAGCATCTTGCATTACCTCTGATGTAGCAAGATTTTCTTCTTTACCTTTGTTTGGGTGTTGGTTCTTTTTGTCCTTTGACTAACAATCTTTCTTTGCATGTACTTTCTTTCCATATTTTCAACAAGTAATTACTTTACTTATGGATTTAGATCTGCTATCCCTTTACTTTGATTTCCCATTACTCTTATTCTTGGATCTCTCCTTCTACCTGCCCCTACTTTCTACATTCAAATCATTTCCAGATGATGATTCCTCTATACTCTTCTTGTAAATTTATTCATTCAAGATTATACTAACCACATCATCAAACTTCAAAATATTATTAGCGGATGTTGTATTTCTAACCATTACCAAGTTATCCCAACTATCGGAAAAGAACATAAGAATAAAAATGTTTTTACTTCATCATCAAATGGTATAGAAACCAATTTTAAATTATTTATAATAGATAGGAAATTATTCAAATGACTAGATGCAGATCCACTTTCATGCATCTTAGAACTAAATAGTTTTTTCATCAAATAAATTTTATTTGAATCACTAGATTTTTCATATAAATTAGCAAGATATTTCATTAAGTCTAATGTAGAAGCCACTTCGTAATATTAGAATCCATGGATGCCAGTCGAGCTCAATCTTATAGATCCCAAAGCCTTTTTGTCAAGAATCTTCCATTCTTCATCAGTCATCTTCATAGGTCTAGAATTCTCATCCAATGGTAAATAAAAATCTCTTCCATAATTGATAATTTCAGCCGTCAAATTTCTCTACCTTGTATTTCATTTCTTCTGCCATTTTTGTAGCTCCCACTCAATCAGAAAAAACTATGTGAGTAGATTTTTCAACACATAAAACCCTCAAACAAAGCTCTGATACTAGTTGTTGGGGTTAGCACACCGGCTGTACAAACAATATATCGATCTAAGCATACATAAAAATAAAAGCAGATATTCTACCAACAGAAATATACAAATCAAGAGACATAAATCAACACCAGATTTAATGTGGTTCACCCAGTGTGGGATACATCTACTAAGAAACAAGCCAATCTATTATCCAAAGCTTTGAAAAGATATAAAATGAAGATTTACAATCTTCCACACCTCTCAGATGTATAATACTTTCTTTCTCTCAAGCTTTTGCTTCATCACCGAGAATTCTCTCACTCAAAAAAATTTTCAAGTTCTTTCTAATTCTTGTTAATCATCACTTCTAAACCCTAGCTTTTACGCTTATATAGTCCTCTATAGACTTAGGGCATTTAGCCATGCAATTGTAATTAATAGATATACTTTAATGCTAAAAATAGATCTAATTCCTAACAATTACTTAAAGAAACATCTTTATATAGGTAACCGATGCGGTTAGACCTAACCACTACTAGTTCTTCCCTTACTTGATCGATGTCGGTCATACCGACCGATGCTAGTCATGGGTGACCAATGTTGGTTCCACCTTAATCGATAACTGTTACTATATTTTCCAGCAAGTTTCCATTGCATGCTAAACTAAAGTAATTGAGCTCCACAACTCAACAAGTAAGTCATAGAACTAACATATCACATAATCATGGAGACTATGTAGAAATTACTTAGCTAAAAGTGTATGATCATCAACTAGAGTCAAGACAAGCAACATGAAATGCTCTAAGGTGTTCTTGTGGGTCACCATGCCCATTGAAAATGGGAAGCTTAGGGGTAACAAAACTAGGAGGAAGCAGATAAGTAGAGATGGCAGGTGCAAATGGAGTATGCAATAACAAGGTAGAATCTAAAGATGGTGATGCATGCAAAGTGGCTTATTACAACTTATGAATTTGAGCTTGAAGATCGTGATAAAGAGAAGTTAAGTCTTGATTTCCAACAGATGATACTTTTCATACATGAGAAACTAAGGGTGACATAAAATGATTAGTAGGAGTAGGAATAGAAATGAGAATAATAAAAATGGGAGGAAGAGTAGAAGTAGGTGGTTGAGTGGTAACAAAAGTGGGTACGATGACAGAAGCATTGAGTTCGCTAAGTTAGCAGCTTCCTCACGAGAAACATGAAAAATTAAATTTATATCTTAGGTATTCTCAACGAAGGTGATCATTGATGGCCTTAAGGTGAGCTTCAGTAAATTCTTCATGAGAGTGAGCCATGGAAAAGGAAAATAAACCCTAGAATGGTAAAGTAAGAAGGAAGAACCTAGAAGCGTGAATGATCAAGTCGGGTTCACCAAAATGATTGAATAAAATTAACTATGTAGTGTGAGGATAGTTAATCTATGATATAAATAGATGTAATATAGTAAATAAATGTAGTAAAGAAATATGCAAGTAAGATAAATAACTATGTAAAAGAGAAGATGAAATAACTCAAATAATATATGCTCATAGAAAATTGTCATAATGATGAATGGAAATATAGAAGCATGAACGACTATTCACGAGTTCTAAAAAGGATGGATCTAGAGGATCTAGCTAGACTGGAGTGCCTAGAGAGGGACTTGGGCACCTGTAGGTACTTTGGTCTCGCAATCTGGGAACCCTAGTCTACGTAAAAGTTCTAAAATCGATCTACACTGATTTGACAGATGGTCCAAAACCCTCTTCTTTTTCACATCGATTCTCTCGTCCCATGCCATATGTCACTAATAATCCAATATGAAAGAAATACTTACAAGACCCCGAAACAAACATCAAACCCTAAAAAGGAAAATTCATATGAAGGGGTCGGCTAACCTCATCTCCTAAATTGGTGGACTTATTAACCGAGCATTGTACTACATCTCGGACCTAATTTAGTTTTATGTTCAAGTCTCAGTGAACATGCCCTAGGTTGTTCTTGTGCCAGCCTCACTTTGTGAAGTAGCAAACAATAACTATGTGTAGAAAATGTATTAGAATGTGTGCATGGAATAGAATAGAATCCCTCCCCCTATGAAGTGTGATGCGAGATATCCTAGCCTTGTGCCTTGATGATGGAGCTATGTGGATGCAAGAGATCTCTAATGCAATATATGGATACAAATCTAGATGAGTGATAGTAGTAAGTGATTCTAGGTACCTCATTATGGTCTCATAAATTTATATTTATAGGGTTATCTTGATGTAATTTTGTAATTAACTCAAATCACTTGACCACCAAAAAGATAAAGATGTAAAATGATTAAAAAGATCCCAAAAGTGGAAGGAAAGTGTAAAGGGACTGGTCACCTTGTGGGATGAGGGTGCCCATGGGTGCCTCGGTACTAATCTAGGCACCCCGAGTTAAGGATAAAATAATGTGAGATGATAGAAGCTAATTGGGCATATTGGTGTAAGAGGTCGATAATGACAAAAATAAGATGGCCAAAAGATGGAGGTTAATTAGTACTTTCTTCACTCAAGAACCTTTTAAATAGTAGTATGAGAATGGGATAAATAATGTCTAAATTACATGATTTTGTGACTGCAAAAATCCATGAATAATGTCCTCATTCTCATATGAAATTCATATTATTAGAGCTTGAGAAATTTAGTTGCGAGTCGTGATTTGGTTATTTTATCTCCCCTATTATTACAGTTGAAGTGGTGTTCCACCATTAGATAGGGGATACATGCAGAGATAGAAAGTTTTGGGAATAATTATCATCCCACCCAGACAATGAGGGTGACTATTGAGCACTCACTTGATTATAGTAAGCTTCAAGAACTAGAATAAGACTACTATAATCCCGAACCAACATATTTGGGGGGTGTATAAACACCAATATAATAATGGGAGAGGAGGAAGGTGAATGAAATAAAGGAAACAAGAAATGGAAACGAAAAGGAACTAGTCCTTCACGTCGGGTTTGACAACATTTGTACACCTGAAAATCAACACATGATTTTAGATGCACTTGACTTCCCGAGGTCATACTAAAATAGATGAAGTAAGATAGATGGGATGGGATTGGGATGAATAGATATAATATAAATGATATATGTGGGAATCATTATAATACCAGGATCTATGATCAAGGAAAACACAGATGCTCGTCTTGAGAATTAGGAATTTCCTAGTCAAGAGAAAAGAATGTCCACCTAACCTATATATGAGTGATACTGCATGATCAAGAATGATTTTTGTCGGTAGGTCTCACTCTATGTTAGTGAAATTGAGTGTGGCTCGACCTCGTTGGTATATTAGAGGGAATTTCCCTTTGTCCTATAAATATAGCTCTCCAAATAGGGTCATATGAGATCGAGAGAGAATGTTTTGAGGACAAACTAAGGGTCTCATGGTATAGCCTTGTTTCATAAATCAGCCTAATATTGTTATGGTATGGTTACTTGGTCATTAAGGGTTTCAAGTGGCCGATGATCTCTTGTGGTATGGGGTTTTGTCTTAATACTAGTGCCCGTAAACCTAGGTCTATATATCCCTGATATTGGTCGATGTTGGGTGGGTTTATGATTGACTTGAATAACCTTATACGAAGTTCGGGTGGACCACTGGATGGTCATATATGCACCGAATTTTGAGAAAGGTGGATGGAAAAAATTATTGGTAACCGAAAGGGTTAAGGCCTAAGTACGGGTAGCCTAGGCCACTACAAAAATGAGGCATTGTGTTCATTTCAATTTCTAATCTACCTTTAATTCCTAACTTTACATAAATAAAGAAAGTGAATCCATATTAAATAAAAGAATGACTAATTCACCCTTTAATCTAATTAAATTACATTTTCCAATATTCAAATTATATAAAACAACAAGCTAACTATTTCTCTTTTATTTTAATATTTTTTTCAAATGCAATACAATTAAATAAACTCAATTCCTACATTATTTTTGGTATTATCTAGATTTAAAATAATTAAATAAAATAAATTACTTGGAGACATAAACACAAATAAACTAATCTAAAATAAAAACAACTTCTAAATTAAAATGAACTAAAATAGGGAATAACTAGATGTAGTTATTCCTCTATTGAAAGATTGTTAAACTAGATCCATTCTAAATAGAAGATGTTTTCAAAATTTATTACTCGGAAGATGAGATTTCTTCTAACTAACTTCTGCCTCAAGTTCATAGGAAAGGAAAGAAAAGATTCTTGGAAGCATTTTCTTATTTACCCAAAATATTTCCTCGACATAGTGGAATTAAATTATATGGAAGATAAAACTATGAAATAAAAATGGACTCGAACCAAAAACTTTCCTCCAACTTATTTCCCTAGTAGATCCATAGGGATAATGAGGGAAGAAGATATTAATGGACAATTTGTGCAAACAATGCAAATACAATACATGAAATAAAGAAATATTTAAGTCTACCAATTTTAAACAATGAATTTCTTCTACTTTAATGAATGTAATTAATCACATCTTGAAGAATTCAAAACATCCCCAAACTGTTACTATTGAGTTGAGATATAACTCTAGGTATGGTGTTGTTTTTGTTATCTCCTCAACTTTCTTTTCTTCTCTACAAATTATTTCCAATTTATTTAAAGGTATGTAGAGTGTTGGTTGGTAGCAAGAAGATATAGAAAAATTATTTTGGTTGGTGGTTGGGAGAAAGTGAGTAAGAAAAATTCAGCAGAAGGAACATAGCAAAGAGTTGGTTGTTTCTATAATTCCTCTAAAAAATCCAACATCATAAATTTACATAAAAAAGAAAACCCAAACCCATCATTTGGGTAAAATATGGGATTTTATAAATCTTTGAGAAAGAATGAGTCTACCAAAACGTACAAAAAGAACTAACAACACATCAATTTAAGGGGTACTCAACATTCTAAACATAGTGAGCTAGGAAGATAATTCCAAGACAAATCCAATGAGATCAAAATTAGGTGAAATGGTTGAGAAAAAGTGAGGAAATCACTCCTGAAATATAAACACACATTGAAAAATTCAAGTTTTAATCCTTGAATTGAAGTGACAGGACTACCGATGTACACAGACCGGAGGTTGTGTAATTAACACAACGGTTTCTTAACTAAAACAAAAAACAAAGCACGGAAGAAGCAAAAATGTATTATAAGTATAAAATTAACTTTATAATTTATAACACATGGAAAAACATGTCATAAAAGAAATACGAAGGTGAAGGGGAAGGATATGGATCTCATTTTTACTCTGGATAAAGTTTTCATCATCATCAGAAGCTTATCATGCTCTTCGATGTAGCATTGTGTAAGTTTTAGGTATGTAAAGTGTCCCCTCTTTCCCCTCTATCCCCATGGTGCAAGGGGGATAAGGGGAACACCAAATTTTGACCTATTTCCTTCTCCCAAGTCACACTTTGGTGTCCCTAGTTTCCCCTTTGTCCCCTCTATCCCCCAAGGGATAATGGGGACCAAAACATATGACCTGGATCATGCATGTAGCTCCTGGAACCCATATGCCCAACTCCACTTCTCAAATACTACATTTAAGCCACGACACAAGAAAAATTCACTCTTTGGACAACTAGGTGTCCCCTTTGTCCCCTAAGGGATAAGGAGGATACAAATTTGTGAGATCACTCCTCATGGGAAAATGTTTCCAACTCCAGGTGCAAGGGTATCGGATAGGTCAAAAAAACACATGGAAATTTAATCCAATCTCCATCTATTCAAACATTCCATTTTACAAGTGAATTAGTGTTGATTTACCTTATGACCTCCATTAATTATCGATATACTACAATATAAAATTATAAAAATTTCTTTTTTGATTCTACGAGAGATATTGTAGGTGAAAAACCTTGAAATTTGGAGGAGATAATCTAAGAGAAAATCCCTAAATTTCAAGATCATTTTAAGTACAACTTCACACTTGTGAGTGTTATTTATAAAAATAGAATTTTTTCATGACTGGGCATGTCTAAAAATATTAATTTTCTAAAAAGGGTGAATTATCAACATCCATAACATGTTGACCAAGCAAGAAACATCGGGAGGTGAAAATTTTGAAAACTTGCTAAAAATAACAGTCCTGATAGAGCTACTAGCAATAGTAACTCTTGTAATTGAGCCCAAAATTTGTGGCAACCCCATTATTCCTATCTGATTTCTTTTTTCAATCATTGAGATGTCGGGAAGTTATCTTGTGGTCCAAAAAGGAAATAAAACCACTTAAAATCTCCTAAATCACCGGTTCCATGGTGATCCCGCATGACACATTTCAAGGTAAAAATTAGATGATCAAACTCATACCAATTCTAGTAGAACGAGTCATCATGGATTAACTCATTTAAGAAGTAGATATTTTTTCACCGAAGAGATACATGAAGCTTCAAACCAAGTCCTAATGAAGTCTTTCAAACTTGTTAAACATGAATTTTGTGTCTAAGGTGAATAATAGTGATGTTCCTGCATCATATCCATTCTTATGAATGTGCCTCAACTAAAGATACTCATGGTTATAGGAGCACATAGTTATTACAGTGTCGTGGAGTAAAATACCCCACATTAGTGTTTCTAAACACTCATTCAAAAGCCATGTAATGTTTCTTCTCAACAAGAGGTTAGAAGCACATGGTATAGATGAGAAGATAGGATATCCAGAAATGTGAAGTATGTTTCCATCATAAAGGAGACATAATTTTCACTAGATATCTCTCCAAAGGTAAGAGACATCATATGAATCAAACTATGATGAGGAGTGGATTAGAGTGAGTCATTGTGTGTAAAGGATAGTCACTTAGACACAAGTGTAATCGGAAAATAACACAATCTGTGAAGGATCCGTAACATCAAGAAATTCATTTTACATCATGAAGGGAATGGTCATCATGAACATGATAAGAGAAGATCACCATGAATGATGGTGGTAGTCATCTCAAGCTAATAATGATCCATATCTCATGAGAGTATTTCAAAACAGCTTATTAATCCTTGGTGATGTGGTCAAATATTATAGATCAGAGAAGTGGAAATTTCAATATTTTAGTATAGTATGGAGGTCAAGAACATGAAACCCAATCTAAGAAATTTCTTCAAGTTTCACTCAGGTATTAATAATTATTTGGGAAGGAAACCTATTTCCATGAGGGGCGATTGGGCATGTTTTCACTCAGGTAACATCTTTTCACAAAGGTGAAATGTGAAACTCAAGGAGTGAGGTAATTATAATCACATCCTGACTCTAGCATTGTGTTTAAATTCCTTCAAGGAACAAGTTATGATGAACTAGTCAAGATTTCAAGGAATATTTTGGAGTTAGGAAAGGTAAATAGATGTTTTCCATGTGAAGTACCATGTTTGCAAGAATGGGAAACCATCTCAATTCCATATTTTGTAATTCACTTGATACTTCTCTTAAAATCAAAACCTTATAGTGTGATCACATCTCAAAATAGGAAGTACATTGTAATCATCTCATTTCATTTCAAAGAAGGGTCATAGGACAAGAATCTCATTCAGGGAGCAATTCATCTATCTTCAAGGACAATACCTATTCTAGTATGTGATAGATAATCATGAAAATTTTTGAGAATAAAAAAATAATTCTTGGTCACAAAGGTGAATTATGAAGGCGCGAGAAGAGTAAACGAAGTGATCCTCACATCATAACACCTTCCTTGTAATTAGAAGATATCATCATGTTCTTATCACAACGTAGATCACATAATAATGTTTTTGAATACTTATTCAATGCTCTAAAATGTTTTCATGTCTCACAATATAAGGATATTGTGATCACAAAGTGTTTCAAGTTAGAAATCTCATCATTATAAAAGGATTCATCTTCATCAAATTGGTCAACCCTTATCTCTCTTCCTTCTTCTCTCTCCATATTATAATTCTTCATTAAAAATGCACTTTTTCCTAATTTTTATTATTCACTTAAGTGACCTTTAACTTAACATTGTAAGAGTCCCTTTTCATCAATAAGGAAAAGACTCATTTTCATTCCCTAGGAATATGGAAGGTCACAATTGATGAGGAAAGGTGAAAATGTCATGTATGGTGGAGATGAAATGATAGGTGTAATGCTATAAATTAGAATGACTTCTCCATTCCAAAGAGTTGGAAATTGTGGATTATTATATGTTGTTGAGCTTTGTATCACTACTACATCAAGAAATAAAATCTAAAATCTCCTCTATGTTCTTTACTTATGTTCCTATAATCTCTCTACTTCCCAAATTTGTAAGCATGGTGATCTTGTCTAACCAAGAAGGAACTTTGTGTCCATGATTGATGAATCTTTAAAACTTTATGTCTTTGGTTTATTATTATTGTTGATTTCTTATATTTTCATGTTATTCTAAATAAATGTGGACCTCCTCTAGTTGATGTATGTGAATTTTGTAATCCTACTCACAACATTAATCTTATCTTTCTCTATTTCTCCAACTCCTATTTACCTCCCTTCACTACAAATTCCTCCCTTGTACAATTTACAAGAGATTTTTTGAAAGGTTTAGTGGATTGATCCTATGTGATCCCCATCCCAATGACCACCCCACAAATTTTAGTTAGTTTACATTCAATAATGGGAGCCTTCCCATACCGAAGAAGGATGGGATTTTTTTTTACCACTATGTCTAAGGTTGTCATTGATGGAGAATGGTGTCATGGTGCCATCTGAGTCTCCATGAGGTGTAAATTAAATTAAAAAATGAAGGTTGATTGGTAGTGTCCAATCATGTTTTTTTTTTGGTGCATGGTATATAAATCTAGGTGGTGTAGGTGAGTTCCTAAGTTGGTATGAGGTATTCATGAGTCCAAACATGATCGAGAAATGTGTGATAGGTGTTTAAGTGTCCACAAGTGGTCATCATGGTATGTTCATGAGAAGTCATGGTTGAGTCGGGATTTATAGGCCTATTCATAGTCCTATTACATGGTTTATGACATGGTCACATGAGATATGGAGTATGGAAGTCTTGTTAAAACATGGTAGGAGTGTTTTGGCACTGCATATGATGTACATATGAGGATTTTTAGGTCAGCATTAAGAGGTTTGATGATGTTTCAAGGTCCTTGAGAAGTAAGATAGTGAAGACTATTGAAGAACACATAGGTAAGTCTTAGTGTCTGGAGATATTCAAGAGAATTTTAGAAAGGAGGTGAGTTGGGAATATTAGAGGAGGTATTCATGATTCTTCATGCCAAGTTCTAGGTCAAATATGTGAAGGAATTATAAGAAAAGGGGTTTTTGGTGAAAATGAGTTCTAAAGAAGGTAAAATCCAACTCGATATGGCATCTTGTTTTACTTACCCACTTGTGTGGGTTCTATATGGTACCTTTTGGATTTCACAGATGTTTTTTCATTGATCTAAGATATTTTTTCAAAAATAATGGATTGATTTGGTCATTAGATATTTATGAACAATCATTAATAAGCTAAGGTGGTTTGATACCCTACTTAAACCCTCCTAGAGAGAATGGAAAAATTTACATTATATGGTCTCAAAATTAATTTAGATATTAAATGTGATTCTTGAGGTTTTATATCATTCTCCAGGGATCATTTTGGTGATGGTTTAGTGTTCTAGATATTTCATGAAGAGAGAGAAAATGCCTTGTTTTGTGGAGATTGACGCTTTCAAGGATGAGATGGAAGTTTTAGGATGAAATGTAAACTATTAAAAATACATGGAAGATGTTATACATGGCCATGGAAACTTTTAGGTAGCTTCATTGAATACATTTATGTTACAGGTCTCTAAACTAGCCCTACCGATTTTGGCCTTAAGGGCTAAAAGCTAGTGATGGAGGTGTGATATGAGTTTGATGGTTTTTCTTGTTGTAGCATCGTTTTTTATGGTCATAAATAGTTTTTATATATCTAATACGTTGTTTTTGAGTTATTTTAACAGTATGATCAAGTGATTTATTGTATAATCCCTAATGCCCTAATTGGTACTCCTAGGCTTCTCAAGAAGGTGACTTAAACAAGTGTCCTAGAGTGAATTTATCCAAATGGCATATGCTTATTAGTACTTGAGAATATTTATACAAGTTTACTTGAAGTATTCTAGGTGGTGGTTAACCTTGAAAGTGATTTTTTCAGTGTTTGGAGACTGTTATCTCAAGACTTGTTCTTAAGCCCTTGTTTTGTAGTTTTAAGCAATTTCGGATATTGGCTTGGTTAGAGGCCTTGTTATATGAGTTGGATCTTGAAGTGAATTATTACATATATAATATTTATATAAATTTCCATTGATATAATACTTGAGCCTTTATTACGAGTTTTTCTATGTGAATTCATTCATTTTCTAGGACTAAATTTTGGGTGCTTGAAGACCTAGTTGTGCATGTTTGCTTCTTGGCAAGTAGTTTCATGGTGAAGAAAGTGGTTGTAGAGATTATTTTGATTGTTTTTTATTATGATATAATATACCTAACTTGTGTGGAGGTTTTGGTTCCTTGAAAAATATGTTTTATGCCCTTGGAGCTCATGATGCATTCGTTGGAGCTTGGAGTGTTTGTTTTGGCCTATTGTGGTGTCTTGGTGCTTGTTAGTGTTGTATTGAACCTTTCCAAGATAATTGGGTATTTTTATATGTTTTATATGGACTTATAGATGTATTTTATGTTTTTCATGATAATACTTAAGTATCTTAAGCAACCTATGGTCACTTATGGGGTGTGTCAAGTATAAAAGTGCACCATGTGTGTTTATTTGCACTAGTTGTGTAGACGAGGATGTGAGAAATATATAGAAGGAAAAAAATAGTGAAGGGTGGTCAAGAAAAAGATGATAAGATGTATTAAGGATTTAGGAATATTTAGGATCAGATATGCAAGGGCAATAGATATAATAAGTCCATGAATAACCCTATTTGAGAGAGCTAGGAGAGAGCTTGTTTTAAGAGGGTTTGAAGAGAGAGAAGTTGAAATTGAGATAACTATCAGTTGTGGGAGAAAAATATCTTCATTGGTCATCCATTTTAGGTGGTTGAGTTGGTTCTTGATCACCTTAGGGGGTTGTAGCCTCCTTGTAGGATTGGTGTCCTACTAAACTAGGGGTTGGTTCTCCTTGTGGGATTGGTGCCTCACTACAGAAATATTGAACGATGTGTAATATTATTACATGGAATTTGTTATGAGTAATATTAAAATAGGTTTCAGTGGGTTTTATTCACCTCGATGGTCTCCCACTTATATCTGGTGTCTTTTGTTCTCTCTCGTGTTGCATGACTTCTAAATGTTTAATACACACCTAATAAGCTCACATGATTTATGGTTGTTGAGTGGTTTGATTGAATGATGAATGTAAGAAATGATAAATGAAGTCAAAATTGTTTTATGACTAATTCATCTCCCTCTCTCGATCACTTCTCTTCTAACAATTGGTATCATAGCTAGGTCTTTGTGAAGCAATGTTAAAATCTTGAAGAGATCCGAAAATCACAATGGGAAAATCATATAATATTGAGACTTCATTTGTGATCTTGAAGAATAAGTATGAGATAGATAAGTCCTTAGTTCATTGATAAAATTAGTTGTATAGAGGTTGAGCATGGTCAAGTCATCAAAGATCTATAATCTCAAGTTTAAAGTATGTCAAAAGCCATAAAGGAAAAACAAGAAGCTTACCTTAAATAAGTATGAGATTTGGATAAGAGCTTTTAAGATTTAGATGGAATCTTGCAAAATCAAAGAGTAGCCAGTGACAAGAAAAACCTAGGTTTTAAAGGAGACCATATGGAGAAGCATGAAGATAAAAAAGATGGACCAAGTAATCAAGTAGACATGAAGGATACCAAAGGGAAAAGTTCAATAAGGTCCAATCCTATTAGATAACCTAATGCAATGAGGTTTGGTTCTTCATTTAATGGTTATTTTTATACTTGTAATGGTTTTGCTCACAGAGCTAGATATTGTAAGAAAAATCTCTCTGAGAATGAGTATTCATGGAATGGTGAAATCTCCTTTAAGGGTAAACATTATTCATGTTGTGAGTATGGTGATAAGGAAACTAACTATGGTTAGAATATTAGCTTCTATTAGTCAAAGAGAAAGAATGGTATTGTGTGCTATAATTGTCACAAACAAGGTCATATTGCTAAATTTTTCCAACAAAGTGAATCTCCAAGAGTCAAAAACATGTTTCAAGATTCCAAAAGGAAAGATAAGATGGTATTAAAAAGTAAGATCAGTCCTAAGAGTGAATCAAGTATAATTATGTCACTCAAGGATGTTGATCAAGAAAATAAGATCAAGGAAATTGATTCTAAGTTTGGTAAGAAAATTACGATATTTGAATAACCAAATCTTGGTAAGAAGATATTAAATGTAGATGAGTTGAAGGAGAAATGATCAAAGACAGTAAAAATAGATTCAATCTAAATCAAGGTGCCAAAATGTGTTGATAAGATAAAGAAGGAAGTAATCAGGATTGTCAAGCCTAATACAAGTCATAGAGGACTACTAGACCTAATTGCAAATGAAGATAATCGATGTGTTTGTCGTAGGATTTAAATAAGAAGAAAAATATATAGGAGATGAAATTATTATACTTGAGAATGAAAGGAATTCAAAGAGAATTAGAAAAATAGAAAGAGAGAGGATAAAGTCTTTGGGATCATTTGATGACTACATTTTATTTTAGTACTTCAAGTGGCTCATGTGTCTTCTCTAGGATTCTAGGATACATTCATCATCTGAAGGAAGAAGTGGTGTGTTTTGAAGGTGAATTATCCTCTATATATGTTGATCAAAGTTAAAAGAGTTTTTCTTTTGTGGTCTATGTTGTTGTGTGAAGATATATGTTATTGAAGTCAAAACCTAGTATGCATCTACTCGTGAAGGTCCCTAATCCATCATAGGTATAATTGTGTTGGTCATTATCATAGATAATTCATAGAAAGTTTTGTGTTCTGATTAGTTTTGTTTCTCAATCAATTTTGCATGATTTATAGTAATAAGAGATCTATCAAGTTTTTGGTAGTGTTTATGGTAAAAGTTGTTGTTTCTTAATTGGTACGATCATTCGTATGATTTTGTGAGTAATAAGATGTAAAGGTCCAAAGAAAGAATATTACATTATGTATTTATGTTGAGAAAGTATTTATGTTTGATCTATGTTGATTCATGAAGTTTATCTTTGTCTGGTATTTTTTTGAATGGTGTATTGTCACGAGGTCTCTTAGAATTCTAAGTTTTGTATAAAGGAACTAAAGTAGAACTTGAAGTATCAAGAGGTGTTATTAAGAGTACAATTTTTTTGTCTTTAAGGTCTACGATCTTGTCAAAATATTGATTAATATCTGTGCTATTAGATGATTGAATTCAGTATTGTGTATGTCGGGTAAGACAAATGATTCAAATGATCACATTATTAAGATTGAAAGAGGGTAATGATTTTCAAGGTAAGTTGTCAAAAGGAAGTGCATCAGATGAAAATGATTATGAAGATGAAATAGTTATCCTCAATATGTATAGTGATGATTAATCCAAGGGGAAGATCTACGGTATGACAAGTTGAAGAAAAATCCCATGTTATTAAGAAGGTCATATGTCAAGGAATTTGGATGTGCAAGTTGATCCAAGAAGGTATGATAGTGCTTTGACTTGTATCTTGGACTCATGATTTGAGGTGTATCGAAGTTTTTCTTTGAGATTGAAGAACAATTTTATGCATCTATTATTCCATGAAGGGAATAAGTGAGTATTAAGGTCTGTCAGGGATCTGTGATTAGAGATTAAGTGTTTAGGCATCAAGTGAGGAAACTAAAAGGTTTCAAGGCCATATCATCCCGGAGGATTTTTTCATGTTGATATTTTAGGTATAAGTGTTTCAAGAAGGATATTTTAAGATAGTACAGGTGTTCATAAGATGAATGAGGTTTGTTCCTTTTCCTGCTAAGTCTTGGATTTATGATAAAGCACAATATTGTTCATGCAAGAAAAGATAATACTATGTTGTGTCTTATAGATGAAGAAGTATGAAATAGGAAAAGGTATGCTCTTCATAATATCAAGATCTTGTATGCCATGTGATATACATATGCTTAGGAAATTCTATTCACTCTCTCCTACATCTTATTATTCGAAGTTTTCATCTCTTAAAGAGTTAGCAATGATAAAAAATTGATCTAGTAGGATCTGTAGAGTGTCGAAGGTATGGTTATCTCTATTTTTGATGTTCAAGTGCTATCAAGAACTTCATCCAAGGTATGCAAAATATGTAGGTATAATCTTGTCTAAAACAAAGTAAGGAATTATAGGTTCAAGATAAGTCTATTTAAATTTGAAGGAACATGTTTTGTTAATACAATTATTGTTCATCAATCTAGGGTAAGATATCTTGTTCCAAGTAGTTTATTTTTGTTTATTGATTTGTGTGTTATATTTGTGTGCTCCAAGGAAGGATTGGATGTCTTAAGGACTGAAACAAAGCTACTCATGATCAAATTTGAATTATAAAATGAATATTTAAGTTAAAAGTGTACTACGAAAACTAATATGATGTGTAACGATTCAATAAGTTGTTCATTAGGTCCAAAAACTTTGTATAAGTGTAATTATAATGAGATAAGTGTCATGTCCTTCTCGAGCTATGAACAAATGAGTAATGATGCAAGAGAAGAAATTCATATGCTCTACAAGATGAGATATCATCAAAATAAAATGAAATTCATTGAAGAATTTATTCAGGTTTGAGTTGTTGTGTTTTATCCATTTCCATGAGTTTTAGAAAATTTATGTGCTTTTATACTTACATGGGTAGTTAAAGGATATTGATATGTTGTCAAGCGAAGAATTTAGATGGTATTTTAGATGCATGTTTTTATTCTACAACCGTGAGAAGTTTATCTACTTTGGTGTGAAAGAGTGCTTTAGGGATCATGTCCCTAAATGGTGATATGATAAAGAATGGAGGTAGATATTGTGTTTTATAGCATGGTTTAGGTCTAGAAGATGATTTTTGCATGAATGAAGCCAAAATAAAGTATAGTCTAAGGGGAGCTTGTAAGCATGTAAGTCATTATTTCCATTGTGTATTTTCATTACGAGTTTTCATTTTCATGTTGAGTTATCTTTGTATCCTTTTTCATATATGTTAAAGGGGAGAGAAGCATAAAACATGAAAAAGAGGTCTTACTGGTATGTTTGAATTAATTGTTGCCATCAATGTTTCTCGAAGGTTGTTTCCATCAGTGAAAAAGGGGGAGATTGTTAACCATTTTTTCTAAGGTTTTCATTAATGTAAAATTTCATTCATGGAAAAGGGTGATGTGGTGTCATATGAGTTCCTCTGAGGTGAAAATCAATTCAAACATGAATTTTTATTGGTAGTGTTTACTTGCTATCTTGTCATGGTGTCTTGGTGCATGGTCATGAAAACTAGGTGGTGTAAGTGAGATCCGAAGTTGGTATGATTTATTCGTGATGTCAAATATGGTCGAGTAACATGTGAGAGGTGTTTAAATGTTTCAAAGTGGTCATCATAGTCTGGTCATGAGAAGTCATGGTTTAGTCGGGGCATTTTGGCTAATTCATAGTTCTAGTACATGGTGTATGACACGGTGACATGAGATATAGAGTAGGGAAGTCTTTTTGAATCATGGTAGGAGTATTTTGGCACTACATATGATTTTTATGAGGTGTTTTAGGTCATCATTCAATGTTTTGATTATGTTTTAAGGTCCTTGAGAAGCAAGATAGTGAAGACTAGTCAAGAACACAAAAGTAAGTCTTAGTGTCTAGAGAGATTCATATGAATTTGAGAAAGGAGGTGAGTTGGGATTGTTAAAGGAGGTATTCATGGTGATTAATGCCAAGTTTCAGGTCAAATATGTGAAGGGACTGCAAGAAATTGGTTTTGACAAAAACGGGTTCTAAAGAAGGCAAAATCTAGCTCAATATGGCATCTTGTTTTCTCACTCACACATGTGGGTTCTATATGGGATCGTGTGGCTTTCGGGAAGCTTTTTCATTGAGATAATATATATTTTTAAAATAATGGATTGATTTGGTTTTCAGATATTTATGAACAATCGTTAACAAGCTAAGGTGGTTTGAAACCCTAGTTAACCGCTCATTCTAGAGTAAATGTAAAATTTTGAATTATATGGTCTCCAAATTAATTTAGAAAGTAAATGTGATGCTTCATGGTTGTAGAGGATTCTCCAAGGATTATTTTGGTGATGGTTTTGGTGTTCTAACTATTTCAGGAAGAGGCAAAAAATCCCTTGTTTTATGGAGATTTGTAGTTTCAGGGTTTAGATGAAAGCTCCAAGATGAAAATTAAACTATTAAAGAATCATTGAGAGATGTGATACATTACCATGAAAATTTTCAGGTAGCTTCATTTGATAATTTTTAAATCATAGGTGTCCAACGCAGCCCTACCGATTTTGGCCTTAAGGGCTAAAAGCTAATCATGGAGGTTTGAGTTGAGTTTGATGGTTTTTCTTGTTATAATAACATTTGATTCTAGTGAATAGTTTTTAGAAACCTAATATGTTGTGTTTTAGCTCTAAGAATGGTATGGTCAAGTTATTTCTTACATAATCCCTAATGGCCTAATTGGTCCTCTTAGGCTTCTCAAGAAGGTGATTGAAACAAGTGTGCTAGAATGAATTTATCCAAATGGCATATGCTTATTAGTGCTTGAGTATGTTGGTAAAATTTTCCTTTAAGTTTAATAGGTGGTGGTTGAGCTTGAAATTTATGGTTGAAGTGTTTGGACCTTTTTCTCTCAATATTGATTTTTGAGCCCATGTTTGGCGAGTTTGAGAAATTTCATAGATTCACATGGTTAGAGGATTTTTACTATGCATTGGATCTTGAAATGAGTTGCTCCAAAAAGTAGATTTAGATATCTTTCCACTGATATACTACTTGATCCTTGATGATGAATTTTGCTATGTGAATTCATTCATTTTGCGGGATTGCTTGCATTCGGGGTTCTTACAGACCTAGTTGTGTATGCTTACTTCTTGGTGAGTTTCATGGTGAAGAAGGTGGTTGCAGAGCTTCTTGTGATTTTTATGATGATGATATAATATCCTTGAATTATGTGGAGATATTGAATCCTTGAAAAATATCTTTTATTCCCTTGGAGCTTATGATGCATTCGTTGGAGCTTGGAGTGTTTGTTTTTACCTATTAAGGTGTCTTGGTGCTTGTTGATGTTATCTTGGCCCTTGCTGAGCTACTTGGGTATTTTGGTGTGTTTTATTTGAAATTTTAGATACATGTGTATTATGTTTGGAATGGGTGACCTTAAGGGTATTATTTTCCATGCGGTCACTTATGGGGTGTGTCAGTATAAAAGTACATTGTGTGTCCTTATTTGAACTAGTTGTGTAGATGAGGATGTGAACAAGTAATATGAGGAAGAAAAAGAGTGAAGAGGGGTAAAGAAAAGAGATGATGAGAGGTATGAAGGACTGAGGAAGATTTATTATTAGATATAAAACAAAAATAGACTTAATCAACCCATGATGAAGAAATAGATTTGAGTTAGGAGAGAGCTTGTTTTGAGAGGGTTTGAAGAGAGAGGAGATGAATTTGAGATCACTATCAGTTGTGGGAGAAAAAAATATTTAGTGTTCATGATTTTCAGGTGGTTTAGTTGGTGTTTGATCACCTTAGGGGTTACTGACCTCCTTGTAAGATTTGTTTCCTTCTAAACTAGGGGTTGGTGCTCCTTATGGGGTTGGTGCCTCACTAAATAAATATTGCATGATGTGTAATATCCAAGTGCAATTCCTTTTTAGGAGTATATTAGCAGAATTTTTGGTTATTTTTATTCTCCTTGAGGGTTTCCTACTTATATCTGGTGTCTTGTGTTTTCTCTCTTATTCCATGTACTTGTGAATTTTTAATACACACTTAAGAATCTCACATGATGTATGGGTGTTGAATGGATTAATTGAATAATGAATGTAATTAATGATAAATGAAGTTCAATTTTTTGTATGACTAGTTCACCTCCTCTCATTCATTGTGATTTTAATAATTTTCTTTGTGACCATTGATGAAAACCAATAATTTAGATTACAACAAATTATTTCGAAATAGTAGGTTGAGATATATCATTGACAATTGGCTTAGGTTCGTAGGATTTCCCTTGAAGGAATATTTTCTTGGGAACTTGTTAGTAGATGAATAAAAATGAGTATTGGGTGTGGAAATAGGCATATGAATATTGATATTCCCATAGTGGTTTGGGAGGAAAAATGTATAACGAAGAAGTGATAAAAGTCGATATCTCGAAGGTACACACCATACTAATATAATCCTCTTTGTCACCGAAACTTTGATATTTTAATAAATCATCAATGATATGTGGTACATGAGTAGGATTATCAAGAAATGTAGAACAAAAAGTGGTAAGAGCATCGAGTTGTTCCCGATCCATATTAGTGTTTTCATTATAAGATTATTTTCTATTAGAAGATTCTATGTCATGAAGAGGGATCTAACGGGAATTGAATAGAGGGTTATCATTTGTGGTTTCAATCATACTATTGGAATGAATATAGGTATGTGGGAGACCAAAGTTACCACTACAGTAACAGGAAGAAATATGGATCCGATAATTGAAATGTAAGGAATGTGTTGGTGCTCAGATTTGTCTCACCCCATTTGCCATTATTTTTCCTCTATTTACGTGTCTGAAACATCTTGTCTCTCGATGTGGGTGTTCTGAAATCTTCTACCTCCATTTGAAATTCTTTGAATTGTTTACAGAATCCATTGTCATGTCCCTCCTTGAAGGAGTCTCCAAGTTTGCTCTATTTTTCCCTAATTTCTTCAAAATCCATGGGCCTTGCCATTTTCCATATCTTTCCCGACTATGGAAGCTCAAGAATGATCAAATTACATTTGTGTGCCTTTGAATATCCAAACCCATGATCGAAATACGCTCGTAACCATGATTCACATGGTTTTATTCCAAAAAAAATCATCCTTAGCTAAAAATCAGTTTACAGGCATGAATGGTGAATTTCGTATTATTAACAATATCGACAGTGTCCTTTTCCTGTCAAAATTATTCCTCAGCATTTGGCGGTCACATGGCTTCTTTTGGATAGTTAGGTGGTGGCGGAAAATGCTTTAACTTATCACTTTTTTCTTTTTTGGCAAAAGGGAAAATTTGGTCCCGTGGCGCTCAATTCTGATTGGTTCTTTTGGTGCTTACGTGGCTTCTTCTAATTAGATGGGGCATGATGGGTTTGTTTTTGAACTTGTTATTTTTGGCTACTTTTGAAAAAAGTATGAACTCTCCCCATAGCCCTGCTAGGCTTTGATTAAAGCAAATTTAAGTGGTGGGAAAATTTTCTTATTTTCACCCCGAGGGTGTCCACATGTTCATTTTTATTTGATGTGGCTCGGCGGGCACTCCTAAAATTTGTGGAAATTTTTAACCCAAAACTTGTCCACGTGGAGGAACGACGCTTGTTTGAAGAATCACCTTTTTGTTTGGCCTTGGAGTTGTGTCGGGAAGACACGTGGAGGTTTCCGCTACTTTGCCTAGACTTAGACAATTTTTATGTAGATGGTACAACTTGGCGTAATAGGGACACGTGGTGAGCCCACCTCATCCAAGATCGAACTTTTGGGGACCATCTCAAGATGCGCCATTGTCACACATGGCGCTTTGAAAAGTCAAAAGGCGGGGAGGCAGACCATAGGGGAAAATTGGATTTTTTTGCTCTTAAGGATTAAAACATCAAAATGGCCCGCAAGCCCGATAAAAGGGAGGTCAAGGTTGGATTTGAAAAGTCAAAGGATTAGGAGGCAGACCATCAAGGGAAAATTGGATTTTTTTCGTTTTGTTACCAAAAGGATTAAAACATCAAAATGGCCCCCAGGCTCGATAGAGAAAAGTCAAAACATGCTCTAGTCAACAGTGGAGGTGTGGACCTTCAATGGAAAATTGGAGAAAATTTCATTTTGTGAAAAAAGGAGTTAAAAATGAAAAAGGAAGTGGGGTTCTGATGGGACCCACATTGGGACACGTGTCAAGCTCATTTCTCAAGAGTAGAGCTGCGGGAAAAACTTGGAAAATTTTCCCTTTTCCAAAAAAGAGGTAAAATACTAGAATTTGGCTACATTTCCTTTGGGGCCCATCTTAGGACACGTGTTAAGACAATTTCTCACTGGTGGATGTGCGAGAGAAAAATGTGAAAAATTTACATTTTTTGAAAAGTTGTAAAATGAAAAAAGGAACTCGTAGGCCAGCTCTAAAATTGGATCTCCCACATGGACGTTCCAAATTCAAAATAGCAATCAATGGTAGTTGTGCCTCTGTATCTGATTTTTCCACAATTTTCACTCTAGAGCTCCTGGGGACGTGTATTCTTTTGGTTTTTTATCATTTCTTGGAGTCTCCTACACACCAAATAAAGAGGAACATTAATCTGGAGGCCTGATTTAATGGGGAAGGTCTATAAATGTCTCTCACCATTAATATGCAATCTGACTATTGGATTTGACCCAATTTTTCTTTCCTTGGCACATGAAGGACCTATTGATATCTGGGTTTGGTGAGAAAAATCCGGGGACATCTTCTACCATTAAGGTGAGATATGACCTTTGGGCTTGATTTGATCTTCCATTTCTTCTTCCTGAGCACACAAAGAACCAGATTGGAAAGAATAAGGGAGGAAGTGGTTGGTGAGTAAAGGGAAAAGTGGTCTACCAGAGGAAGGATTTGAATGTGGGAGATGTTCGAAGAGATCTACCCCCGAGCAGCACTGACAAATTTTTACAGATCTGATTATGGGAATTGTGATCGAGATCATGGCGAAACCTTTGGTACACTCAATGTATTTTGTTTTGGGGAAAAGGCCCTATTGTAAAATGATATAAATAGGCATGATAGAGCCCGTATTTCTAAGAAACTATTTGAAGAAGCTTGTTTATCTCCTTTGTTTTACATTTGATCATGTCAAGGTGGTTGCAATTATACAACCATCAACAAGCTCACGATATTGTTCGAGAAACTTTCCCCTTGATAAATCTAACCAAACTTGAGTTAATTTGTGTTTGCTTCATTTACGAATGTCTGTAAGTAGTTTTCTTGTTCTCATTGCATTCTTACATTGAAATCTATGTGAATCACACAAGATCTTATCCTTGTGATAGTTTGGTGGCATTTATAATTTCATTCATCGAAGAGCTTTCATTTGATAGTGAAATAAACAAATTTAAAATCACTGACTCTTAACATGACTATAAGATTGTTTGTTAGCCTTTGAGGGTATCTTAGGCGTGATGAAATAGAGATTGATAATGTTTAGTTGAGTTTTCCAATTTGAGCCTTCATTTTGGATCCTTGAAGTTTGTGTGAAAAGTGTTAATTTGGGCCTCCATTGGAGCACATATTCTAGTTAAAGGAATACCCTACCTACTCTGAAAGCATTATGTTGTTTGAGCTTTCCATTTTTGTAAAAATTTCAAAGATTTGGTATAATCAACTTTATCCTGCTTCACCTCCCACCAAAATTCATTTAAAAACAATTAATTATACCTATACTACGCCTGTTTGTCATGTATGTATAAAAATGCATAATTTTTTACTACCAAAACATGCGAAAAATGGTTTTTCTTTTCTTTAGTGGCTCGAACCTTGCCTAGAAAATATCTCCATTACGTAGATTGACAACTCGTGAGAGTTAGGTTTTGTTGCATTTATCATATTTTCTTCAGGGTTTTCTTAATACTTCACAAGGAAGGACATTTCCACCTCCTCCATAAACAACAGGCTACAAAAGGGTCCTCTCACCCTGGTTTAAAGGCACAACCATAAAGTAGTGAGGATAGGTCAAATCCTCTTGAGGGTTCTACCAATTTTTCCACATATGAGTGACAAAGAGAAAGCTTTATTTCATCCCTAGCTACAAAATGACACATTACATGCTTTATTTTCTTCTAAGCTTCCTACCAAAATTGTGATGCAAACTTAACTTGTAAAGGAAAATCAATTTGGGTACCAACAAAATGGATTCACCAAATGATTTAATCAAATATTATATCTTTATACTAGGAATGAGAATAAATAGATAAAGTAGTAACAATAAATATACAACATGAAAATTACAAACAAGTGTGCAAGATAAGAGATAAGAGTGACTTATCTTGTATTGGGCAATCTAGACTAAATTTAGGCTAGGAATTAGGCAGAGAATGTTGCTTATGGATCAGTATAGGATCTTTTTAAGAAATTGGATTCAATAACTTCTTGAGATAGAACCACCCAAAGGGGACAAGACTACCTCAGTGCTAGCATTTGATTTGGGTTTTGTCCCCTAAAAATTTCTCTACTTCTAGTATTTTTCAAGGTTGGAACTTGGCGTATTCTTTTGATTATTCATCCCATAAAATATATTATAGGGTTCTTGTGTCGCACCTATACCCATTGAAAAACCTAGCTACCGCATAAGGCATAAAAAAACATTAGATGGAATAAATAATGCATATGCTTGAGTCAAACTGACCTTAGCGGTCACCCCAATGTGATTATCACCAATCATTGTATTAAATTTTAGAATCTATGTAGTTATAATGTGTATGTGTGATTGAATTGTTTCCCTTGTTCTAGTCATACCAAGATTGCAGGATACAACTACTTTTTCCCCAAAATGAATGTGTGATATGGAATTCAAATTATAGCCCCTTATATGTAGTGAATAATACAGCCCAAATGTAGTCCTTGAATGTTTATCCTTTCCCAAGTAGTAGATAGTAAGTATTAGCCCCAAATAGCCCAACCCCTAATAATAGTGAGTAAGTCATGTATATATATGATTCCCTTGTTTGAATTTCATCATTAACAACCAAAATTGTGGGCCCAAAGTGATAAAAAAGACTTTATAAAAGATAACAAATGATGTGGAATTTCAAACTTGAGAAAAGGATGGAAAGGGGCATATGCACTCAAAGGGGATAATATATTATGGGCTATCTTGTCATTAATGGGTGACACTCTCCAGGATGCTCAAAGGATATAGCAGAAAATATGGATCTAGGTTAATACCAAAAACTAAAGTGACCATTTGAGAAGAGAAAATGTCAAGAGTATCAAGAGGGATAAAGCAATGTAAAAGTAAAACAAGTGTTGTTAATGTATAGTTTTCTTACTTAGGAATCATGCATATAATGACATACTTAGAGGCATGATGTAAGTAGTAAGTGCATGATTTCATGAATATAATTAGAACTTGGTGATTTCATCATCCATATTTATATACATGCACGAGTTACAACCATGAGAAAGAGGGGTTTTGTGGGTCTAGAAATGGTTGTTTGGATTTATATGTTAAAACGATCAGATTAAAAGATAATTGAAATGATATAATAATTCCAAAGATCCCAATTGTTTTGGATAATATGTCTAGAATGGGATAAAAATAGTAGTACAGTATCGAAAATTATTCATGAGAAATAAGGAGGTGTCGAATGATCTTGAAAGCCTAAAAATTAGAGTGGTTAGGGTGCATGAAAAGTGGGAACACACGCACACACAAACACATGTTTTCAAGTCGAAATAATAGGTTGGAAAAATAGGTTGAGGAAATAGGTTAGGGAAGCAAGTCAAGAAAACAATTCCGGGAAATAGGTAAGGAAAAAAGGTCAGGGAAGGAAGTTGAGGAATAAGTCAACGAAACAAGTTCGAAATGTAATTTGAATAAACAATTTTGGGAAACAGTTAGGGAAACCAATCGGGAAAATAGGTTGGCAAAAAGGTCGAGGAAATAAGTTGGGTTTCCAAGTTAGGAAAACTAGTTGAGAAAAAAAGTAAGAGATCCCAAATAGTGAAACAAGACACAAACTCCACTACACCTTTGGTTGTGAGTCCTTGAGATTGGAGAAAAGATCACTTTGCAGATAAAGTTATCCTGGAAGGAGCTATGATACCCAATGTAATGAACCTCCTTTAAGAGATGAAACCAACAAAAAAATGCAATAAATATTAGTTTATTGAAGGAAAGATAAAAATCACATTACCAGATCATAGGCCACTTTGAGAGGGAAACCTCTTTTGAGAAATATCAATACAATTACATTCATGGATCCCTTTCTTAGGTCGAAGAACTTCCTAATATACTAGTTGTGTTATAGAAACTACTCCCATGCATGTGGGATTATTCTTAATAGCTCAAGGGATGACTTACAAAGCATACATGTATGTAGCATCTATTACAATAATAATTCATAAATAAGGGTAGTATGAATGTTCCCAACAATACACAATGGTTTCTTTTGGGATAAAGTAGTGTATCTTGTTATTAGTGTTGAGGCACAATGGCCATACTAGGTCAAGGGATATTTGCATGTACATAAACACAAAGCACTAGGAGAACTACATTGAGTTTAAAATGTAATCTAGTTCTCGATGTCTCACAAATGGGGTGACCGCTAAGTTTAGTCTGACTCAATCATCTTGCATCTTTATTTTTAGATCTAATGACTAGTTGAGTGTGTTGCAGGTTCATATTTTACATTGACGGTTTTGTGCGAATTTGAAGATACCAAAGAGTGATAAATAGTGACACACATCGATCACTGTCACTTACATATTCCCATTTTCTGAGGTGAAGAACCATACATTTTTCTCGGTATATTACAATATGGTCGTAACCTTTTGGCATGGTCCTGCATGCAAAGTTCCAGATCTATAGTATTTGATTCGACCAATTTCTGGATTCTATTCTTTTTTCAAATAATTCATTGACAAACCTTGCAAAATTATGAATTAGTTAAGTTTCTTTACTAACATACTTACCTTTATAATCACACTTATATGTTTTCTATCATGATTTTTGTATTGTATAGATCTCCTACCTAGTCTATAGCATAATTTAAATATATGTACAAATTTACTAACAATAATATCATTCATAAACTTAACTAAAATTAGTTAGGGTTGATACAACACCTAACTTAACTACAAAACACATACTCTATTCAATGTAACCCATAGTAAAAAAACAAAAAAACCCTTATTCATGGAAAAAAATCCATAATTGTATGATATATAAGGAACTTCAGTCCTTGAACAAAACCTTCTAGAACATAAAAGCACTATTTTTTATTCATGTATATTTCTCAAAATACCGAAAAATTCCATACCATTAAATAAATCCAAATGAATAACAAGAAAAAAATTTAATTAACACTTTCATAGCATTTTAAAATTTATTGTCACTTTTTTAGACGACACGACCCAAGAAATCTATGATGGTGATGCAACCTGGTAGCAATATATATGTTGGTAGGTTTGTCACATTGTGTATGGAGTGGACCATAGAAAACCATTAATACCACAATCATGGATGTTATATGCCCACACCATATATAAAGATCAGTTCACAATAGAGGAAAAATCATACTTAAATATACCTAACTAAAAATAATTATATTTTTCTTACATTCATGGTTTCAAAGTAGATCGATGGATCCTACAACTATGAACATCATTAACCATCCTAGATGGATCCATGTTGTCCATCACTCTAAAATGTGTTAATACAAAAATCTTCCACCGGTATGGTAAATGCCTTTCAGTGTAATAATTCAAAGTAACCTAGATGTGTCATTTTTGTTTTAAAAAAAATTGCAACAATATTGTTTTGTCTAAATTTATATCGCAAGATTCGTACTTTTCATGAGACGTACATTAAAATAATTTTATTTTATTTTTAAAAAAAATTTAAATTTTTATTCATAAACTACCCCTTATAAAAAAGTGTTAGAAAGTAGTTTTGAATAATGGAACAATAGTGCATTATGCATTTCTTGAATTCACTCTCCATTTGATTTTAAATAATGTATGCCAAAGAATATTTCAATTCTTACCCACTATCTATACATAACAACTTTACAATAATGCACAATATATTTGCATTGGGTTCTTTAAATATAAAAAAATTGTTCACATAAGTACAACTAGATTGGTGGTATAAAATAAGTGACTAATATATACTTTCTCTTCAACTTACTTGATATAAGTGTACGTGGTTTTATTAACTAACAATCGTACATGAAATGCACGATGGAAACACCTTGAAGGGGATATATTGAGGAATTCAAATTAGAGAGAGGGAAACAATGGGAGAGGAAGAAAGATGAGGACGAAGGGTTTGGGAGAAAACCAAGGAAGAGGAAAGTGGCTCTGTGGATAAATGAAAAAGTGTACCCTTAAGTAGTGACATGACAATAATGAATATAGTTCAAAAGGATAAAATTCATGTTATGTAAGATGCCAAGGCAACTATTTCTCAAGATATATCATAATATAAGGAGCATTGTAAAAGTATTCTTGAAGTAAATAATTTTTTGTATCATTTGAGTATTTTAAAGATTATAATCTATCGATAAGCAAACAAATCTCAATAATTGAAATGTATTGAATGCATGTATATTGGTCAAGGATTGTCTGATGTTGAGTTATTGTATAAAATCATGTGATGCCGTGCGAGAAAACCGGTGAATGTCGGTCCCCTCCAGTTGATGGAAATATGAGCGAAAGGAATATTTAATCCAAAATTTACACTTTTGTACGCACGTCAATGACCAACTAAGCCAGAGCCCTCTAATGTCTATATTGTGTCAAAATGTTTTTTCCTCATTTTGTTTTCATGAATGATGGGCATCTATGTCCCAATAATAGTTTTATAGTTTCAAATGGATCACTATTGATTGAATCATAATGACACATACCAAGGTCTATACTTGGCAGGGTTATCAATACTATCGGTTATCGAGAAAATGTCAAATTAAGCTTAAGATAGACATTTTCATAGCAACCTTCCTTATATTTTACTCTCTCTCTTCTTGTCAAATCATAAAGGTTAGCTAAATCTGAAGAATGCTAGAAGTTAGACCTTCCAATGTGAAGTTTGTCACCAAGAAACATGGTCAATGTTATACATGCGATCACTATGCTAATGGGCTTAAACATTTCCATAAATAACAGTCCTTTATTTCTATTGCACCAAGTTTGCAAGGTATAAGTAACCCATGTACCAATAATTGCCTACAAGAAAAGGATTATTATATTGATTGTGAAGGTATGCTTGTTTCTAGTTTGTAGCTACCAACATGAGGATAAAGTTAGTAATACTAATTCTTACTTGAATATGAAATGCTTATGACACCAATGTCCTATTTTAAAATCCAAACAACTAAATTGTTCTCAATAATAGATGTGAGAATGGCTGATTGCATAGTTGCTAGTGTGGTCATGAAAGCAATAATTGATAGTTCAACTGGATTTCTCCACAAATTTGCCACCTGAATACACAATTTTTCTTATAATACTTTTTTAGAAAAATGTTGAAGAACAAAGATTCATACATAGCCCAACTTCAAATTGATTACCTACATTACGTTCCAAGTTGACCAAGAGATTGAAGCCCCTACAAGAAAAATAGATCATATGATCTAATCTCATATCGATGATGTTTTCACTTCAATATAGTCACTATATTTTGAGCCATGGTTTAGATACAAAGAAACTCTTATGACCACTGCCCTTGTACAGAGAGACTATCAATTTTCCTTCGACAAAAATAAGGGTACCTAGAATTTTTTCCTAGTTAGTTGAGCTTATATCTAATTTCTCCATCCCGAATTTAGGTCATGACGAAATTATTGTAGGCATTGTCTTTGGATACATATTAAGACCTTGTAAGGAGTTATGGTATGGGATAATTTTGTATTCAATGGAGCTTCACTCTAATAACAAATTAAGATAAATGTTGGGATTTTTTGGGATAAAAAGACATAATATTTTTTTATCTTTCCACATTCAATGAAAATTAGAAGATAATTTCTAGAATCAACAATTTATCATTTTTTCCCTACACATTTCAAATCACTGCCCATGATTCATTATTAGGAAAAATTCAAATAGAGTAATATATTTACCCACCATAGGATTCATTATCTAGAAAAATTTAGAAAAAGAAATATATAAACCCAATGCGGTGATTCGTATCAAGAAAAAAACAATACACAGTTGATTCCAGAAATCATCTTCTAATAAAAGTATTGATTAATCTATATGTAATTTGCAAAGATGTAGTCTATATGCCATCAAACAAGAAAACCGTCTTTGGTAATTTGAAATGTGAGAAACGCGTTTACAAACATGTCCTACAAATACATATGGAATTTAAAAGCCATAGATACCCAGAATATCCTCCACCTGGATCCACTCTAGGGTAAGGACTAGAAGTATATATATGAAGAATTTATAGTTATGTTCAATTTAGATTGTTACTGGACTATGTACCTGCAAATAACATATAATATAAAGGTAAATGTAGGGATCAAATTCCCCATTTTTCGGTTGTATAATTTACACTTGTGAAGGCACACCGCATTACAAAGTAATCCTACAAATCCACATACACTTACTAAAATGAGAACTTGAAATTAATACATACATAAGCTTCCATAAACTATAATTACTTGACAGTAAATAGATAGTATTAGATTCTAAGCAATCAAATGTGATGTTTAATCCCAAACATAGTGAAGAGATTTCTCCAATTCGGCTACATGGACAAGCTTTAGATATTCCCTTACTAACTATATTTGGAATGGATGGATGCCATATGGAGGAGCTCTCAATAATGGAGTATGGCCAAGATCAAAATGTTCTATAGCTTAAAGCTATCAAAAATTATTTCTAATGCCTTTCCAAAGTGCTTGAGAGAAAAGGACCATTTGAAAGGAAACCCTTATGCTTGTTTTTATAGTTTCGGTTTGGAAGAGTTTGGAATTTGGGTGCATGTGGGACAAAATCTCCTTTAGGTTATATTAGGATAACCATGCTTTAGGGTTAGTTAAGATTGGTTTAGGCTAGTTATACTTGATTAGCAAGTGATTAGAGACTCATTGAGAGTTGGGAGGGGTTTGGATAACTAATTATGATTGATAGGTAGCCTACGAAGCCAATAGAAGTGGTTCAAAGACAACTAGGGAGGTTCCAATGGCCAAAAGGAGGAATGTTTAGCTAATAAGAGAGTTATTAGCAAAATAAGTTGATTATAGGAGGAATACGACTGAAAGAGTGTCATGAATGGACATCGAGAATGGAGCAAAGAATGGGGAATTAACAAAGTTTCATCAATCGGGTGAATTAGAGGAAACACCAAGTGTAAGCATATTTTAGGTGTCTACATTTTCCCCTCTTTGAGGTGATGTAAGTGGCATCACTTCAAATAAAGTAGACAAGCATAAACAAGTACAAAATTTTGAAGGGATAGAAGAATAATGATTAGAATGGAAGATGCCCCTCAATTGTCAATGGGGTGATAGAAGAACTCGATCAACAATTGAAAAGATGAAAAAAGAGAAACGAGAAGAAAGAATAGTGTGAAGAAGAAGAAAAGGGATATAAAATGAAATGAGTATGAGGAAGAGGGAATGAGAAAACATCCATCTACTACATTTTAAACAACTTTATTTTTCATCATATTCTACTGATTTTCATCATCGGTTCTTATTAAAAAGAATGAAAAAGTGTAGTATGACATGAAAATCCATATACGAACAAATTTCCATTGCTAAAAACACCAAATCCATGCAACATACAAAATACAATGCAATACGAGAAAGTAAAAGATGCCTAGATCCATGCAACATAGTGCAATGCAATACGAAAAAGTAAACAAGCTAACCTAATGGAGAAACAAGTACAATGTTTTTATTATTGAGCTTCAGCCCGACTGCACGAATTAACGACAAGGTTATGATGATGCCCCAGAAAGGATACATGCAAGGGGAATAACAAGAAGACTTCGGTCCTATGAAATATAAATGTGCACTACGAAAATGTACCAGAAATTCGTTGTGTCCTAGAATACATCTGACGTAAGAAGCCTCATCTTTTATTGACGGAGGTAGATCAAGATGATCCGCAAGTCACGCACATGAACAAGTGAGAACCAAAGAGCGACATTTTGTAGGATGATTTATATTGTTTTTGATGTTTCTTGAAACATATTTGAATGTTTTTATTTTTCTAACATATTTGAATGTTTTTATTTTGAAAGTTTTCTGAAAATATGTATAGGAAGACGAGGAATCATGGATGCCCCTAGTGATAGATGGGATGTACAAGGTCATAAGGCCATCTATGCAAAGAAAGGTGAAGATGAAAAATGCTGCTGCTGCGATTAGGTGAGAGTATTCAAAGGAAAATTATTCACGTGTAGAAGCGGGACCCAAGGTCATTATGGATAGGTTCAACGTGATGATGAACATAAACCAATGATGTGTCGGAAGAAGTATGGATGCCCCAAAGCATAAGTTGGCCTAAAAGCACATGATAGAAAGGAAGGAGAAGATTGAATTTGTGAGAGGGGACAAAGGTGTCCACAAACATGGAAAAATGAATCTTATACACATGGATGTTCTGAACAAAGTAGAATAACGATGTGAATGATATGAATGTAGCTTAGAAGCCTCGTAATGAAGAAGTGATTAGCCAAACAAAAATCGTGAGACAAGATACAGACTAGAGCAAGATTTTGAACAAGGTCCAAAAAAGACACTTGGTAACATACTAATCTTGTTTACTCATAGAGATTTAGTGTGTGTATGTGGAATTTATTACCACTTGAAGGGAAGATTTAATACAACAAGTGAAGACACCTAGCCAATGTGTAGGAATGATTTATTTGATAGATGATAGGTGATTTTGAATGAAGGGTGGAAGGATAGTCATACATTGCTCCACTTCGCTAGCCGACATCCATAGCCTCGACGAAGATGCATTTGATTCTAATCACAACATGCTCTCTTGCCAGCTTAGGCATCCATAGCCCTAATAGAAATTATTGAAAATGCCCCAAGAGAGTAATATATCCATTTTCTTTTCTCTCACTTTTAGCTTTTGATTTTTGATTGATTCGATTCTTTTGCTTTCTATAAAGTTATTTCAGCTCTCTTATTTAACAAGGGGTTAAGAACAATAGATGGCTTGATGGAAGGAAGTGGAAGTGATTACGATGATGACATTGGCTAGTGTCATCAAATATTTCCAAACATTCTTCACAACAAGTTTATTAGATGTTGAATGTGATAGGATCTCTAAGAGGTCATTCGTTCTTTAATTTACCAAGGTGATGAAAGACCAGGATCAAACAGATACCATAGAGATAAATGTCGTAGAATGTGTGTGAACATGTTAACCAAAATATCACCAAAGGGATGAAAATGGTAGGAAGAATTACAGAGGAAGAGTAAGAAAGGCAAGAAAGAAGCATCCATGTGTACACAATACCGATTGTAATGTTTGATCTTTGTACCTTTGATTTTTAACGTCTTCTCATGTTTTTATATTTTTGAATTGTTTTGATTTTTAGATATTTTTGATATTTTTGCAAAATTAAGACCAACAAAGTCACTCCATATGATAAGATCCAACAACGATGTTTGCAACTTCCTTGATAAGGGAGACTAGGTGTGCTTGTTTATCAAGCGTAATATTTTCTCTGATCTCAATGATCGAGATGAGTGCATACTCAACAAATGACTGAAAATTATCCTAAAACATTGATTTCTTATGCATGATCTTGAGATCCCTATCATGAGGTTTATGCACTTTACACCAAACTTGATGGTTACATTGATGTGCGTTCTTGAATTGTGCTTGATTTAAAATTTTGAGATTGTTTGAGTTGTTGGGGGATTTTGAGCACTTGGAAGTTTTGAACTGAGCTTGATAATGAACCTGTTTGGGTTTCTTATAAGCTGACATGTGACTTTTTTGACGCTAAGAATGAGAAGGAAGAAAACATGGATGTTTAGAAGTGATTCGAGAAATGACCGTGGGCTTTCCCTAGTCATTGGTAGAAGGATGATGTGATGGAAAAATAGGATATGGGAAAAAAATTGAAGAGGATGTACTACCGGAGGTGAGAAACTAATAGAAGATGATGCAAGGCTACTAGGATATGGCCCTAAGATGGAAGAAATTGGGCTACGAGGACATGGCCCAAGAATATAAGAAGATGACGAAGGGCTGCTAGGGCATGGCCCAAGTATAGATGAGGAGGGACTACCGAGAGGGGTCCCATAGATAGAAGAGGATGAAGGGCTACTAGGACGTGGCCCAAGAATAGAAGGTAATAGGATACCAAGAGGTGACCCACAAGTAGAAAATGGAGTGCTACTAGGATGTGGCCCCAAGATAGAAGAAGACGATGGGCTACTCAACGGTGACCCAAGGAGAGATTTTGATTGAGGAATGGTGATAGATAATGAATGATTTGGTAACAAGAAGATAGGCCATGGCTCAATGCTAGACCCCGACATCTCATCATTCGAGAAGAAGGTGAAGATGGAATAGAAGAAGAATCAAGTAACTTAGATGTGTCATTTTTGTTAAAAAAATTGCAACAATATTGTTTTGTCAAAATTTATATCTCAAGATTCATACTTTTCATGAGACGTACATTAAAATAAAAATGTATTTTTTTTAAAAATAAATTTAAATTTTTATTCATATACTACCCCTTATAAAAAGTGTTAGAAAGTAGTTTTGAATAATGGAACAATAGTGCATTATGCATTTCTTGAATTCACTCTCCATTTGATTCTAAATAATGTATGCCAAAGAATATTTCAATTCCTACCCACTATCTATACATAACACCTTTACAATAATGCACAATATATTTGCATTGGGTTCTTTAAATATAAAAAAGTGTTCATACAAGTTCAATTAGATTTGTGGTACAAAATAAGTGACTAATATATACTTTCTCTTCAACTTGCTTGATATAAGTGTACGTGGTTTTATTAACTAACAATCGTACATGAAATGCATGATGGAAACACCGAGGGGATATATTGAGGAATTCAAATTAGAGAGAGGGAAACAATGGGAGAGGAAGAAAGATGAGGATGAAGGGTTTGGGAAAAAACCAAGGAAGAGGAAAGTGGATTTTGGATAAATGAAAAAGTGTACCCTTGAATAGTGATGTGACAATAACGATAAAATTCATGTTATGTAAGATGCCAAGGAAACTATTTTTCAAGATATATCATAATATAAGGATCATTGTAAAAGTGTTCTTGAAGTAATTTTTTTCATCATCATTTGATTAGTTTGAAGATTATAATCTATCGATAAGCCAACAAATCTCAATAATTGGAATGTATTGAATGCATGGATATTGGTCAAGGATTGTATTGAGGTCGAGTAATTGTATAAAATCATGCGATGCAGGGAAAACCAGTGAACGTCGATCCCCTCTAGTTGATGGAAATATGAGTGAAAGGAATATTTTATCCAAAATTTACACTTTTGTACGTACGTCAATGACCAACTAAGCCAAAGCCCTCTAATGTCTATAGTATGTCAAAATGTTTTTCCCTCAATTTGTTTTCATGAATTATGGGCCTCTATGTCCCAATAATAGGTAGATAGTTTCAAATGGATCACTATTGATTGAATCAGAATGACACATAACAGGGTCTATACTTGGTAGGTTATCGACTATCGGTATCTTTTGATTTTCCCAAATCACAACATAAAAATGTAACACATTGAAAAATGATCCCATCACACTACAAATACAACCAAGAAATAGAAAATGTCAAATTAAGCTTAAGATAGACATTTTCATAGCAACCTTCCTTATATTTTACTCTCTCTCTTCTTGTCAAAATGTAAAGGTTAGCTAAATTTGAAGAATTCTAAAAGTTAGACCTTCAAATGTGAAGTTTGTCACCAAGAAACAAGGCGAGTGTTATACTGCGATCACTATCCTAAGGGGCTTAAACATCTCCATAAATAACTATCCTTTATTTCGTGGCACCAAGTTTGCAAGGTATAAGTAACCCATGTACCTATAATTTCCTACAAGAAAAGGATTATTATATTGATTGTGAAGGTATGCTTGTTTCTATTTTGTAGCTGCCAACATGAGGATAAAGTTAGTAATAATAATTATTACTGAATATGAAATTCTTATGACACCAATGTACCATTTTAAAATCCAAACAAATTAATTTTTATCAATAATAGATGTGAGAATTGCTGATTTCATAGTTTCTAGTGTGGTCATGAAAGCAATAATTGATAGTTCAACTGGATTTCTCCGCAAAGTTTCCACCTGAATACACAATTTTTCTTATAAACCTATTATTAGAAAAAATGTTGAAGAAAAAAGATTCATATATAGCCCAACTTCAAACTGATTACCTGCATTACATTCCAAGTTGACCAAGAGATTGAAACCCCTACAATAAAAATAGATCCTATGATCTAATCTCAAATCGATGATGTTTTCAACTGCGTGAATAGAGTCACTTTATTTTGAGCCATGGTTTACATACAAAGAAAATCATATGACTAGACCCTTGTCTGCAGAGCGACTATCATTTCTCCTTTGACAAAAATAAGGGTACCTAGAATTTTTCCCAGGCTAGTTAAGATTCTTATATCTAATTTCTCCACTGAATTTAGGTCATGACATAAATTATTGTAGGCATTGTCTTTGGGTATATATTAAGACCTTGTAAGGATTTATGGTATGGGATAATTTTCTATTCGGTGGAGATTCACTCTAATAAAAAAATAAGATAAATGTTGTGATTTTTTTGGGATAAAAAGACAATATTTTTATCTTTCCACATTCAATGAAAATTAGAAGATGATTTCTAGAATCAACTATGTATCATTTTTTTCCCTACACGTTTCAAATCACTGTCTGTAATTCATCATCAGGAAAAATTCAAATAGAGTAATATATAGACCCAACACAAGATTCATCATCAGGAAAAATTTAGACAGAGAAATATATAAACTGTGCGGTGATTCCTCTCGAGAAAAAAACAATACACAGTTGATTCCATAAATCATCTTCTAATAAAAGGATTGATTCATCTATATGTAATTTGCAAAGATGTAGTCTATATACCATCAGACAAGAAAATCCGTATTGGTAAATTGAAATGTGAAAAAGGTTTACAAGCATGTTGTACAAAAATATATGGCATTTAAAAGCCATAGATACCCAAAATATCCTCCACTGAATCCACTCTAGGGTAAGGACTACAAGTATATATATGAAGAATACGTAGTTATGTTCAATGTAAATTGTTGACTGAACTTGGTACCTACAAATAACATATAATATAAAGGTAAATGTAGGGATCAAGTTCCCCATTGTTGGGGTTGTATAATTTACACTTGTGAAGGCACAATTCTACATTACAAGTAATCCTATAAATCCACATACATTTACTAAAATGAGAACTTGAAATTAATACATACATAAATTTCCATAAACTATATTTACTTGACAGTAAATAGATAGTATTGGATGAAGGTCTTCATTTTCATGTAGAAGTGGTTACCGCACATAGAAAAAGGTAAAGTATTTTTTTCCCCATCATTGAGAAGAGACTATTTTTTGTGGGTTGTTGTTGATGTTAATCTTGACCTAAATGGTAATTATAAGCCATGATCACTCTTATGTTATGAAAATATAGTGCTCACATGTAGCTTCTCATTTTGATTAATTATTACATTTGATTTTGGGGCTTCTCTCAGTTGAAATATTGGGTGTCAATTTCTTCTTTGAGAATGATTTCTTACAACTAGAAACAAATTCTATTTTGAGATTTGAAGAATTCACCATTTGCCACAATTTTTGCATCCTGGGAACATAGATTTTCTTCTGTCAAGATGAATTAGAAACTAAGATGATTGATAATTTCATGCCATGGTTTATCAACATATTTATTATTTTACATAACTTACAAGCAAAGTCTAAATTCATTTTGATGGACAGATGGAGGATTTCAGATGTATAGACTTACCGACATAAAGCAAGAAAAAAATATACCTAGCATAAACCATGTGATAAGTGTTTGTTTTCCCTTGCAATCGAACTCGCCATCTAAAATTATTGCACAAGTCGTTCATGCAGTTACAACTAGAACATATAGTAAAATAATTTGTGGGTATTATGAAAACTGTCCTATTTCTCGAATACAAAGGAAACTAAGTTTCCAGATGTGTATAGAATGACAGATACATCATAATGAAAACTGATTTTTCTAACTTCTCTGTGAAAAAACTTTCCCATTTTTGTAGCAATAGTTTAGACTAACACAACCTAAATTGATCTTAAAAATAATGTTGATACACTTTATGATCCATTCTCAAAGTAACTCATACACATAATCATTGAAATTCATCTAAAATACTAACAAAAATGTTGTTATCTTAGTATTATGTGTATGTCAATGGAAAGTTGCAAAAGCTATGGAATGAGGCTAAAGAACCTCAAAGCTTTTCTAACTCAACTATGCACCATGATATAAGAGATAAACAAGGAAAAATAACATGAAAGCATTATAACTTTGACAAAAACATCAAAAACTAACATGATAAAGCTACTCTCTACTCTTTTAAAATATATAAAACATTGAACCTAGTTAGATTCTAAGCAATCAAATGTGATGTTTACTCCCAAACATAGTGAAGATATTTCTACAATTTGGCTACGTGGACAAGCTTTAGATATTCCCTTACTAACTATATTTGGAATGGATGGATGCCAGATGGAGGATCTCTCAATAATGGAGTATGGCCAAGATCAAAATGTTCTCTAGCTTAAAGCTATCACAAATGATTTCTAATGTCTTTCTAAAGTGCTTGAGAGAGAAGGACCATTTGAAAGGAAACCCTTAGGCTTGTTTTTATAGTTTCTGGTTTGGAAGAGTTTGGAATTTGGGTGCATGTGGGACTAAATCTCCTTTAGATTAGATTAGGATAAACATGATTTAGGCTTAGTTAAGCTTGGTTTAGGATAGTTAAACTTGATTAGCAAGTGATTAGAGACTCATTGAGAGTTGGGAGGGTCCGGATAACCAATTGTGATTGATAGATAGCCTACGAAGCCAATAGAAGTGGTTTAGAGAGAACTAGGGAGGTTATGAATGGTCAAAAGGAGGAATGTTTAGCTAATAAGAGAGATATTAGCAAAATTAGATGATTATAGGAGGAATACAACCGAAAGAGTGTCATGAATGGGCATCTAAGAATGGAGAATTAATGAATTTTCATCAATTGAGTAAATTGGAGGAAATGCGAAGTGTAAGCATATTTTAGGTGGCTACATTTGTCTCTCTTTGAGGTGATGTAAGTGACGTCACTTCAAATAAAGTAGACAAGCATAAAAAAGTACAAAATTTTGAAGGGATAGAAGAAAATGAGTAGAATGGAGGATGCCCCCTCGATTGTCGATGGGGTGAAAGAAGAACTCGATCAACAATCGAAAAGATGAAAGAAATAGAATAGAAGAAAGAATAGTGTGAAGAAGAAGAAAAGGGATATAGAAGAAAAGGAGTATGAGGAAGAGGGAATGAGCCAACATCGATCTACTACATTTTAAACAACTTTATTTTTCATCATATTGCTAGAGATTTTCATCATCGAGTTCTTATTAAAAAGAATGAAATAAGTGTAGTATGACATGAAAATCCATATACGAACAAATGTCCATTTCTATAAACACGAACTCCATACAACATACAAAATGAAATGCAATACGAGAAAGTAAAAGATGCCTAACTCCATGCAACATACATAATGTAATGCAATACAAAAATTAAACAAGCTAACCTAATAAAGAAACAAGTACAATGTTTTTATTATCAAGCTTGATTCCGACTGTGTGAATTAATGACAAGGGTTATGATGGTGCCCCAAGCAAGGATACATGCATAGGGGAATAAATGAAGACACTTCGGTCCTATGAAAAAGATAGGGTTATGATGGTTTCACCTTATTCTAGATCATTTCTTTGAAGTATTGATGAAACAGATATGGTAACAAAGCGTAGGAGGAATACCTATTCAAATGTTAGTTGATGGGTTGTTACGTGCATATTACTTCCGAATCCATAGATGATTGTGAGAGCTTCCTTTTGGCTAGGAGGAACTACCTGTTATGTAAAGAAAGACCATCAGAAGGAGTTAAACAATATATGTAGTGAACTACCTAGCGTGTGCTTGATCCGGGAAGTGTGATACTTCCTAGATGGTTGTCAATCCATTGTTTTAAACAATTTAATTTGGTAAATAAGGTAAAACCTATTGTAACTCGAAATGATTTAGGTATCTCACTTAAATCACAATAAGAAATAGATCTAATCTAATATGATAGCTTAGAATAGGATCGAAGGTCAAGTAAGCTGGTTTTGGGTCTGCGGAGTCCGACGAGAGGTCTTAGGTAGATCACAGGTGAATGAGGGTGAGAGGGAATTAGGTGGATAGGTCACTGTTATGGGTTGTATGGGAAAATATAAAGACCGATGTTGGTTAAGGGTGACCGATGGTGGTTGGGTGTAATTGGTGCTGGTTACTGTGGAAAATTGGGAATGCCACAAAATGAGATTTAGGTCTCCTTTGTGATTACACAAAGGACTTTGGTTGGTCGGGATGAGGTATTGGGTGATTTAGGTAGGATTTGGTGAGGTTTTAATGGGTATATGGAGGGGTGAATGTTGGAGGAGGTCAATGGGGGCTAGGTAAACAAAAGATGATAATATAACAATGAAATGAAATGAACCAGAGAAGAATAACATTCACTTACTTGGATTAAGTCCTGGATTCCTGTGAGTGAGGGATAGACATGTTGATGAGAGGTTTGAAGGCTGCAGGTGATCACCAACTGAAGAAAATCTTCTGCATGGGCTGCATGTACATTCCTCTTTGCTTGGTTAGATCAGATCATTGTTGGGATGGCTATGCAGGAAAAGATGCTTGATCTCCTTCCTTGCATGCATGTTCTTGCTGGAATTCACTCTCAGAAGATGCGATATCTCTCTGGAATGTGCTAATGTTCACCAAATTTTCCAATCTTTTTCCAACCTTCTACCAACCTTGAGAATAAGGTTATTTTGGGGTTAAAAGGGTAACCAAAAATAGTTTCACCTTAACCAGTGATTGTTAAGGGTAATCAAAGCATTGGTCAAGGTGGGATTTCCTAGGTGTTGGTGTAAATTCTAAGTTTACACACTTTGCCCTAATTTCCATGTTCGATTTTGCTCGTAAAATGTTCATTCTTTCAATTTGATGATCTGTAACTCATTTATCCTAGTGTAATCCTTCGAAGGTGGCTAGGTTGTTATTATTTTTCCCTAATTTGATCAAATTTCCAAGTTCCCCATCCCTTATGTGCCCTATTTTCTTCTTTTCCATGGGTTGTGTCATTTTTTCTTTGTAAAAATGTGCAAGAAACTCATGTTTTGGTCGAATTCCTTTTTGTGCAAATGAATTTCCAATCCCACAGTTAAAATTAATGTAAAATCATGCTTCACTTGATTTAAAACCGAGAAATCTACATTCCTTGTGAAAAATCTGATTTCCGGGCATCATCTCGTATTTTTACTTTTTTGACGGGTATACGGTGTCACCCTCCCATCAAATTTATTTTTGCAACATATTTCTAACGTGGCAAACTCCTATTGCCGAGGATGTGTGGGAAAATGTTATGACTTTTCACTTTTAAATTTTTGGCACAAGGAAAATTTTGGTCTGCGGCCCCATATTGCTACTGATGATGTGCCTACGTGGCACAATTTGATTGGCCAAAGGATTGACGGGTGGCGAGAGGCACTTGGAAATTTTTCCTTCACTTTTGCAATATTCTCAAAATCAAAAATTTTCCCGAAGGCCCGCAATGAATTGGAAGGTGACACATGGCACAGGAAGGTCAGGTGGGTGGAGGAAGGACTTGGAAAATTTTATTGTTTTTTGCCTCGGATGCCAAGGTAAAATTTTGACCCAAAGGCCTGCCTCCAATAAGAAGTGGACACATGTCCAAGAAAGTCAGCATGGAGGGGTGGAGTTTGTGAAAATTTTGAAATTTTTAACTTCAAAATATTAAAGTTAAAATTTGGCCCAAGAGCCCGCGACCAATTAGAGGAAGACACGTGTCTAGGAGGTGAGATGGAAGAAGGGGCCAAAGGAATATTTGTGAATTTTGACCCTATGTTTACGGGGTAAGCAATGCAAGATAGTCCTGCAATCAATGGAAAGAGGACACATGTCCATGAGAGCAGAGGGAGGAGCGGGGATTTGGAAGTTATTGGGATTTTTTTCCTTTAGAGGTAGAAATCTTAAAATCAAAAATGGATCCATCGAGGAGTGACAGATAAATTTGGAAGTGTTCCCCTACATCCATTCGGGGGAAACACGCGGCACATTGCAAAGGGAAAAAGGAGAGCTAGCGCATGTAAAGGTTTTAGTCCTCATGCGGAGGTTTAAAGGCAAAAATTGAAGGGTCGCCTCCGCAGTGAATGGGAGACTGCCACGTGGTAGGGGAGAGAGTGGATGTTTGGGCCACGGAGTTTTTGAGAAAATTTTCCTTTTCTCAAAAAAGTGCCAAAATTCATCAAATTGGCTTGTGGTTTTTGTGGGGCCCACCTAGGGACATGTGGTGGGTCCAGTGTCGGGAAGGGAAAATTTTCAAAATTTTGCAAAGATCGAAAATGATTAAAAATGTGTTTTTTAAGATGTGGACCCACCCCAATCATGTTTGGACACATGTCCACCTAGTCCAAAGGGGAAAAAGGGGAATATCTTTGACACGTGGAGGGCTAACATTAAAAGTTGACCAAAATCAATGGTTCTTGTGCAATTTAATTTTTTGGGCACCATGGAAGCTCCAGGAAGCTTGGATTCACCATTTCTGCACCAAATCACATGAAATTTTATATTATTTCACATCCACTCAGCCTTCTGAGTGTAATAGCATAATATTGATGAGCTATTTGGTGCCCTATGGTGTTTTTGATGAAATTTGTATTCAGGCCCGTGTTAAAACGTGAAAAATGAAAATTAAAGTTGTAGAGGTGAAAAATGAGGAAGTAAAAGGTGGAAAATGATTACAAAAGCATGCTTGACATGTTTGAATGCCAAAACCTTAACCCTGGATGGATAAGGATTTGAATTCATGTAACATTTTAAAATATTTTTACATCCCCGACATTATACGAGTTGTTTTACTGGTTTAATGTCATTTTCATGAAATAGATAGGGTCTCTTCTAACAAATTTGATCCCTTGAGCATATTCTTTGCTTGGGATGCAAGGATCCAAGCTAGCATGAGGTATAAAATGTATTTTTCAAGAATTTGGAAGGGGAGGAGATAGAAGAGAGAAAATACTGGAAGAAATCGATTTCTCTGGAGAAACCGCCTGAGAGCCATTTTCAATTCCATTTTGTATCAGATTTCATCATGTTGAGTTGGTTTCAGTTGTAAAGCCATCAACAGGCTCTGAGATTGTTCTCATGACTTTCCCCTACTGATGTGTCTGATCATTCTCTGGATTATTTGGTTTATTCTCTTGGCAAAGTTCACATATACTTATGTTTCAAAATATTTTTAGTTTATATTTCTTGCTCATGTTGCAATCTTGTGTTTATGATCTCTTTGATCATATAGGGTCTCATTTCTAGTTGATGGTTTAATGGCATTTGTAATCTTGTATTCAGAAGAGATTTCATCTGATAGAAGATAAACAGATTTAAAATCATTTTACTGTCCTTGAATAATGAGACTGTTTGTAAACCTTTGGGTGCACCTTAGGTCATGATTAAATAGGGATTCCTGGATACTTTGTTGGTATTTTGCTTCAAGATTTTGTGGCAGGTTATCAAAGGTTGTGTGGAAGAGTGCAGATCTGGGCCTCCATTTGTGCACATATCCTAGTTAAAGGAGCATTTAAAACCTCTGGAAGTATTCTTGTTGTGTAGGTGTTACAAATTTCTTGCAAAGGTTCTCAAAGAAGTTGGTAATTCCTAGCTAGTCTTGTCTAAACATCTCCCCACAAAATTTCATTCAAACTAACTCATCCTACCTATACTACCCCTGCATTTGCATTGTGTGTCCACAAAAGAACTCAATCCTTTCACAAAAATGCACAAAGCATATCAGGGTTTTATCATGTCTTTAGCAGCCCTAGCTTTGTTTTGAAAGCATATCCATCATTTAGTAGTGACAACTCCTTTGAGTTTGGATAATGGATACTTGATCATGTTTTCACAAGGCCTCTTTCATATCATATGCAAAACACAAGGATATCTCTACCTCCTTTACCATACAAGGGCTGCAATATAGGTTCTCTTGCCTTGGTTGATAGGCACAACCTAAAATAGTGAGGGTTAGATCAAAACCCTTATGAAGGTGCTATCCACTTCCTCAAATCTTGAATGCAAACAAGTAGATAGGTGTGATCCCTGGCTACAAATGACACACAAACCATCTATCTACTCTTGAAGTGTCTTGTGCTAGTTCATGATGTTATTCAAGTTGTGAAGGAGACTAAAACTAGATACCAATACCCGAGTTGCGCGCCGCTATCGGGACTTCTTGGAATTTCTTCGTGGTTTTGAAGTGTTTGAAAGGTTTGAGCATTTGTGTTATCAAGTATTTGAGCCATTACATTTTTGAGATATCATTTCATACTTCAAATCTACATGTTTTGGGTAAAATTTACAAAGCTTAGCCTTCATTCTCATTTACCAAAGCAGTTTATATGATTTGGATGCATTGTTTTTGGTTGAATTAAGAAGAAGAATATCTAATTTGTATACCCTTGCAAATTTTTAAGTAGTAGCATACATCTGATAGAATATTTTAGTGCTTTCTTGCACAACTAAGGTGGAAATCCTTAGTGGTGACTCCATTTTGTTTGGACCTTGAAATACCAAATGTCTTATGCATCTCTATCATTTGAAACTTGTTGTTTAAATCTGTCAAGTGGAGGGAAGGAGATCCCTCTTCATCAAGGAATCTTCTAAGAAGTTGATCACTTTGAATCAAGAAGCTCGGAACTAGAAGGAAGAAGAGTGTGGAAAGTGGTTGGTGATTTGGTTTTGCAAGCAAAGTGATCCCCATAGTTGAATTTGAAGGAGAGAAGCTGTTATTGAATATTATAATTCTTCTTCAAGTAGATCTGATTCAGAAATCTTCTTGCTGATTTTCATTCTCCATCCGGTGAGGGACCTTCTTGTGTATTTAAAAAAATTTCTCCTAAATATTCTCCTATTGTTTCTAATTTTGCTAAAGTTTATCAAGAGAAAGAGCCTTTGGGGTTTGTCATTTTAAAGATTACTTATCTATTCCAATCGGACCCATTACTACTCACTAGATTGTTTCACCTCCAAGATCACCCCCACCAAAAATATGGCTCAACCTAGAGCTCCATTTGTTGTTAACACATTTGGTCCTATAAATTTTGGAGGAATGGATGGTTATCCAAATTCTCATCCCACAAGATGTGAGAAATAGGTTACCAAAATTCCAAGGTAACAATGCCATTACTAGTGATCAACATCTCAAATTGTTTGATAATATGATGGAATATTTTGAGATAGAATTTGAGGATGTGTATATCAAGTTGTTTATCCATACACTTGAAGAAGATGCTAGGGATTGGTACAAGGATCTACTTGATAACTCTATTGATTCATGGATTGAGATGAAAAATGCATTTAGATTGCAGTATGGTGATAGGACTGATCCTAGATTTCTTTTGTCTAAATTTGAAAATATCAAGAAGAACCCGAATGAGACAGTCCATGAATTCAATACAAGATTCAATAAAACATTGAGAAGGCTTCCTGTCATTTTGAGGCCTTGTGATGAATCTTGCTTGATCAAATATGCAGATGCATTTGATAAAAAGGCAGCTTATTACTTGAGAGACAAAAATCCTACAAACTTGAGGCAAGCTTTCACCATGGCACTCCAAATTGAAAATAATATTAAAGCTATTAGTAAACCACTTAAGAGGGATGGTATGAAGTTGATAAACCCCGAGAAGCCTCAAGCTAGCAAGGGTGCTGATTTAGAAGATGGTGTTAAAACTTTGGCAGGGGTTGTTAAAGAAATCTCTTACAAACTAGCCCGGGTTGAGAAAGGTATTGGGAAAAGTTCACAAGGAAAAAAAGAACTCAAAACCATGATATATTTGGCAATCATCCTAGGGGTGATCAAAGACAAGATGATAGAGGTAAAGGGCTTGTTGGATCTTCAAAAAGACAACCCCAAGAACTTGAAAATAGAGTGGTGCCCGACCCTCCGACCGAAAGGGTTTCTGCTGTTCAAGAAATTGCTGATATGGATTGGTGTGATAGATGTTTTCTTCCTCATTCTCCATGTGAAATGGACCAGAAAGATATTGATGATGATAATGATAATGAAATGGATGATGACATTTGTATGATGGGCAGCTCTTTAGGCTCACAACAAGCAGCAACATCAACGAGATGTGATGAGGGCAAGGACAGTTGCAAAATTTTGGGATTGCATAAAGAGGGTACCATTTCTTTCTCTTCCTCAAGTTCATGATGTAGATGTAGTTCAGGCCTTTGAAATTCCTAATAATGACTTTGAATATCTAAGGGATTTAATGATCAAGAAGTATGATGGTGGTATTCCTTCCAAGGAAGATAGACAATTGTTAATGAATGTTGTGGTTGGATAAGAGAAAGAGTACAATACTAGAAGTAAATTTGTTAGCGGAGCTGGTCCTCAAGCCAAGCCAAAGACACCCTTGCTCACAAGCATTCCCAAAGAAAATCCTAGAAAAGAAACAATTGCCAAGAACCCCGCTGTCCCATATAAAAATATCAGTCCTCTTCATGCCCGTGATGCTAAGAATACTTCTCCATTTGATGAACCTTCTTGTTTCCCTTTCAATGTTGTATGACCAAAGAATGTTCCATATGATATTTCCCAAGTATTGAGCCAAATTAAAGTGAGTTTTCCAATTATTGAATTGCTTAGAATTCTGAGCATAAGAAGAGGGCATTGGAGTACTTGGGATTGAAAGAGGAAAAGATTACCCCAAGCGAAAATGTAAATGTTGTTGAGAATCCTTTTCAAAACATTGCTAGCCTTGAAACATCACCACCAATGGAAGATCTCGAGAGGCACCTGAATTATATTTGGGGACATCCTTGGTTGATTCCTAATTGAATGTTGATCCATTTTTCATAACTTTGCTCATAAAAGATAGGTTGCTTCACAATTGCATGTTTGATTCCGGTGCATCATGTAATTTCATGCCTCTAGAAGTCATGAATGAGTTGGATATCAAGGTGAAAGCAGCATATGGGAAGTGTACAGCCATGGATTCAAGGGAAGTTTGGGTTGTTGGTTGTGTGAAGGATTTAGTATTGCAACTTGCAGCCTATCCGGGTAAGAATTTAAAACTTGATGTTGTAATTGTTGACCGCCCTACCAAATGAGGTATGCTTTTGTCAAGAAAATGGGTTGTAAGTGGTTGTGGTAGTGTTTAAATGGACATGTCCTTTGCCACCATTCCCTTTGAAGGCAGCCTTGTCAAACTCTATGGTGAAAATAAGACGTTACACTTGATTGAAGATCTAAACAATGCCTCTTATGAAGTGTTGTTTGCTGATGTGGATGCTGACAACTTCATTGGTTTTGCTGATAGAAAGGAGAATAGGATGGATAAATCAGAATGCCTTGGTATGGTAGATTCTCCATGGACATTACTATTTGATGGAGCTTGCTCCAAATTTGGCAATGGTGCTGGTATAGTGTTGGTTTCTCCTAGTGTGGAAGAGTTTCCTTTCTCTTTCAAGCTCAATTTTGAATGCACTAACAACATTGCTGAGTATGAGGCATTATTGTTGGGGTTGAGGATTGCATGGAAGTATGGAGTAAAGGATATTTTTGCTAAAGGGATTCGAGAGATGGTTGTCAAGCAAGTAAGAAAGTTGTATGCTACAAAAATCGCAGTATGAAACAATATAAGCATGTTGTTTGGGACTTGATTGAAATGTTTGACTCCTTTAACATTGTTTACCATGATAGAAGTCTTAATGCATACTTGATAAACTAGCTATCCTTGGTTCTAGATTTGACAATTTCACCATTTCACCTTTTTGTGAATATGACATTGAGATGCTAACAAGGCTAGTTTGTCCTAGATAATGTGAAGCATTGGTAGATTTTTGATGATGATGCACAAGTATTGAGATTCTTACAATGCCAAGGTGAGTTTATCTTGGTCGAACATTGATTGGGAACCAATATTATGCATGAATGAAGGTAGAGAAACTTTATTTGACAAGGATATTATCCAATTGAAAACAAATACCATTCCTAAAGGTTTTACTGCACTTGAGGAAAATTTTAACAATGTTGATTGCATCATAAATAGAAAGATTTCTACTTCAAGGGATGTGGAAGAGCACAACTTGGGAACTAAGGAAAAACCAAGAAATATTTGGTTGTGAAATGATCTCAACAAAGAAGAAAAATAGTCCTATGCCAAAATTTTAAAGAAATGTCAAGACTGCCTTGCTTGGTCTTATTCAGAGCTAAAGGCATATCGAGAAGATTTATTTCAGCATGAGATTCCTCTTGAAGCCAAAACTAAGCCATTCAGATAGAGACAAAGGCCTATTAATCCACTTCTCTCCATGAAAATGCAGGAAGAATTGAAGAAATTGAGAGATGGTGGCATCATTCAGCCTACTAGATACTCATCTTGGGTGGAAAACCTTGTGCCAGTCAGAAAGAAGAACTGAGATATCAAAATTTGTGTGGATTTTAGGAATCTAGATAAAGAATTTATGAAGGAAAACTATCCTTTGCCAAACATGGAGAATATGTTACATCTTGTAACAGGTCAGAGATGCTTTCTACTTTGGATGGTTTCTCTGGTACAATCAAGTAATTGTCAAATAATCGGATGCACTTAAGACAACCTTCACTACTCCTTGGGGGACTTATGTTTTTATAAGGATGCCTTCCTTGATGAATGCTGGTGCTACTTTTCAAAGGGCAATGGATGTTTCCCTTTCTGGTCATATCAATGAGTTTATTGTAGTTTACCAAGATTATGTGACTATTTTTTCAAGACAACGAGAAGACCATTTGCAACACCTAGAGAAAATGTTGATCAGATGTAGAGAGTATGGAATTTCACTTAATCCAAAGAAGTGTCATTTTGGCATGGAAAAGGCCAAGATGGTGGGGCATATTGTGTCCAAAGAAGGTGTTATGATAGACCCTAAGAGAGTGGAAGCAATCAGCAAAGTTCCTATCCCAAGAACCAAGAAAGGTATCCAATCTTTCTTTGGCCAAATCAATTTTATTAGAAGGTTTGTTTCCAATTTTGCTGAGCTAACTCTTCCAATCAAAAGCATGCTAAGAAAGCATCAAGTTATCAAATGGGAGGAGGCTGCCATCCAAGCTTTTGAAGGAATAAGGGAGGCACTTAAGCATGCACCTATTTTTGTAGCTTCAAACTACAAGAGACCTTTCCAAATCTTTTCTTTTGCCTCCGAATTTACTATTGCTTCAGCTTTGTTACAAAAAGCTGAGAATGGTGCTGAGAGGCCTATTTTCTTATTTTTCAAGGCTTTACAAGTAGCTGAGTTGAAGTATACAATCATGGAAAACAAGCATTTGCATTAGTGAAAGCAACAAAAATTTTAGGCCTTACATTTTGATTTCAAAGGTTGTTGCTTATGTTCCCCACACCATGGTTAAAGACATCTTATCGACATGGAGATATCAAGCAAGAGATGTAGGTGGGTCAACAAATTATAGGAATATGATATGGATATCTAAAAAACAAAGCTAGTAAGAGGTTTGGGTCTTTCCAAGCTCATGGCTGAGAGCAATTTGCAAAATGTATAAGTGAATCAGCTAGAGGAAGAGAGGGCAGACCTTCTTAAGGAAGTGATGAGTTTTGAATGTTAAAAAGATTTGATCTTCTATCTCAGGAACCTATGATGTCCTAGTCATTTAAATAAGAATTAGAAAAGATCCCTCAAGTTGTCTTCTCAAAAGTATATCATAACAGACACTTGGGTTGGCTTGGAAGAACCACAAGGTGTCCTCTTGAAGTGCATAATCAAGATGAAGCTCCCAAGTTGATTGTTGATTTCCATGGGGAGTTTGTGGAGGACATTTTTCTGGGAGAGTGACAACACATAAGATTTTAAGAGCTACTTATTGGTGACCTACTCTTTTTAAAGATGCACCTGGCTGGTTAGAAAGTGTGATAGTTGCCAACATTTCTCTGGAAGACCCAAAGCTTCGCCTCCCTTCCTTTGCAGCTGTATCAATTGAAGCTCCTTTCAAACAATGGGAATGGACTTCATTGGTGAGATTTTAGATCCTTATAGTGCTGGTCATAAATGGATCCTTGTAGAATCGATTATTTTACAAAATGGATTGAGGCAATTCCATCTAGAAAGGCAACACACTAGTGGTAATGGATTTCTTATTGAATCATATCATATGCAGATTTGGAGTTCCGATTAAGATTGTATCTGATAATGCCATGTGTTTTAGAGCCAAGCCTTTGATGGCAATGTGCAATGAATATGGGATAAATCTGACTTATTCTTCAAACTACACTCCACAAGGCAACGGACAAGCTGAGTCAAGTAACAAGAACTTACTCAAGATCATCAGAAGGACCTTGGAAATCAACAAGAAGAAGTGGGGAGAGCAATTGAAATTTGTAATTTGGGCTAATAGAATAACTCCTAAAAGAGCAACTGGTAAGAGCCTATTTGAATTGGTATATGGAACTCAAGCATTTCTGCCCTTACACCTGCAATTATCCACTTTTCAGTTTGCCCAATAGTTGGAAGATCAAGAACATGGCCCATATGAATCAAGGATCAATCAAATCATTGAGTTGGATGAAGAAAGAAGGGCTTCTCACCAAAGGCATGTTAGATTTAGAGAGAAATTGAAGAAGTTGTTTGATAAGAAGGTCACTCCTAGAGCCTTCAGTGTTGGAGATCTGGTTTTGCTATGGGATAGTAGGCATGAAGACAAGGGCAAGCATGGCAAGTTTGATGCTCTATGGATGGGCCCTTATGCCATTGATATCAGGATTGGAGAAAATACATTTTTTCTCAAGGATTGGATAAGCATTTACTGGAGCTTCCTATTAATGGCAGAAATTTAAAACATTTCTTGGATTAAATCCCCATGTGAGGTATCCACAAGTTGTACATTTTTTATAGTCCTTGTTTTTTTTTGTCTTTTACTGTTGTTGGCTCGTCGTTTTCCCTTTTATCCTTGGCAACCATTTTTGGTCTGGTTTTCTTGGCCTGTTTTTGGTGAAATTTCTAGTTTTTGGGCTACTCTACATTTTTGACTCCTTGCCCAATGGATTTATGGCACTTGGTCTACGTTGTGATCTTGTGGCACTTGTTGGGAGTGCCCATCCCTAGGTAGGATCCAGGTGTTGGTGCAAATTCGAAGTTTGCACACTTTTCCCTAATTTCCATGTTTAGTTTTTGCTTAGAAAACGTTGATTCTTTCGATTTGATGATTTGTAACTCGTTTATCCCAAAGTGGAATCCTTGAAGGTGCCTAGGTTTTTATTATTTTTCCCTAATTTTATCAAATTTCCAAGTTCCCCCTTCATGCCCTATTTTCTTCTTTTCCACAAAGTTGTGTCATTTTTTTTGTCAAAACGTCAAGAAACTTAGATTTTGGTCGAATTCCTTTTGTGCAAATGAATTTCCAATCCCTGGTCAAAATTAATGTAAAATCATGCTTCACTTGATTTAAAATTGAGAAATCTACATTCATTGTGAAAAATCTGATTTCTAGGGCATCATCTCTATTTTTTACGTTTTTTACGGGTATACGGGTGTCACCCACCGTCAAATTTATCTTTACAACATATTACTAACACAACAGCTCTTATTAGCCGAGGATGTGTGGGAAAATGTTATAACTTTTCACTTTTAAATTTTTGGCACAAGGAAAATTTTGGTCCGTGGCGCATTGTTATAGTGATGTGCCTACCGCACATTTGATTGGTTGGAGGATCGGCGGTGGCGAGGTCACTTGAAATTTTTCCTTCACTTTTGCAAAATTCTCAAAATCAAATTTTTGCCCGAAGGCCCGCTTCCATTGAGAAGTGGACACGTGTCTAGGAAAATCAGCAAGGAGGGGTGGAGTTTGTGAAAATTTTGAAGTTTTTAACTTCAAAATATTAAAGTTAAAATTTGGCCTGATAGGCCGCGACCAATTAGAGGAAGACACATGTCCAGGAGGCAATATGGAAGAAGGGGCTAAAGGAGATGTTTTTGAATTTTTGACCCTATGTTTACAGGGTAAACAATGCAAGATATTCTCACGATCAATGGAAAGAGGACATGTGTCCATGAGAGTAGAGGAGGAGCGGGGATTTGGGAGTTGTTGGGATTTTTTGCCTTAGGAGGTAGAAATCTCAAAATCAAAAATGGATCCACCGAGGAGCGACAGGAAAATTTGGAAGTGTGCCCCCGCATCCATTCATGGGGCAACGCATGGCACATTACAAAGGGAAAAAAAGGAGAGTGCGGGCTCACAAAGGTTTTAGTGCTTGCGGAGGTTTAAAGGAAAAAAATTGAAGGGTCGGCTCCGCAGCGAATGGGAGACCACCACCTAGTAGGGGAGAGAGCGGGTGTTCGGGCCAGATTTTTTAGAGAAAATTTTCCTTTTCTCAACAAAGTGCCAAAATTCATCAAATTGACCCGCGGTTCTTGTGGGGCCCACCTAGGGACACGTGGCGAGTCCAGGGGCGAGTGGGGAAAATGTTCAAAATTTTGCAAAGGTCGAAAATGATTAAAAATGTGTTTTTTAAGATGGGGACCTGCCCCAATCATGTTTGGACATGTGTCCACCTAGTCCAAAGGGGAAAAAGGGAATATCTTTGACATGTGAAGGGCTAACATTAAAAGTTGACCAAAATCAATGGTTGTTGTGCAATTTCATTTTTTGGGCGCCATGGAAGCTCCAGGAAGCTTGGATTCACCATTTTTGCACCAAATCATATGAAATTTTATATGATTTCACATCCCCTCAGCCTTTTCCGAGTGCAATGGCATAATTTTTATGAGCTATTTTGGTGCCTTATGGTGTTTTTGATGAAATTTTTATTCAGTGTCATGTAAAAACGTGAACAATGAAAATTAAAGTTGCGAGAGGTGAAAAATGATGAAGTAAAAGGTGGAAAATGATTGCAAAAACATGTTGGCATGTCCGAATGCCAAAAATGTAACCCTGGGATGGATAAGGAGTTGAATTCATGTAATATTTTAAAATATTTGTGCATCCCTAACATTTTACGAGATGTTTTAAGTTTAATGTCATTTTCATGAAATAGATAAGGTCTATTGTAACAAATTTGATCCCTTAAGCATATTCTTTGCTTGGGATGCAAGGATCCAAGATGGTATGAGGTATAAAATGTATTTTTCAGAATTTGTAAGGGGAGGAGACAGAAGAGAGAAAAATATTGGAAGAAATCGATTTCTCTAAAGAAAACCGTCTGAGAGCCATTTTCAATTTCATTTTGTATCGATTTCATCATGTTGAGTTGGTTTCACTTATAAAGCCATCAACAGGCTCTGAGATTTTTCTCATGAATTTCCCTTGCTGATGTATCCGATCATTCTCTGGATTATCTAGTTTATTCTCTTGGAAAATTTCACATATACTTATGTTTCGTAATATTTTCAATTTATATTTCTTGCTCATGTTACAATCTTGTGTTTAGGATCTCTTTGATCATACAGGTCTCATTTCTCAAGTTGATGGTTTAATGGAATTTGCAATCTTGTATTCAGAAGAGCTTTCATTTGATAGAAGATAAACAAATTTAAAATCATTTTACCATCCTTGAATAACGAGACTGTTTGTAAACCTTTGGGTGCACCTTAGGTCATGATTAAATAGGGATTCCTGGATACTTTGTTGGTATTTTGCTTCAAGCTTTTGTGGCAAGTTATCAAAGGTTGTGTGGAAGAGTGTAGATCTGGGCCTCCATTTGTGCACATATCCTAGTTGAAGGAGCATTTAAAACCTCTGGAAGTATTCTTGTTGTGTAGGTGTTACAAATTTCTTGCAAAGGTTCTCAAAGAAGTTGGTAATTCCTATCTAGTCTTGTCTAAACATCTCCCCACAAAATTTCATTCAAAATAACTCATCCTACATATACTACCCCTACATTTGCATTGTGTGTCCACAAAAGAACTCAATCCTTTCACAAAAATGCACAAAGCATATCAGGGTTTTATCATGTCTTTAGCAGCCCTAGCTTTGTTTTGAAAACATTTCCATCATTTAGTAGTGACAACTCCTTTGAGTTTGGATAATGGATACTTGATCATGTTTTCACAAGGCCTCTTTCATATCATATGCAAAACACAAGGATATCTCTACCTCCTTTACCATACAAGGGCTGCAATATAGGTTCTCTTGCCTTGGTTGATAGGCACAACCTAAAATAGTGAGGGTTAGATCAAAACCCTTATGAAGGTGTTATCCAATTCCTCAAATATTGAATGCAAACAAGTAGATAGGTGTGATCCCCAGCTACAAATGACATACAAACCATCTATCTATCCTTGAGTGTCTTGTGCAAGTTCATGATGCTATTCAAGTTTTGAAGGAGATTAAATCTAGATACCAACACTAGGTTTACTAAACTAGGGATATCCTCTTGATTTCCTCGGATCTTATGCTGCTAACTTGAGGATTAGACTAGGAGATTCTTGTAAGAATGCGGGAATGTGGTTAGAGAGAATGTAGGCATTGATTTTTATGGTGTAGGCAAGTCTTAGTTAGTTATGGTAACTTATTAATAATGTGTTTTCAGTGAGTTGGTTTCGTGAGGTGTCTAGGTGAAGTGTATGCGTGGATATTATTTAAATTAAGATATTTAAATAATAAATATAGTGAGGATAATGAATTAATTTAATTACATTAATTAAATTAATATTAGTGGGGTGAAGGGGGCCATGGCTAGGTTAATGTGATAAAGGGTGTTTATTCATTGAGGGACCAAAGGGGAGTGTGGCCTAACTTTAGTGTCTACATTTTGCCCCTTTTTTGTGTAGCTTGTATTGGTAAGCAACACTAACAAATATAAGATGTGGTTGCCCCATGTGTGGGTGAAGGTGATCCCCTAAAACTAGGAACCCAGAAGGCGAGAAGGAAAAATCGGTGAGTGGTTTGACAAATGGTAAATGTGATGAAAAGGAAGGTGGGTAACAGGGGAAAAAAAGGAGCCATGTCTACTTGGGTAATCTAGGTAATGGGTTAGGGTCAAAGGTAGCAACAGTCAAATGCATGCACACATATAAACTACAGCATGCTACCAGTTGAAGAGCAAGTAAACTCTACATCATCTAAGGTCGATAGGTTTATCCAAACAAGGTTAAAGTGATTATAGTATCCAAGGTATAGGATATGGTCAAGAAACACAATGTAGGTTAGGTGCAGGAACATTTAGGTATGTTCCGGTACACCAAAGGTAGGGTCAGGATAAACGATCATGGCAATAGGCTAGGTAAGGTCATTAGGTCAATCAACACAAGTAACAGTGCCACAAGGTATAGCAAACACATGAGGTCAAAGGTCACTAGCGATGGTCCAGTCCAAATAACTAGGTCACAATGCATGGTAAGGCCAAGGTAAGGGTAAAATAATGAGTCCCCAAAGGAGGACAAAGGGAGGTAGTAAATGATGAGGTTAGGAAAGGTGAGGTAAATGGGTAGGGTAAAGGTGGGGTGGGGTAAATGATTAGGGTGAAGGTTGGGTGAGGTAAAAAAGGAGGTAGGGGTAGGTAAAAGGGTAAAATTTAGGGCAATGTGTAGGTGATGGTGACTGATGTCGATCATGGATAAAAAACATCGTAGAGGTAAACCAACGATAGTTAGGTTTACGACACGACCGATGCCAGTCAAGGGTAACCGATGTCGGTTAGGTCGGGTTTGTTATAAAAACAAAAATTCTACATGTTTTTTATTCATTTGTTATTTTGTGAAGTGAGAAAATGACAAAAAAGAGAGAAAAGAGAGAAAAGTTTCTAGACGGAATGGAACAGTGAGCTGGTAATGTGATTGATGAGTGATTAGTTGGTGAGTAGCGATCAATAGGATCATTACGAGAGATTCGATAGGTTAGAGATTACGGGTATCGATTCGGTGATGGAAGAGGCTGGAGAGGGATCGGGCGAGCACCGGTACAAGATCTAGACATGCCACCGAGATGGCAGTAGTGCGATGAGGTAAGTTCCCTACTTTATGTTGTTGATTTGAGAGATTAGAGGATTATTTTAGTGTTGGTTTATGTTTTGTGTGTTTTTGGTTTGGTTGGTTGGAATAAATTAAATTTGGGAATAGGGGGAATATTGGGTAAAATGAGGAATGGGGAGGGTAATAGATGGGATAGGGGAGGTGGGTGGAGGTCCAAGGGTAGTTTAGGTCATTGTAGGGGGGGTAAAAGGGGTAGGGGAGGTTTTTTAGAGAGGGGGGTTTTGGGAAATCACGGGATTTTCTCAGTGACATGACCGCGTCGTCGACCAAGGTTAGTAGCGTTGGTTAGGTGGAACTGGTATCAATCACCAAACAAGTGATCAATTTCAGTTAAGGGGTGACCGGGGTTGGTAAGGGTGAACCAGTATCAGTCACTAAATAGGTGACTAGTGCCGGTTAAAGGGTGACCAGGGTTAGTTAGGATGAACCGGTACCGGTCGATTAGTGGGCACAAAGGTCCAAAAGTGATGTGGGATAGGTAGTTGAGATGGGTAGGGTGAAAATAAGGTATAGGAAAATGATAATGGTTGAATATGGATTGATACATGTAAATTAATGTTTTGTTTGTATTAGATACAAGGGAGAGCGCAGCTACATATGCGCAGACAAGGTTCCGCCTCTAATGGTGATAGTGCATGGTGCGCGACCTAAGCAGAGCTACAACATGTGGAGGTAGTGGGCTTGAGTGAGGCTAATTACTATAGACATGTATTCCAAAGAGTAGCCATTTGATGGTTACACTCAACGATAGATGGGACTCCGCAACCAACACGTTCCACCTACCGACGAGTGAGATTACTATCACCCTGGAGGATGTGTTCCAGATTCTTTGGTTACCCATATTGGGTGCAGAGGTTTATTTTATCTCCTCTGAGGCCTCGGAGAGACGATTGTTTTGTTTTGGAGAGGGCATGACTAATATGAGATTCCGTAGCACCGGCTTGAGCTATAGAGAGATGTGCGTAGCCCGTCGTCAGGAGAGATGAGGCTAGTGGTTCCACATGATGGAGGCAGTGTCTTTGCTATGCACTGCCAGATGTAGAGGGTGGATGGTTTCCCCAATGATGGGGGTAATCCATGTCATGATGGTGGATGAGACCCACTTTTCTTGGGCACCAACATTCTTGGTGCAGCTGTATAGGGAGTTGTGGGCATATGGGTGGTTGCGTAAGTTTAGCCTGTGTTGTACATTTTTACTACATTGTTGGGCCTACGAGCACATAGTTTGTGTGTGGCCTATAGGGATGCCCGAGAAGATGCATTCCTAGTGATTTTTTTGTGGGTGGGGTATAGGAGATGGGTGCTAGTGATAGGAGAGCGGAGATCTGAGAGGCCCACACATGATGTGGCCCATTTCCGACAGTTACTGGAGGGGTTGTTTGGAGTGGACATTATATGGAGGCCATATGTGGGATTCCCCTCATATAGGCATATGCATGAGGAGCTAGCTGAGCTCCAACTAGAGAGACAGATCTGAGATCGCCATGCTAGGAGGTTGAGATGATCTCGGTGAGCAGTGAGTCGGCAGAGTTCAGCTAAGCACGGGACATACCTCCACCCTTCCCACAGTATCAGAGAGATGATGTAGAGAGCCCTTACCTCTACCATAGCCTACAATTCCCACAAGGTAGGAGGAGCAGGTAGTGGACCGGTGGATAGATGGCATCGGGTGCACATATAGTTATAGCGGTGGTGGGTGGCTTAGTTACAAGCCATACCACCTAGACCAAGCAGCCGGATCTAGCCACCCTTACGGTGTAGAGAGATGTTTTATATGGGTAGGTGGCTACTCTCATTACCCAGTTGGGTATACTACAGACACAGTTGGAGGGCTCGGAGGTGGAGGTAGCAGAGCTACTCATCAGGGGAGTCGGTTGTAGAGCCCCGGATGGCTGAGTGGAGGACATGGGGAGGAGGGGGATGGTTAGGTGGCAGCCTTACAGGCTCTAGTGGCAAGTTTACGAGGTCAACTAGCCACATCCTAGAAATAAATTGGGGTCCTACAGCCCGATAAAGGCACAGGGGTAGGGGAACCACCACAGGCACCGGGAGTAGGTCGTAGTTCATAGGTAGGCACAAGGCAAGGTCCCGTATGGTAGGTACATGGTGAGACCTATGGGACCACCACGGTACAGTATGCTGTATTAAGGCTACAAGATGCCCTAGGTGAGGCTAGATATTATCAGGACCAGCTGATGGTGGCTGGGATAGATTTCATATCCTATGTCGAGTACAGGGCACAATAGGCATCTAGTGAGAGGATGAGATCCCGCACTCATAGTGTGGATAGAATAGGGGTCAACGAGCTCTGAGGCCCGATCAGCAGAGGCTACCAGTGCACAGAGACCAACTCTAGTTAAGGTGCCAGTAGGGACCTAGGAGGCTGAGGGTACAGGTGATACAGAGATGGAGAACATCTGCCGAGATGCCTGATATGCAGGATCACCTAATTTTTTTGATGTATGATAGTGATTGTGTGATTATATATCGTCCTGCGTGCGAGACAAAGTGATGATGTATGAGTGATTTTGTATATTTCAAGCATATACCAGCTCTGTGTGCTAATGATATTTTGTATTGTATATCGGCCTGTGTGTCGATGATTTTGAGATGATGGACATGATGAGATAGCCATGTATATTTGAGATACACATTGATTTATATGATGAGATACATGCTATGATTTGATTTGTTGATGTGTTTATGAGATATGAATTTGTTGTGTTGATATGGATGGAAATTAGGTGAGTTAGGCATGATGGAGTTAGGTTGGTATAGGCATGAATTGAGTCAGGTTGGTTTAGGCATGGATTGATTCGGAGTTATAGGCATGGATTGAGTCGGTCGGTTTAGGCATGGATCGAGTTAGGTGATAGGCATAGCTTGAGTCGGTCGGTTTAGGCATGGATCAAGTCGGGTTATAGGCATGGATTGAGTCAGGTCGGTTTAGGCATGGATCAAGTCAGGTTATAGGCATGGATTGAGTCAGGTTATAGGCATGGATCAAGTCAGGTTGGTTTAGGCATGGTTGAGTCAAAAGTAGGTGAAGTGGTGATTCATTATTTTATGCAATGAATGATAATATGGGTCATATGTGAGATGTGGTATAATCTATGCATAGTGATGATAGATAAATGGTAAGCGTAATAAATGTATGTTGTGATAATGTTTAAAATATGAAAAAACTTGTTATGTATGTGGTTTAATTTCCAAATTTGGGTATAAAAGGAAACAAAGTTAGGTGTGATGTAATGTGAGGCACATGGAAGATGAATTGTTTAGGGTAGAGGATGGCCAAGATAGCCTCCCAGGGCCCCATGCCCTTGGAGTGCTACCTACATAGTCCTAATGAAAAGGGACCTCGGTCGATGTAGTTCTCCCATAAGCTAGAGAAGAATATAAGGAGGTATGAAAATGAGTTGGCAGGTTTTTGGGTATGTTGTGGGTTTAGGTTTGTTAGGTGTGGGTAGATTATAGGTAAAATGATGTAGGTGAGGGTGATTGTGGTGAAAGAAGAAGATTACCCCAAAAGTAAGCGTCGAGGACCAAGTCCTGTATAAGGTAATCAAAATGTAAACAAAGATGGTTAAAAGATAAGAGGGGGCAATAAATCCACCTGATTGGGTAGGATCATACCAAGTAGATCATACCTTGGTGGAGGTGATGAATGTAAGACCCTAAAGACATTACATGATGGACTGTTCTACGGTGAAAAGTAGTCACATGATCACCAAATGTCTAAGTTCTAAGAAGTCCCTTGAGGTAGTAGGAAATGAGAGTGGGAATGGTTTGAAGGGTGAAAGGTAGTTAATTTTTATGTGGTATGAGGTAACATGCACTTTGGGAAAGAGATCTGAGGTCATAATGGGCAAGTCCATGACAAAAGGTTTGTTGTTTTGACTTGTAGTTGAAATAGACTGATCGATGCGGGAAGTCTATATGGGATGAAGAAAATTTAACTCCTTAAGGTCTTCGTGAAGCTGATCGATGTGGGAAGATTTGGTTGCTCTTGGTTTTTTTAAGAGCTTTACATAGCTATCCTTCGAGGGAGTAGTCTATTTATAGCAGCAGTTGTTGAGAGGAAGATGTCATTTTTAGGGAGTCATCTTTTTATTAGAAGTTTGACTCAAGGATTTTGGTCCCATGTGAGGTCTTTGAAGTCATGGAAAAGACCAAGGTGGAGAATAAGACTCTGATTCAAAAGGCAAGGTGAAATGACCATGGGATCTCATCTAAAGGTAGATGAAAAGTATCCATGAGAATCATGCTATGTGCAGCGCCATGGTACACATATTCAAGAGAAGATAACAAGTGACGGGTACTCACATGATTCATGTTTAATCATTAATGAGGTGTATGAAGTGGGTAGCGCTCAAGGGATGAGCATGGAAAGAGACATAATGTGAGGTAAGACTACTGTAACAATAGAATCGTCAAAGATGTAAGGAATTAAGGGGCTCAGTTCGGGTTTACCATCGAGTGATGATAAAATGTAAGCACTTGATCCATAGGTATGAGTCACGATGTATGGTCCAAGCCAATTAGGAGTAAATTTGCCCCGTTTACTTTTTTTTTTTTTTCTTTGGTTACATGTTGATTTTCTTTCAGGACAAGGTCACCAACTTGGAAGGTTTGTTCATGGACACATTTTTCGTAGGCACGTTTGATACGTTTTTGGTAAACTTGAAGGTGATCCAGAGCATTAAGACGACGTTCGTCTAATAACTCTAGTTGTGCTAAATGGTCTTGATGAAAGTCATCATCATTGAGCATGTCATGGAGAGAAATTCGAGTGAGGGAATCTATAATTTGAGAGGCAGGACTACCTCTATACCATAGACAAGAGAAAAGGGTGTGGCCGTAGTGGAAGTGTGAATACTAGTGCGGTATGCCCATAGGGTAAAAGGAATGTGCGTATGCCAATCCTTCCCAGTATCATTAACCACTTTCATTAGAATCTTGTTGAGGTTTTTTAGTGTATTTGGCTTGGTTGTTGGTTTGTGGGTAATAAGGTGATGAGAAACTAAGTTGAATGCCAAAGGTGTCGCAAAGTTTTTGCAATGTTTTGTTTTTGAATTGTTTTCCATTGTTAGTGATGAGGTGATGAGGAACACCAAAGTGACAAATGATGTGGTGGTTAATGAACTCACATATTTTCTTAGCTTTCATAGAAATGAGTGGTATGGATTCCACCCATTTTGTATAGTATTCGGTAGCAGTGATGATCCATTGATGGCGTTGGGAAGAATGAGGATTGATTTCTCCGACAAGATCCAAACCCCATTGAGAGAAGGGCCAAAGGTCTCAAGTGACCTATAAGGCATGATTGGGTGTATGATGAAGATTGGAATGTTTTTCGAATTTTACACAAAATTTGACGTAGTCGTAACAATCATGGTTAAGGGTCATCCAGTAATAGCCCAGGCGAAGAATACACTTAGCAATAGCAAGGCCACTGAAGTGACCTCCACATATGCCATCGTGAACTTTCTTAATGGTATAAGGAATTTTATAACTTGTGAGGCATCGTAAGATAATACCATCAAAGCCATGCTTATAGAGGAGGCCCCTAGAATGACGTAACAAGATACCTTTTTAAGGAAGGTGCGTTGTCAGATTACGGGTGAGATCGGGAGGTAAGATGGAGAGAGAAAGGTAGTCGAGTATTATTTATACCAAAGGTTAGTCGAGTTAGGGGTAGCATTTTTAATTGAGTAAACCTCATGAGGTAAATAAGAAGGTGATTGGAGTCATTGTATGATTGCAAAGATTGTGGAATTGGTGGGTGAAGTGAGTATTTGGGAAGCTAAGCAGGCCATGGTATCTACAAACTTGTTGGTTGAACGTGGGATGGTTTGAAGGGTGTAACGATCAAAGGTGGTCAAAAGTATGTCTACATGATGTTTATACTTTTGAAGTATCTTGTTATGACATTGGTACAAACCATTGACTTGGTTTACGACCAATTGAGAATCACCAAAGATGTTGATTGATTTGACATCTAGGGCGTAGGTGGCTCAGAGACCTAGTACGAGCACTTCGTATTTGGCAATATTGTTGGTACATTCAAAATCTAATTTGAAATACAAAGGCATGGGTTCACCCTCAAGAGGAATGAGGATAATACCAGCCCCACCCCCATGCTAACACTTAGAACCATCGAAGAAGAGTTTCATTTGGAGTGTAAGGGGTCGGTGTTGGATAATACCAGCCCCACCCCCATGCTAACCTATGTTGTGATAATACATGGAGTGTAAGGGGTCGGTGTTGGTCACAACATAGGTTTTGTGGTTGAGTAGATAATGACAAAGTTTGGTGGCAAAGAAAACTAAGGCTAAGAAAAAAATTCGGGATGGGTGTATCGGGTTTCATAGTCCAAAAGAGTACGGCTTATGTAATAAACCACTGCTCCCGTGTGTTGTTCATCGCGATGAGCGAGCATGGCTCCCAATGAATGATTGGTAGCTGAGATGTATAGGTAAAAAGGTTGATTGTCTTCAGATGGGATGAGTACGGGTGGTTGGAGAAGGTATTGTTTTAATGCCTCAAAAGATTTGTGATAGTCATCATCCCATTTAAAGGAGACATCCTTTTTGAGTAGATGATGAAATGGTTGACATCGATCAGATAATTGTGAAATGAAATGGTGAATGGAATACAACTTACCTTATAGGCTATGGAGTTGTCGAAGGTTAGTAGGCAGAGGCATTTCAAGAATGGCCTTGACTTTAGTAGGGTCAAATTCTATACCATGGAGGGAAATTATAAATCCTAGGAGCTTTCCTGAGAGAACCGCAAAGATGCACTTCTTAGGCTGAAGTCAAACATAGTATTTAATGAGATGATCAAAGATGGTTTTGAGGGCGGTTAGGTTCTCGAGAGAGGCATTTAGATTTGGCTAGGAGATCATCCACATAATCTTCCAATATACGATGCTTGATGTCATGGAATATGTAAGTCATAGCCCACTGATACGTGGGACCAGTGTTTTTAAGGCCAAAAGGCATGACTCGATAGCAAAAGGTCCCCCAAGGGGTGATGAACGAGGGTTTGTGTTGATCTTCTCGGGAAAGAAAAAATTGGTTATAACTCGAGAAGCCATCCATGAGTGATAGCATCTTGTGACCAGCAACAAGGTCAACCAAATTGATCAATACCGGGTAAAGGAAAGTCATATTTTGGGTAGGTTAGGTTGAGGTCACGGAAGTATGTGAAAATGCAGACCCCTTGTGGCTTTAGTGACAGGGACAATGTTAGAAATCCAATGAGGATAATCAGTGGGTAATACGAAGGAAATAGAAAGAAGGCATTGAAGTTCTTCTTTGACAAGAAAGGAAATGCGAGGCTGCATTTTCCTCAGCTTTTGTTTGATGGGTTTGGCATTAGGAACGGTTACAGTATTATGGACCACTATGGTGGGGTCAACACTAGGCATGTCTACATAAGACCAAGTGAAAGTGTGGTTATGATCTCTCGAGAAATGAGGTGATGGCTTCCTGTTCAAAAACATCTAAAGATTGTCGATTTTTGTGGATGTGCAAGTCATCTTAAGTATGAATTTTGATCTCGATAGTTGATTCATTCAACATGGTTTGCGTCTCAGAACGTAACAACTGATGAATATATGAGTCTTCTGCACTAAGGTAGGTGAGTATAGATTCATCATCCTGACATTGAACGACGTTAATTAAAGGTTTATTGTCATCGATCATTTTGGGATATAGGAAGGGAAGAGTGGAAGGGGCCTCGCCCTCACGTTGATAAGTCAGAGGCCCCAAGGAAATGGTGTTTATGAAAAAAGAAGTTAGGAGGGATAGATTCAGGACCCATCGAATCCATCGGTGAGGGAGGTGATGAAGGTGGAGTGGGTGAAGAAGGTGGAGAAGAGCTAGTGTCCTTAATGAGTTCAATGCGGGATTGTTTGGTAGGTGGCTCAGGAAAGCTGATACCTCTACGGTCATTATGTTTGCGGGTAGTACATGGAATAATGGTATAGCAACCTTTCTCGTAAAATCCAAAACCAAAACCCTTCTATACACATCGGTGTAGGAAGGTGTGGGTGAAATAGTGATTGGTAAGTGATTTAAAGTCAGTGGAAAAGGGGTGAGTTTGTGGTGGTGGTTCGGGTGTGTAAGTGGTAGTATCAAGTCCCCCATAGGTGAGACTGGTATGAAGATTAGGAGGACCATAAACGAGGCATTCTCCTATGTGGTTATTGTAGTGAGGGTGTTGGTGAAGACTTCCATACTCTTTTGGAGTAAGGAATGTGTTGACACTATATAAGCGGTACTCCCCCAGAGTGAGGTGTTGAAAAACACCTTCAAATGGATTAGTGGTTGGTATATAGGTAGTTGGAATGGATGATGTGTCGGAGGTCAATGGGGAGGTGGACTTAACGGATTGGGAAGCTGATGGGTCAGCCATGGAGGTTATGGCAGTGGTAGGAATGGAGGAGATATGTGTGGTAGAAGAAACGGCTGTATTGGTAAGTTGAGGTGTAGGTGAAGAAGTAGCGGTTGTGGAGGTAGACAGATTAATAGGTATGAGCACATCACTAGGTTAGTAAAGCATGTTGCATGTTTTAAAAGGTCATGGGTCAGCTGGAATGGTATAGGTATGTCCTTCGTGTTCAAACTTTACACAATGATGCAAAGTGGAAGGAACGCAACCCATGACACGAATCCAGGGCCTGCCAAATAACAAGTTATATTGGAATTCCCCTTCCAAAACGTAAAACAATTCTAGGAATAGTGCAGGGGCCCACGTGAATGTGGAGGATTACGGTGCTTAGTGTTGAGGTGATAGTGTTATTGAATGAATGCAACATGGTGGATGTTTATGCATGCAATTGGTGTCGGGTATGCACATTTTTGCGAATGCATGGGATGAAATGATGTTAATGCTAGTGCCCCATCAATCATCACACAATGTACCCATATGTCATCGATGTGGACATAGATGAAGAGGGCTAGGTCCGGGTCATCATTTTGGTGTGGCATGATCTCTTCCTCTGAGAAGCTAAGGGAGGACACTTGGTGAATAGGGTGGGGTGAAGATGAAGGTAGTAATTTGGTGAGAGAGGCTACATGATGGGGTGTGATAATGGAGGCTACGGGTGTAGGGTCATTGGGTAAAACCTCAATAGATTGAAGAACCTCCATGAGAGCTTGATAGTGGGATTCTGAGGTTTAGATGAGGTCATATCGAAACATTTTGAGGGTGGACTTTGGTGTAATTGTTTGAGCATGGTGCGATGTGTGATTCCATTAGAAATGGGGTACGTGGGGCCGTGGATAGTGATTTTAGGTATGGGTGCAGATGGTATGTTGGGTATAGGATTGGTTGGTGGGTCAATTGCCTTTTCTTTACCCTTATCCTTCTAAGCATGTGTAGTGACGTGAATCATGTTGATCTGAGGGGAGTTGGAAAATGGAGAAGGTGTAGGGTGAGTGGTATAATGACACGATGGGTAAAAACCTACCAAAGGAGAAAAACCCTGTGAGGTGAGTTAGGTGCAACGACATTTGGGTGGTGGCATGACAAGTTCTTTGATGTGAACCATGTTAATTTCAAATCTTGGGGGTGGCTCTAGGAGCTGTGAGGGTGGAGTTTGTGGTTGTTGAGTGGGTAGTGTGGGAATGGGTGTTGGTGAAGTAGGATCCTTATCGAGAAGGTCGTCATCGTCAAAGTTGGCTTTTAGGGGACACAACTGGATAAGGATAGTTTTCAAGGACATGCGCTTTTCCACATCGTGTCTTGGCACACGATGGTAGGCACAAATTTTGGTATCATCAAACCCTTTTGGCTTGGGTTTGAGGGGGTCATAAGGCCTGAGTGGCGGTAATGTGATGACAAAAGTCTCAAGGAGGTTGGTTAAAATTTCATTATTAGAACCTCAAGTAGTGGATTGCAATGGGAAGTGAGCATGGGTTTGGGTGTAGGTGTAGTTGATTGTTGAGGAACAACTTTTTGAAGAGGAGTAAGCGGTCGAGCTATGGGATTGGGTGCTAGCGTGGTTTTGGGTGTCGGTCGTGTTGGTTTAGGTAGGGGTATACCCGGTGAATGAGTAGGAGGGTGTGTGGTTGTTTTGACTACGTTATTATGGGGTAGTGGAATTTTGTTTTTGATTGTACCTTCTTGGTAAAGGTGAAATGGGTGTACGAGGTCTAGAAGGAAAAGCAGATGGGGAAGAGGGTGAGTAACCCATGGGGATAACGGGTGTCTTTGTGAAGGTAGATGACGCGGGTCGTGCTTGGGGTGTGAGAGACAATGACTGAAGTGTAGTGGGTAGTGAAGCAATAATTGAGGGTATTGGAGGTATGGGTGGTAAAGATGCTATAGGTGTGGGTGTAAGTCATGTTGGGCATCTGGGTAGGTTATAGGTTTGTGAGGAAGGAATGGGTTGTGTTTTTGGTTTATTGGTGGGTGGAGGTTTCTTGACCATGTGGGAAGCTGAGATCCTAAGACGGACGGGACAGTGCAGTGTGATTGGCGTAGCTGGGTAAGAGTTCTATGGGTTTTGTGCTTCGTTTGGGTGTCGGAGTAGGTTTGTGTTGTCTTTGGAGGATGTAGCTATATCTAGTTTGATAGGTGGATGAGTAAGGATGGTGGTCGGGTGACCCCTAAAGTGGTAATAGGTTTAGTCGAGGATGATGTCATAGGTGTGGGTTTGGGTTTAGATATAGATTGGATTATGGGTAAGGATGTGTTTTGAGCTATGACAGTGTCGTGGAAGGAGTTGTGATAGAGGTGGCTGTGTTTGGTTTGATTGGTCAAAATATTTTTGGGTAGATAGTGGAGGTATCAACAAGTGACCTCTGCATCTGTATTGAGAAAGGAAGTAAAAGGTGTCCCCATAGTAAGGATCTATCCACATATTCTAAGTGATCAGCCAAATGCGTGAATGACACGTCTGTAGGTGGAGTTGATGAGGACCTAATGGAAATTCCCATAAAATGTGTCTTAGAGACAGGAAATTGGCTAGCTTCAGTTTCTGTGGGTAAGAGACCTGAAAGTAGGTCTGCAAGATTTTGGGTAGCGTATGGAGAATGCTCACCAAGAGGCAAAGGTATCTCAACTAGGTTTATGGTAGCTGTAGAAGGTGATGGAAGCTCCTCTGCAAGTGGAGGAATAGATAGGTTCTCCTCTATGGGTGGAGGAGGTAATGGGTGCTACTCTATGGGTGGAGGAGGTACTGTGGGTAAAATTTCTCTAAGTGGAGAAGTCGGGGTGAGATGGTCTCGATGTTAGCGGAAGACTCCTTCATAGGTGATGAAGGAGATGAAAGATGTTCCTCTGTGGGTTAAGGAACAAGGGATGTTTGTTCTGATGTAGAAGGAGGATTTCGGGCTATTATTTCCTCTATGGAAGGAATGTGAGGTAATCTGGAGGTGACAGGTATGTCATTATAGATATCGTGGACCTCGCAGGTATGGGTATCATGAGTTGAGGTCTCACCGGTTTGATCGAGATGAAGGGGCATGGTTGGGAAAGGGTTTTTGAAGATGTGTAGGTTTTGGTTAGTAGGTTCATTAGGATTATCTAAAATTAACTCGCCTTTCTCAAGAATTTCTTGACAATATTTTTGAAAGTGACGGAGTTGCCACACTGTGACCCTTTACTCTATGATAGTTACAAAAGTCATGTTCTTTATACCATGTGGGCATGGGGTGAGCGGTGGTCAAACCAAAGTGTGTGGTTTTATGGGTGGAAGAGTGATGGCTCGCTTTGATAAACTTTTCTAAGACATAAGAGTAAGGTTACCCAATTGGGGTGTATTTCTGGCTTTGCTCTTTCTGAATTGAAAAGTTTGGATGGGTGAGAGATTAGATGAGGGGGTAGCCTAATTTGACGGATGAGCTAGGCCGGCCTTGAGTACCACTACATTAGTGGTGCCCTTAGCCTTTGAATAATTGTTTTGTGGTTTGGAAGAAGAAGAGGTATCATTCAACTTGAATGCTGAATTCTTATTGTGTAATTGGATTTTATTCTCTTCGATGGCCCGAATCTCTAACTTTCATGCCATAGTGAATGCTTCATTGAATGTTTAGAAGGTTTGGACCTATAAGGTTGGTGAGATATGTCTAGCACAAGCCCATGTGAAGAGCTTGATGAGTTCTATTTGTGGCAGTTGGAAGGTGAGTTGGTTGATCAAGCTATACCAGTAAGCGACAAAATTTGTGATAGATTCGTCCTCATATTGACGCGTGGATTATAGCTCGGTCATGGTAACATTCTTGACAATATTGATAGAGAAATGATCTAAGAAGCCTTGGGCTACCTGATTGAATGAGAATATGGAGTGTCTAGGTAACCCACTATACCAATCTAATGCAGGTCCAAACTGAGACATGGGAAAGGTTCTCAAGAGCAAGGCATCATCGTGGCAATCGATAACACCCATGTGTGAACAATCGAAAATGTTGTTGTGAGTCTTCTTTGCTATTGAAGTGATTGAATTTAGGCATTTCCCAATCCAAAGGGTATGGGTGGATAGAAATGGATGGTTGGATGGGATCGTTGCAAATCTCATTATAGGTGAGAGTGTTGCGGGAGCCGGAAACCGATGCCTCTAATGTTTGTATCTTGTCCAACATCAATTTGATTAGGTCATTGGTAGGTTGTGATGATTAGGTGCCTCCCGTATCTTGAGAGGGTTGGTTTTGGGTATATAATGGGGTAGAACTCCGATGTATGGTGTTGTCATGTAGGTTGATTGCGAAGAAGGCGGTGAAATAGGGGTTACGTACTCGAGTGAATAATATATGAAACGGGAGGTGGCCGATAGTATGTATATGGAGGTGGAAGGGTCGTGGTAACCCTAGTGGAAATGGGGGGTAATGATTGTGGAATGGAAAGGAACACGTTCGAAAAGGGGTAGGGATCACCGACACCGGAGGTGGTAATGTAGCTACAGAATGTGTGAGACATTAGGGGCAGATGAGGTTGTGTTTTGGGTAGTTATCGAGGGTATGGTGGATGTGGCAAGGGTAATGAAGGTGGCAAACACGACAGTCATAGCAGGTATAGGACCTAGCTATGAAACAACTGGGGGTAAGGTAGATGCGGGCAACACAGAGCTAGATGGGGCTGATGCAGGAGTGGGAGCGAGAGTCGGGGGGATAGATATAGGCATGTCATATATCAACTGACCCGAGGCATCTCGAGTGGACAAGTGGGAAAGGTAAAACTACAAGGCAATAGGGTTTTGGTCAAGGAGTCATGTGAACTCCTCATCTCTCGGTAGTGATAGTGATAGGTTGGATGGGATCCATGGCTGGTGATAAAATGGAAGGTGGTGAAGGAATAGGTGGGAGTGGTTGACAACTGGCGTGAAACACAAGTGCATTTGCTTGTCTTTGGGTCAGCACCATGTGAACCAGTATTGATCAAGTAGGGTTGCTTCTCTGTAAATGACACAAAAAATAAAGCAGAATAGGTGAATCGGTGGAAAAAAGTGGATTAGGTACCAAATGGTGGTTGGAAAGTGAAACAAGCTAACCGATGCCAGTTAAGGAAAACCGATGCCGGTTAGGGGTAACCGCCGGTCACTGATAGAAAATGGTCAGTGAGTGAAAAACCAGGTAGAAGGTCAAATCTGACAAGTATGCCAAATCTGATGATGTTTTACAATGTCAATGGGAATGATGGCAGTGACAGGGACTGTGAAAAGTGGAAGAAAATGAATAAAATGTCCTTTTGGGTAGGTTAACAAAAGGACCTGAACCGATGTCGGTTGGGTATAACCAATGATGGTCAGAGGGTAACCGATGATGGTTACTTGTGAAATTGAAATAGTGATGAAAGAAAAGTGGTTGTGAATTAAAATATGATGTAGAATCAGACCCAAAATTATGAGAATGATGAGAATATGGTCTAGGCACACTCAGGTGAAGCCGGAATACACCAACTATGATGAGGAGCGTGCAAGGATGAACAAGAAAAATGAAGAACGTGATCTCTCACCTCAAAACGCAAGCCAAGCATAAACACTAAGAAAAATATGATCCTAGGAGTGCCTTTTCTATTATGTTTATTTAGCTTATGCTATTTAAGGACTGACACATGAATTGTGAAATAGAATTTTTTGGTGAGGATGGCTCCCTACGAAGAAGGAGATCTATAAGGTGAGGTTTCAGGTATGTTATGGTGGGGGTGGGCCTCGTTCTAAAGTATGACTCAATAGAACAGTGAGTTGGGTGCCCATTGTTTCGTGATTGTGTGATCACCTACAACTTCTTCCAGGTAAGATGGTGTTTAAGAATGTGTTGATTTTCAATTTTTGTGAGGTTTAGTAAGAATCGAGAGAGAGAGAGAGAGAGAGAAAGTTCTTTTTACGGATTATTTGTCAACCATCACCTGGTCATGACTTCCAAAGCATATAGGTTACCCATAATTAATGTGAGTTAATGCGATAAATCGAAATGAAACACACTTATTTTTAATCCCAAATTGAAGTGTGAAGTTGGATGACACAAAAAGATGAAGAGGAAGAGGGATGTTCTTTCACTACAATGCAGAAAACACAAAGAAATGGTTCTTTTTAATTACACTAAAAGAAAGGTTTCCTTTAGAGCAAATAGAAAGAAAAGGTGGGTTACCAAGGAAGAAAATTAATGTGTATGCTTTTCAAAAGGGAAACAAACACACAAATTTTCCTAGGAATGAATGAAATGCAAGGAACCTTGGATGGGTCCCACCGGCGTGCCAAAATGTTTCACTTGATTCTAGATCGTTTCTTTGAAGTATTGACAAAACAAATAGGGTAACAGGCGTATGAGGAATACCTATTCAAATGCTAGTTGATGGGTTGTTGTGCACGTATGACTTCCAAATCCACAGCTTGATTGTGAGATATTCCTTTTGCCTAGGAGGAACTACCTATTATGCAAAGCAAGACCACCGTAGGAGTTAAACAATTTATGTAGTGAACCGCGCTAGCATGTGCTAGATCCGAGAAGTGTGATAATTCCTAGATGGATATCACTCTAATAATTTAAACAATTTAATGTGGTAAATAAGGTAAAACCTATTGTAATTTGAAATGATTTAGGTATCTCACTTAAAGCACAATAAGAAATAGATATAATCTAACAGATAGTTTAGAATAGGATCCGAAGGTCAAGTAATCGGTTCTAGGTCTCGCAGTCTGACAGAGGTCTCAGGTAGATCATAGGTGAATGAGGGTGAGAGGGAATTAGGTGAATAGGTCACTATTCTGATTGTATGGGAAAATATGAAGACCAATTTCAGTTAAGGGTGATCGAAGGTGGTTGGGTGTAACCGTGATGGTTACTTGTGGAAAACTTGGAATGCCACAGAATGAGATTTAGGTCTCCTTTGTGATTACACAAAGGACTTTGGTTGGTCGAGATGAGGTATTGAGTGATTTGGGTAGGATTTGGTGAGGTTTTAATGGGTATATGGAGGGGGTGAATGTTGGAGGAGGTCAATCGGGGCTAGGTAAACAAAAGATGATAATATAATGATGAAATGGAATGTACCAGAGAAGTATAACATTCACTTACCCGGATTCTCGGTCCCGGATGCCTGCAAGTGAGGGATAGAGGTTCCGATGAGAGGTTAGAAGGTTGTAGGTGATCACTAACTAAAGAAAAGCTTCTACATGTACATTCCTCTTTGCTTGGTTAGATCAGATCATTGTTGGGATGACTATGTAGGAAAAGATGTTTGATCTCATTCCTTGCATGCATGTTCTCACCGGAATTCACTCTCGTAAGATGCGATATCTCTCTGGAACATGCTAATGTTTGCCAACTTTTCCAATATTTTTCCAACCTTCTGCCAACCTTGAGAATAAGGTTGTTTTGGGGTTAAAAAGGTAACCAACGGCGGTTCCGCTTAATTGGTGATGGTTAAAGGTAACCGGCGTCGGTCAAGGTAGGATTTTGAGGTTTACTAAACTAGGAGATCCTCTTGATTTCCTCGATATCATGCCGTTAACACGGGATTAGACTGGGAGCTTCTTGTAAGCATGTGGGAATGTGGTTAGAGAGAATGTAGGCATTGATTTTTAGGGTGTAGGTAAGTCTCAATCGGCTTATGCCAACTTACTAAGAATAGGTATTTAGGTGAGTTGGCTTGGTGAGGTGTCTAGTGAAGTGTATGTGTGGATATTATTTAAATTAAGATATTTAAATAATAAATATAGTGAGGATAATGAATTAATTTAATTACATTAATTAAATTAATATTAGTGGGGTGAAGGGGGCCATGGCTAGGTTAATGTGAGGAAGGGTGTTTATTCGTCGAGTGACCAAAGGGGAGTGTGACCTAATTTTAGTGTCTACAAAATGATATGAATGATATGAATGTAGCTTAGAAGCCTCGCAATGAAGAAGTGATTAGCCAAAGGTAAAAATTGTGTAACAAGATACATACTAGAGTAAGAGTTTGAACAAGGTCCAAAAAAGACACTTGGTAACATATTAATCCTATTTACTCATAAAGATTCGAGTGTGTACATGGAATTTATCACCTCTTGAATGGAATATTTAATACAACAAGTGAATACACCCTAGCCAATGTGTAGGAATGATTTATTTGATAGATGATAGGTGATTTTTGAATGAAGGGTGGAAGGATAGGCATACATTGCTCTGTTGCCGGCCAGTGTCCATAGCCTCGACGGAGATGCATTTGATTATAATCACAACATGCTCTACTACTAGTTACGAATCCATAGCCCCAATAGACATTATTGGAAATACCCCAAGAGAGAGTAATATATCCATTTTCTTTTGCTCTCTACTTTTAGCTTTTGATTTTTTGATTTATTTTGATTCTTTTTCTTCTTGAAAACTTATTTCATCTCTCTTGTTTAACAAGGGGTTAAGAAAAACAAATGGCTTGATGGAAGGAGGTGGAAGTGATTACGGTGATGACATTGGCTAGTGTCATCAAATATGTCCAAACATTCTTCACAACAAGTTTATTAGATGTTGATTGTGATAGGATCTCTAAGAGGTCACTGTTCTTTAATTTACCAAGGTGATGAAAGACCAGGGTCAAATAGATACCATAGAGATAAATGTTGTAGAATGCATGTGAATAAGTTAACAAAAATATCACCAAAGGGATGAAAATGGTAGGAAGAATTGCAGAGGATGAGTAAGAAAGGTAAGAAAGAAACATCCATGTGTACACAATACACGATTACAATGTTTGACATTTGTACCTTTGATTTTTAATGTCTTCTCATGTTTTTGTATTTTTTAATTGTTTTGATTTTTAGATATTTTTGATAGTTTTTGTAAAATTGAGACCAACAAAGTCACTCCATGTGATAGGATCCAATAATGATGTTTGCAACTTCCTTGATAAGGGAGACTAGGTGTGTTTGTTTATCAAGCGTAATATTTTCTCCGATCTCAATGATCGAGATGAGATCACACTCAACAAATGACTGCAATTTATCCTTAAACATGGATTTCTTATGCAGGATCTTGAGTTCCCTATCATGAGTTTTATGCACGTTACGCCAAACTTGATGGTTACGTTGATGTGCATTCTTGAATTGTGCTTGATTTGTAACTTTGAGATTGTTTGAGTTGTTGGGGGATTTTGAGTGCTTGGAAGTTTTAAACCGAGCTTGATAATGAACCTATTTTGGTTTCTTATAAGTTTGGCGTGTGACTATTTTGACCTCGAGAATGAGAAGGAAGTGAACGTGGATGTTTAGAAGTGATTCAAGAAATGATTGCGGGATTTCCCATTCATTGGTAGAAGGATGATGTGATGAAAAAATAGGATATGGGCCAAGAATTAAAGAGGATGGACTACCAAGAGGTGAGAAACTAATAGAAGATGATGCAGGGCTACTAGGATATGGCCCTAAGATGGAAGAAATTGGGATATGAGGACATGGCCCAAGTATGGAAGAAGATGACGAATGGCTGCTAGGGCGTGGCCCAAGTATAGATGAGGAGGGACTAAGGGGTCCCATAGATAAAAGAGGATGAAGGGTTACTAGGACATGGCCCAAGAATATAAGGTAATAGGCTACCAAGAGGTGACCCACAAGTAGAAAATGGAGGGCTACTTAGGATGTGGCCCCAGGATAGAAGAAGACGATGGGCTACTCAACGGTGACCCAATGAGATATTTTGATTGAGGAATGGTGATAGATAATGAATGATTTGGTAATGATAAGATAGGCCATGGCTCAATGCTAGACCATGACATCTCATCATTCTCGAAGAAGGTGAAAATGGAATAGAAGAAGAATCAAGTTCCTTGACCTTAGGCTTTTCCTCTTTTTCTTGTCAAAAGGATCAATTTCTTCTCCCCAATATGCAAGTGTATCAAGGTCTAGAGATATTCCTTGTTTACAATCCTCTAGAGGGATATCTTCATGAACTCTAATTGTTTCTTCATTCTGGGGAGAAATCAGTCGAAAGGTGGTTGTTCTTTGTCCATAGAAGGTTAAATAGAAGAAACAACTCCGACAAGAGGGGATGATTGATTGACAGAAGAAGATAAAGATGTTGGATGATGTAGACGAGGGAAGGGATGACCTTATCACTCCCATGAATATTTTTGATAGTCCTTTGAAAATATATCTTAGCAATTGAATTTTTTATAATGGTTTGATGTGGTTGTAGACATTGATATCTAGAAGATGATTGAGGAAAGGGTATGATATGGTTGAAAGGGCTCAAGGTCCGAAGAGGCATGTGAGTTGGATTGATACAATAAAAAGGCTCAAGAGACAATGTAGGCCTCGTGTTGGGTGTCTCATGAATGGATGAATTAGATCCGGACATAGATCGTTTTTCTAAAATATGACCTAATGTGGGAGAGAAAATAGGATCACATAGTCATCCATTAAGTTATGATGTAGGAGTTGAATTGGATGATTGACTAGATAGAATCTGAGTCATGGAACTCTTTGATAGAGGAAGAGGTCATTAAAACGACTGATGAAGGAGGTTCTGTGAAGAAAGGGAGGACCATGACTCAAGACCCAAATTAGATGTTTGATTGATGGAACTTGGAGTCTCACGAGTCTTCAAAGGAGGAAGACATCGTTGAGGTGAGTTGGAATAAAGTTCCTATGAAGGAAGGGAGGACCGTGATTTAGGATTTGATCTAGGGTTATCCGAACAATAGTTGGGATCCAAATATTTAGAAGAAGAGTGGGAATGTGAACAATAGTTTTGATCTCGAATCAAAATAAGAAGAGTGGGGGGAACCTCAATAATAATTTGAATCAGAAGCATCTAAACCATACCACCGACTATGATCTGAAGGTGGGGAACAGGGTACCCGAATGAGCCCTCTAACATGAAGAACCAAATGAGGTTTAGTTGTAATGGGAATATTTTGATTTGAATTACTAAACCTAGGTTCCATCTTGTAGTAAGTGTGAGACACCATGTGATAGTCAGTCATTATTGGCATTGTTAAAGCATAAATTTCTATCTCTAGATAGTGTGATACAACTCCTTCAAAGGGAAGAAAGTGACATGTCAATTCAAGGAAGCATAATGAAAACCAGCTAGACATTGTGTAAGTATGGCTATGTGTGCGTGATTTTTGAAGAAGGTCTAAGGAAAATAGACATTATGATGATGCAATCTTGATGAGATCAAAAAGTATTTGTCTTAGAAAATAATTTTTCCCGATGAATGATCACAAGGAACAATTATGCAAGTGTAAAACAAAAAGCCAATCAACAAGGAAATAAACCCTATGCAAATGTGTGTGCAAAGTGATAGTTTGATGCAAAGATGATCAACACAATGTCAATACTTACATCAAGCTTGAAATGAACAAGGTGTAAATATTAACAAAGGGTAGACATGACTCCCAATCAAAGGATACAACGATGTGTTCAACAACCAACAATGCCTAAATGTTAAAGGGAGAGGTTTAAAAATGTAAGCCACATAACCACACCAATTGGACACGTCAATCAAGATTCACGAAGAAGTGAGATATTAGTGTCAAAGTGGTATCGAAATGATGCAAACAAAGTAAGCGACACTCTTCAATATTTTGGACAATGTTTGAAGTAAAACTAAGTCAAAGTATACTAAGGATTTGCTAAAATGTGGGCAGTGTAACGCCACAATGTAGACACTTAGATCATGTTTATGAGAAACATGACGTAAGTATCTTAATTATGTCGAGACAATGCGAACAAGGTAACACGTCAAAGGGAGATCAAATGATGAATCAATCCTAACTATGATGATGATATTGAAATCAAGATCAAGTGGCCATCAAAGATATGAGGATGCATCCACGCACTTTAGATGTTTAACAACTCAGCCATAAACATGGATTAGCGTAAACGGACAAAATAGTGGTGAACAAAGATATTTGACGACACTCCCAAAATATGCCTTCTCTTGTCCCAAATGGGAAAAATGAATGAAAAGGTGTAGATCAAAAGATGGAAATAAACTAAGTGTTACCGAGGCGAGTTTCACCTTGTCTCAAGACAAGAAAGAAAAAGATAAGTAACACATTGTAAACTTCATGATGAGATACACTTAGATCTAACTTAAATGGATTCGTTACCGTGTTCGAAAAATAAGTTTTAAATCCAAACAAGTTATCACTTCGTGATGGCCAAGACACGATAATGGACTAGTAAAGTGGGCTCCTTGATGGAATGGCTTCCCTAACAAGATCTCTCAACTAGGTGTCACAAGCTATCTTAAGCGAGCTCGATTTACCCAAAGAGTCGCAATGACTGATTTGGGAGTATCTCGGCTTTACTTTACCCCCTTCTGATACAATGAGAAACTAGTGCGTTCAGTTATACATCACTAGGGTTGCCATATAGATAACTTGTGACGCTAACTCATAGTGTAAAACTAGTCAAGTGGGTAAGTGGAGTGCTTCCTGTTTCATCCACAAGGTTACTCAGTGGTGGATTACTTTAGATTTCCTAGAACCACCCCGTTGTTGTATCTTAAGGTGTTATGCCAAAAGGATTATGTTCCAGTTGAGCAGATAGGGACGTACCCTTTTCCGAAACCTGTAATACAGTGTGATGAAAGTGGTGTGTTTTTTAATCTTTTTAACTTAAATGTGGTTTTAAGTAGCACACCATTTGGCAACCTGTATGAAAACACATGTTAGTGGGTTCTTGTTTTGTCTTAGCTCCTCCTTTCTTTGACAAGCATTAGGTCCTATATGCAAGGAGTTAGTATTTTTCCATAAAAGATCATGATATTAAAAGAGAGTTTGTGTGTTGCTTTTGATTCCTAAGATCACCAAAAAGGTGCAAAGGAAGAGCATACACAACATGGAAACCCAACTAAAACAATATATGGAAAATACCTTAAGTGTTTTTGCAGAAGGAAACTTGTTTTAGCCAACTTTGAACTTTAATCTATTTTAAAGCTTAAATTGAAGTGTTTTGGAAGCAAAAATAGAAGGTTTTTGAAATGTTTTTTATTCCCAAGATCACCTAAAAGGTGTGAGGGAAGAGCATACGCATTTCAAAGGACCCCTACAAATGAAAACGTGAACACTCAACTAAGTTAGCACAAAAATATGATGGAAAAGCAACCTGTAAATCACTATTAGTGTCACAAAACCTTTCAAAGTGTTAGAATGGTCAAGAAAACAAGTTTTTAGACTTTAAGACACGTTAAAAAATGACTATTTACCTAATAATGTAAAACCATAAATTTTATATAACTCAAAATCCTAATTTTATGATTCCATTGTGTATTTCTCTTCAATACCTTTCCAACGCAACAAAAACAGAGTCGTTTCGAGCTTGGGAGAAAATGTTATGGCCTCTGGAAGATTAGTGGTGAATGCAGTTCAAGACAGACGTGCCCTAAGATCGACATGTGTGCACTGTTTCAACACAGATGTGCCCAAAATGACACCTATGTGCACCCCCTGTAAAATCTACAAAAATCACGGAATTTGAAATTTTTCAAAAGCAAATAGGTTAAAGGTTAGCCAAAGAAGCCTATTTTTAGCTCAAACCCACAAAATATACATGATCAAGGATGATTTAGCCTACTTAAAAAATGAAATCATGTAAATAACAAGCTATTTATCCTAAAAAGCATGAAAGTGGTTAGAAAACTGAAAATAAATAGCTTGAAAAGACTCCATTAATGGAGGATGGACTTCATGTCCCACCGGGCGTGCCAAATGTATGCAATGGAAAGTTGCAAAAGCTATGGAATGAGGCTAAAGAACCTCAAATATTTGCTAACTCAACTATGCACCATGAGATAAGAGATAAACAAGGGAAACTAACATGAAAGCATTATAACTTTGACAAAAACATCAAAAACTAACATGATAAAGCTACTCTCTACTCTTTTGAAAGCTATAAAACATTGAACCTAGTTAGATTCTAAGCAATCAAATGTGATGTTTACTCCCAAACATAGTGAAGAGATCTCTCCAAGTTGGCTACATGGCCAAGCTTTAGATCTTCCCTTACTAACTATATTTGGAATGGATGGATGCAAGATGGAGGAGCTCTCAACAATGGAGTATGGCCAAGATCCAAATGTTCTATAGCTTAAAGCTATCACAAATGATTTCTAATGCCTTTCCAAAGTGCTTGAGAGAGAAGGACCATTTGAAAGGAAAGCCTTAGGTTTGTATTTATAGTTTCTGGTTTGGAAGAGTTTGGAATTTGGGTGCATGTGGGACTAAAGCTCCTTTAGATTAGATTAGGATAAACATGATTCAAGATTAATTAAGCTTTGTTTAGGCTAGTTAACTAGGGTTTAGGATAGTTAAACTTGACTAGCAGTGATTAGAGACTCATTGAGAGTTGGGAGGGGTCCGGATAACTAGTTGTGGACTGATAAATAGCCTATGAAGCAAATAGAAGTGGTTTAGAGAGAACTACGGAGGTTCTCAATTGTCGAAAGGAGAAATGTTTAGCTAATAAGAGATATATTAGAAAAATAAGTTGATTATAGGAGGAATACGATGAAAGAGTGTTGTGAATGGGCATCTAAGAATGGAGTGAATAATGGGGAATCAACGAAGTGTCATCAATCGGGTGAATTGGAGGAAATGTGAAGTGTAAGAATATTTTAGGTGTTTACATTATGGAATTTGAAAGTCTAGATATTTTATTATGCATTTTTGTTTTGTTTGCATATCATGGCTAAATTTTTAATGATTTCAAAACCGATGGAAATTAAATTTACAATTTTTAATAAAATTATCTACGTTGAGATGAAAAATGATTTGGATTTAGAATTTCTGGGCTAACATTTACATTGCCAAACCAACAAATAAGAAATTATTATGATTCTAATGAATCATAATCTCAGTAAGTCCTAGATTTATGTGATTTAATAGAAATTGAACTTTTGATTTCTAGCTCGGCTCTTAAAGTATCTTTTTCTGAGAGTGTCTCATATAGAGGAAGATAAAACCCTAAATCTGGAAACTAAGAAAGTGCCAAACTTGTAAAAATTATTACATTATTAAGTCGTAGAAGATGTGTCACGACATTGGTAGAGTGAATAAATAGAGAAAGTGGAATCAAAAATAAAAATTTGTAACCCTGCCAAACCAATGGAATCAAAAATAAAAATAGGTTGGTTCTAGGCATGAAACTGGTTCCTTCCCATGAAAACTATGCTTCCACCTTGGTGCATGAAAAAATTCTCCCTTCTCGGACCTTAACACCAAAAATATTTTCCAACCCATCCTTCACACCAGCAGGATTGTCTCGGACTTCCTCAACACAAAAATTTCTTGTTTGGATTTTCCGTCCATCCACTTCATTTAATATCCTCTTTGACACAATCAATGGTCTACAAAATTCCACACATTAAGGGATACAATCTCCCCTTGCGTAAAGAACAATCTACATGGTATCTCCCGATATGCCACCATGAACATATGTTTCCCTCTCTAAAGAGACACTATTGGACTTTCATTGTAATCCCTTGGATAAATCTCGCCTATCCGATTTCTGAAATTTTCGGAATGAGTAGGAGGCAGCCCAACTAGGGTATGCCTTTCGGCATAATTATATAAAATATCACTTTCCTTTCTTACCATTGGAATTTTTACACATTTTTTCCATAAAATTATTGTTTTCTTCTTTCAATGACACCTTGTATACAAATACCACTTGCATCTATAGTATAATTTCTTTTTACCTTTGCATTCACATCACCCTATTAAATAATTAGCGAGACACTAATTATCCAATGGTTTCAAAACCATCAAATGGGTTGTGGTCCAAAAATGTGTATGATGGTGTAAAGGTGTTGTCTATCCATCAACCAAGGTTCCACTCCCGTGAGATACCAAGTAATAATGGATGAGACCAAGATTGTGCCCGGGTGACTTTGGAAAAATGGAAACCCCTCTCGATCCTTGGCAGCAGAATTATGACCAAGAATTTTTTACATTTAATCCCTACAATTCGGATACAAACAAAAAAAATTATTGAATGAATGAAACTTCTCTTTATAGAAAAGATTGATAACTAGTTTAGAATGGGATGGTTTCTCCATAAATGAATGAATCATAATGAAAAATATCACTAAAATGTTAAACCACATAAAATTAGCAAATTCATCTTAAATATATTTGTCTCTGATATTTATTTAATAGATATCAATATCAATATTTTTCTAAACGGGATGAAAATTCTTTTATAATATGAAGATATTAATACTTGTATGATTGAATTCTAAAAAAAAGTGAAAATTTCTTCCAAGTAATCGACAAATGCAGAGACATTTAAGATTGAAATTATCATGTAGTAATGAGATGAACAACAAATTTGATGTTATTAAATTAGTTGGGTTGTAATTGAATTAATTGTAAATACAAGACATTGAACCTTGTACAGGTATTGTTTTGGAGCTACATGTATGATTCTTAGCATTTTCTCAAGAATACAAGTGAATCAAGTAATAATTTTACTAAATACTCTTTCTTAATTTTCAAAATACAAATTTTAATGGTCATTTTGTTATTCTGTCCATATGTGGTTACCTATGTTTAATAGCAAGATAACCAATTGATTTATTATCTCCACTCCGGATTGTAATAGTTTGTTCTATATAACACGTATGATCTACATTAATTTGATATGTTTATTTTAAACTTAGGATACAATATAAGAGACAACTCACACTCTAGTAGGAGTTCGTGTTTTATAATTGTGAAAATTCTATCATGATCCTTTGACCGATTATTAATCTCATATCTTAAAGATTATTTAACTACCGAAAAATAATTCATAGCTAATATTGAAAAATAACACAATCTGTAACATCACTAATAACAATATGGAAATAAATGCGTAACACAAAGAACACAATATTTTCGAACAAATTGTCCCTAGAAAAACCCTAAGGGAAAACTAGTTCTACTGAGATGAGGAATTATATTAACTTTAGAAAATTAAGAGATATAAATATTCCTTGTCTCTTCTTGGTAGAACTCCGACAATGTCCTAACTTCTTCGCATATATTCCCAGTGTTATCCCCAACGCTATCACTACACCCTTGTTAACACCGCAAGACTATTTGTTATCACTAAAAACTTACAAAATCATTTGCTAGCACTTGTAAATGCTTCTCCAAACTTGTTTTCTCCAAATTCCCAATGACCTTTTATACTACTCTCATTGGTAAACCAACGGCCGAGATCGATTCTCAATCAAAAGTTGTGATACATAAAAACTTAACAACCATAACAAATTTGGTTGCAAGGGTGTCACTAAAGGAAATCAATAATTAAAAATAATTAATTCATACTCAACAATAAGATAACTATTATCTAATCTTAGCAAATGGACAAACAGTTGTCCAAGCTAACAAACTAGCACTCCCTCTTAGCGAGGAAGTTGTTCTGCACGACACCCATCTTATCTTTGAAGAAGATAAATTTTGCCTTCCCCAATGCCTTAGTTAGAATGTCTGCTACCTGCTCCTTTGTAGGTATGTATTGTAGCTGAACAATACCTCGTTGTACACAATCCTTGATGAAGTGATACCTGATATCTATATGTTTAGACCTATCATGAAACACTGGATTCTCAGACAACTTGATGCAACTCTGATTGTCGCAGTGTATCACAGTAGTCTCAACCTTCTGACCAAACAAGGCCACTAGCAACTTCCGAAGCCATATAGCTTCACATGTCACCATGCTAGCTACAATGTATTCTAGCTTCTGATGAACTCAAAGCCACAGACTTCTGCTTCCTACTGAACCAAGAAACAACTCCTGATCCTAAACTAAAACAACACCCTGAAGTGCTCCTTTTTTCTGTTGTACTACCTACCCAATCTGCATCAGTATAGCCTATCAAATTGATTCCTTCACCTCGAACATATATGATCCCATACTCAACTAAACCATGCAAATAACGCAACACATGCTTGGTCACTGTCCAATGCACTCTCTTTGGCTCAACCATGAACTGACTAAGAGAGTTTACTACAAATGCTATATCTGGCTTGGTGTTGACCAAATACATGAGCGAACCAATTAACTACCTGTATAAGGTGGGATCTACATCTTTGTCCTTAGATGTATCTACCTTCCTCCAATTAGTGATCATAGGTGTAGACATGGCTTTGCAATCCTCCATCTTGAATCTCTTCAAGATTTCAATGAAATATTTCCCTTGACCAAGGAAAATCTCTCCATCTGTCTGCCACACCTCCATGGCTAGAAAATAGTGCACGAGTCCCAAGTCCTTCATCTTGAACTTTGTTGCAAGGTCCCTCTTGCACTCCTCTATGAGCCCTAGTGTACCTGTAAGAAACAAGTCATCTACATATAGAACAAGAATGAGAGCCTCACCCCTAACCACCAAGTAGTATAGGTTACCATCTTGCCTCACTCTTCACAAAGCCCATTTCTTGCAAGTATGTATCAATGCGCTCATACCACACTCTAAGAACCTTCTTGAGTATGTACAAGGTTTTCTTCAATCTGCACATGTGGGTCTCTTTATTGTGTGCTACAAAGCCTTCTGGTTGTTCTATATATGCCTCCTCCTTCAATTCACCATTAAGGAATGTTGTCTTGACATCCATTTGATGGATCTGCCATCCCATCTGCATTGCAAATGAGATTACAACTCATATAGAAGTATACCTGGCCACTGGAGAAAATGTCTCTTCATAGTCTATTCCCTCCTTCTGAGAGAACCCCTTTTCCACAAACCTTGCCTTGTATTTCTTGATGCTACCATTTGCACTGTGCTTTATCTTGAAGATCTAGCGTGATCCAACTACTTCCCTATTTATTGGTCTAGGCACTACCTCCCACACATCATTATGCATTATTGAAGTATATTCCTCAACCATAGCATCTTGCCATACCTGATGTTGTGTAGCCTCTTGATAGCTAGAAGGTTCACTATCTACCAACTAGCTGACTAATGCCACATAGTCATTGAACTTGGCTAGTTCTTTCCTCTGTCTCGTACTCTTCCTAGGAGCTCCCACAAATTCCTGAGTATCCCTTTATGTGTTTTGAAACTCACGGTTCCTGCTGCTAACTGTAGAGGATGAAATATCAACCTCTAAATCTTCTAGATGCATATCCTACTGCACCAGTTGCTCCATACTCTGTGAATCTTCACTACCTGAGTCTATGCTTGTACTAGTAACTGTACTTGAGCTTTGTTGCCCTTGACTTGGACTTGGAGCTTTTGTTGGCTACTCACTTTGATCATCTGCTGGAAAATATCTAGACCTTCTAAATGCTTTGTCCTCCATGAACTTGACATCACGTCTGACAATAATTCTTCTAGTCCCTGGAATAAAAATCCTATATGCCTTTGAAGTTTCACTGTACCCAACAAGGTACCCCTTCTCTGCAGTCTGATCTAACTTAGTACATGTATCTTCTGGAATATGACAATATGCCAAACTCCCAAATATCCTGAAGTGACCTACATCTAGCTTCTTCCCTATGAAAGCTTCCTCTGGTGTCATCTTCCCTAGTACCTTGTGTGGAACCCTATTCTGAATGTAAACTACTATACTACATGCCTCTACCCATAGATAGTGGGGAATGTCTTGGTCATGTAGAATAGCCCTTGCTTCCTCCGATATAGAATGGTTCTTCCTCTCGAAACTCCATTCTCGCTATGGATTATAAGGAACCATCCACTCTCTCTTGATTCCTTCTTCCGGTACACAAATCCTCGAAGTTATTTCTTTTGTACTCACCTCCATTATTTGACTCAAGAACCTTTATCTTCCTTCCTATCGAGTTCTCCAAAAGATCCTTGAACTCTTGGAAGTGACTGAAAACCTCATCCTTGGTCTTCAAGAAGTATATCCATGTCTTCCTGGAGAAATCATCAATAAAGGTAACATAATACACATATCCTCTGAGAGACTTTTCAACATTGGTCCACATACATATGAATGTACTAGATCAAGAACACCCTTAGATCTATTATCACTCCTTGGAAAATATGCTTTCACAAACTTCCCCAACACACATTCCTTACATACATCATCATGTTATGTGCTCACCTCTGAACGCCTTTGTCACTATCTCATGAAGTAATTTAAGTACTCCATGATAAATATGGCCCATCCTCATATGTCATATCTCTACAAGATCTCTAGGATTACTGCTGCTCATAAGTGCCTTAGGAGTATCAAACTGTAACCTATAAAGGTGACCACTCCTAACTCTAATAGTTATGGGTGATTTCCAATCCTTGTGCTTAATCAACACATGTGTCCCTCTAAAAAGTACATTATACCCTTTATCCTAAAGAATAGATACAGAAATCAGATTCATACCTAAGCCTGACACATGCAAGACATCATGAAGTGGAACTATCTTTCCATTCTCCCTCTAAAACTGAACAATCCCTTTCCCAACTGGGTTGAGCTTGGACAAGTTCCCCATAGAAATCTAGATATTGGTGTCCTCTGTCAACACCAATCCCGCACTATGATAATTCTTCATAGGAACTCCTCATGCTATGATTATTAACTAATGCACAGCTCTTAGTTTGGTGGATGTAATTTGGAAACATAACACAAGAATACCATAGACTATGATAAGAAAGAATAATGATAAATCTGAAATATCAGTGTAAATTATAATATCAACATGAAATTGTTACAATCTCACCCATGGGGTTCTTCAAGTGTTATTAACTTCACTTGCCTTCAAACAATAACTATGGAAGAAACTTCACAATTACACCTCTTAATGGCTTCTTTAACACACCTTCAAAATGATGGCTTCCTTTACACACTTACTCATACAATATTTCTCACTACTTCTCTCTATGCTAAATGAGGGGGTGGCCTCTTTATTTATAGGAATTCAGGCTTATCCACCTTATCTCTAAGATAGGATAGGAAATCTCTTCCGGCCAATCATATTCCATGCCTAAACTCTTGCCTTTACATGTAGGCTTATCTTCTAAGATAAGATAAACCTTATCATCTTACATGGGTTCCACCTTTTTAGACTTTTCCACAAATAAAATATACAAAATATTTATGACATCACTCTTTGTCCTTATTACAAATATAATATTTCTAATTCCTAATCATGTAGACCCTACTTCTCTACTTATCCCAACTTTGACATTTTAACATTACCGGACCACTTACGACAAATATTTACTTTTTACAACATTCTTATTGTACTTTGACTATTACCATACTCTACATTATTGGCGGCACCGTACTAACAATGTTGTTATCTTCTATTGGATGCCACTACTAATTATACTTAACAACATCCTATTCCTAATACATACATTAATAAAATAGAAATTACAGAGGAAAATTTTAATGTCGACATTTTTCCCCTTCTAACTTCTACTCCGTCCTCGGAGTAGACTCTTATGGGCATTCTGAAGCTGGTGCTTGGAAAATCTTTAACTTGTCATGGTTGACCCATTTTGTAATGGGAGTACCATCCAATTCCTCCAATCGATATGTACCATTTTCATGCACAGCTTCTATTTTGTAGGGCCCCATCCACTTTGGAAGAAATTTTCTCTGTCTTCTTTTTTTGTATCTGGAATCATATACTAGAACCAAGTCATTCACATGAAATGGAGACCAATGGATCTTTTGATCAAAGTATTCCTTCGCTTCATTTTAATCGTATAGCTTGTATCCTTTGCTATTTCCCTCATTTCCTCTAGCAAATGAAGATGCACCAACCTTTCTTTACTTGAATCACTTTCATCCATCCTTTCATTTTTCATAACTCTCACAAGTAGGGAATATCAAACTCAATAGGAAGAACTGGATCAATGCCATAAGCCAACTGAAATGGGGAGTATCATGTTGCTGACTTTGATGTTGCCCTATATGCCCACAATGCTGCATGAATCATTTTATCCCACTTATGTACCTGCAAGGCTACATCTTTTGCTAGAATTTGACACAACACAAAATTTGTTCATTCCACCTGTCCATTTGTGCTTGGCTTGTATGTTGTTGCCTTCCTGTGCTTAATAGAAAACTTATTGACTAGGGCTTCTACCACCTCATTAATGAAGTGGCTTCCTTGATCTGTTACAATTTCTAATGGGCAACCAAATCTGGTGACAATGCGTTCATATATGAACCTTGCCACTTCATCCATGGAAGTTGTTTTCAATGGCCTAGCTTCAACCCACTTAGTTAAATAATCTGTGGCAACTACAATATACTTATTTTGGTGTGGGGTAGTTGGAAGTGGACCTATAATGTCTAATCCCCACCTTTCAAAGGGACCAAGTGGAAGAATAGGGCATAATGGAGCTGATGAAGTCTTACGGTTACCATGTGTTTGACAAATATCACATGTCTTACAATAATTATAACAATCTCTAAAAAGAGTGGGCCAGTGATAACCTGCATCCAAGATCCTTCTTGCTGTAAGTTGTCCAAAGAAGTGTCCTCCACATGTACCATTGTGGAATTCTTCTATCAACTCCTTCCCTTGATCACGTCCAACTACCCTCTTGTCTTGTCCCATCGTGTCCTATTCAAAATAATACTCCATGCAGAATAGAATATGGACGACTGGCTTGAGTAATCTTCCTCTTAGTCTTTGCATTGGCACCATCAGGAAACTTGAATTCATTTAGATAATTCCAAATATCTATGTATTCACTAGGGATTGTGTCAAGAGATAACAATGCTGCATCTGGGAAATCATCATCATCACAAGGAAAACCTAAACCATCATAGGCTCGAGAGAGTGCATCTGCATTGACATGCTTCTTTCCTGGCCTATCTATAATATCAAATTCAAATTCTTGTAGCAAAATTATCCATCTTGTTATCCTCCCTGATGGGTTAGGCTTATTGACAATATATTTTAGAGCCTGATGATCTGTTACAACTATAAATTTATGCCCTAGCAAGTAATTCCTAAACTTCTTTACAGTAAAAATGATAGCTAGAGCCTCTTTTCGATTACTGATATAATTTACCTCAAAGATCGCTATTTGTCTACTCCCAAAGTAAATTGGATGATCATTCCCGCTTTCATCCTTTTGGCTCGCAGTACTTCTTAGTGCTGCATCCGAGGCATTAGTATACACAATGAATGGCTTGCTCTAATCTGATTCTTTAAAATAGGTGAAGACACCAGGGCTTTCCTTCACTGCTCAAAAGCTTCACGCGCCTTATTTCCCGGTTCATAAGTAACATCCTTCTTCAAGAACTGGATTAGTGGTTGTATAATCTTTGAGAAAATCTTGATGAACCTTCTATAGTAACCCACATGGCCTAAAAATGATCTCAACTTACTTCTATTCATAGGAAATGGTAACTCTTTGATTTTTGAAACTTTATCGGATCGTAGGAATACCATCTCTGGATACAACATGCCCTAACAAAACACCTTTAGAACATCCAAAGACACACTTTGTAGGGTTTAGTGAGGCTTGTGCTTCATCTAACCTTTGAAATGTTGTCCCCATCTGGTGCGGGTGGTCTATCTTGCTCCCATAGATGAAAAAATCATCCGAAATACTCGATGAAGTTCCCAATGTAGGGTTCAAACACCCTATTCATCAAGTGCTAGAATGTTACTTTGGAGCATTACACAACCCAAAAGGCATAACTCTATAAGAAAATGTTCCCAAGGAGTAGTGAACATGGTCTTCACTGATCTTTCTCTCGCTATACGAACTTGGTTGTATCCGCTATATCCATCGTGGCACTCTGGCCAACTACTTCGCCTAAAATCTGATATGAGAATGGAAGAGGGTAATGATCCTTCTTTGTTGCTTTATTGAGCTTCCTATAATCAACAAAAATGCGTAGCTTCCCATTCTTTGTTATTGAGATCACAATGGGAGAAACCCATTATAAATTCTCCACAACAAATATAAATCCCACATCAAGCAACTTATCTATTTCTTCTTTTACAATCTTGGAAAAATTAGGATTCATTCTATATGGCATTTGCTTTATGGGCTTAGCACCATCTACCACTCAATAGAATGTTCTACCCAACTTACTTGATGGAGTTCCTTGTAATCAAAAGTGATTATGTGTATGTACCTTTGAAAGAGCCGGAGGTAGGATTCCTTCTCACTATCCATCACAAAGATCACCAATATTTATTTGTTGAGACGATCATCAATTTCTTCTTCGTATAATTTTATGGGATCATGAGTCGGTGTGGTGGAAGGATATCTATGACTGAAACATCAACAAAACTTTATTTATCTTCGTGTCCACTTCACTAGTACTTGAGTAATAAGAGGATTTCCAATCATCGCCATCACTTGAATCCATAAGTTCGCCTTATGATGCTTTGAGGGATCACGTTTATCTTCACCCTCTCTCTACCATGTCCAAGTGTCATGAATACTTCATTCCAGTAGTTTCTTGCATGAACTCTCCTTAGCCATGGTCTTCCCAACAACATTGGGTACGCAATAGTACCATTTTTCATTACCTGAAAGTCTACCACACATACAACACCCATAACAGATCGCCACATTTGAAACTACACCTTCTGGTTTATTTTTTCCTTTATTTAATGACCTTAACATAAGTGTTGAGGGGTGATCAATTTTTAAACCCAACATATTCATTACAGACTCGGTCATTACATTAACTGCAGCACCTCCATCAACTAAGACATCATGAATTGAAATACCATTACATAATACCTCATCTTGTGGAGTGTAGGGATCCACCTCTACCTCCAAAACAGGGACCTCAACCTCCTTCCTTCGTTGAGCATTGAGTCCACTTCGCAGCTCCCGCCTCTTCTCAGAAGACATAGCCAAGAGTTGACCATATGTAATATTTGCAGGCCTTTTGGACAGATCGTCTAAGATGGAGTATGGTCCTTGTCCCTGTGAAATCAGAAAATCCTGCACACCCAACTTTCTTCTCCTATGTTTCTTACTAGTTTCTCCTTTCATCTTCTTAGGATCATTTCCATCTTGGTTATCTTTTTCTTTCTTTCTTTTTGTTACAAACACATCTACTTCATTATTTATGCTCTTATCTACTACATCAAAAGAATTCACAGGTGCTTTCCCTTTATCATTATCTCTTGTACCAGATGTAGAAGCTCTATCTGGACAATTATACTTATAATGACCCTTTTTATAACAACCATAACATACAACTTCAGAAATATTTCTTTTTGGACCTCTATCTCCTCCCTGAGAACTAAATTCTTTTCCTTGAAGAAGATTAATAGTTAATTGACCCATCTTCTTGAGAAGATCTTCATACTCAGTAGATGTACTAGGAGAAAGATTTGTGCTCACCGAGAGTGGTTGTGGATTCTGGACCAAAGGTGCTAGTGTAGGCTCTACTTTAGCAACAATTTCTTTGGGATCCTCTTCCATGCTTTCTTATTGCCTTCTTGCAATCTCCTTTGCTTGTTCAATGGTAGCTGGGAGGTCATACTTCACTCGTTGTCTGATCTCTAGCTTCATCCCAAGAATGAAGTGCTTACAGAGGAGATTATCCACGCCATTCATTAACACATCCGCTAATCCTTCCTTCCGAGATCTCTGGGCATCGATCTTCCTCCTTAACTCTAGAACATGAGCATGATAATCCCTTATCTTCTCCTTCTCTCCTTGGGCTAGCTTTGTGATATCGATCATGAGATCTTCATATTTCTGTTGTTTACCAAATTCTTCAAGAAAACTTTCAGTTAATAAATCCCATGAGTTTTTCACATTATCACCTAGTGTTTCAAACCACCTAAGGGTTGGACCATCCAAAAAGGTAGGAAAAAATTTAGTCCATTATTCCCTTCTTATAAGGCCATTACAAATACAAGATCGTTTAAACTCTTGAATGAAAGAGGAAGCATCTTCATTAGATTGGGCTGAAAAAATAGGAATCTTCCCCATTTCCAAAAGTAACCATAGTGAAATACCAACCCACAAGTACAATCAACAAGACTTATGTGCACAAATAATTGGAATCACTATAATAGAAAATAGAAATGACCACGGTAAACTATGGTAAAACTTGACTTACTACAGTAAAAAATGACTTTATTGTGGTAAACACTATTCATAGTAAAAAGTGAAGTTACTGTGGTAAATACTATTCATGGTAAAAAGTGACTTTACTGCGGTAAATACTATTCACGAAAAAAAGTGACTTTACCATGGTAACTACTATGCACAATAAAAACAAGGTTACCCTCCAAATGTTTTCTAACTAAGTGGGAATATTTCTCCAGAAAATCCACCAACGAGGAATGGTCCCGGCAATGGAACCAAAATGTCAACACCAATCCGGCACTATGATAATTCTTCACCGGAACTCCTCGTGCTATGATTATTAACTAATACACAACTCTTAGTTTGGTGGATGTAATCTGGAAACACAACAACAAACATAACACAAGAATACCATAGACTATGATAAGAAAGAATAATGATAAATCTGAAATATCAGTGTAAATTATAATATCAACATGAAATTGTTACAATCTCACCCATGAGGTTCTTTAAGTGTTATTAACTTCACTTTCCTTCAAACAATAACTATGGGAGAAATTTCACAAATACACCTCTTAATGGCTTATTTAACACCTTCAAAATGATGGCTTCCTTTACACACTTACTCATACAATATTTCTCACTACTTCTCTCTATGCTAAATGAGGGGGTGGCCTCTTTATTTATAAGAATTCAGGCTTATCCACCTTATCTCTAAGATAGGATAGGAAATCTCTTCCGGCCAATCATATTCCATGCCTAAACTCTTGTGTTTACATGTAGGCTTATCTTCTAAGATAAGATAAACCTTATCATCTTTCATGGGTTCCACATTTTTAGACTTTTCCACAAATAAAATATACAAAATATTTATGACATCACTCTTTGTCCTTATTACAAATATAATATTTCTAATTCCTAATCATGTAGACCCTACTTCTCTACTTATCCCAACTTTGACATTTTAACATTACCGGACCACTTACGACAAATATTTACTTTTTGCAACATTCCTATTGTACTTTGACTGTTACCGTACTCTACATTATTGGCACCGTACTGATGGCGTCATTATCTTCTATTGGATGCCACTACTAATTATACTTAACAACATCCTATTCCTAATACATACATTAATAAAATAGAAATTACGGAGAAAATTTTTAATGTCGACACCTCCTCCTCAGTAATCTAGAGAAGTACTCTCTAACTTGTGTCATATGAAATGATACCCCACTATCTATATACCAAACACATTTTGAGGTTGAGCTGACCATACAAGTTATGAGTGCAAACTCATCCTCCAATCTCCTAGAGATCTCATCTCGCACTTCTTTGAAGCCGCCACTTGGTTCTTTCCCTTCTTATCATTCTTCTTCCTCTGCAGTAGCATTACTAATATAGTGGCCAAACTCATGATATCCAAAGCACTTGACCTTAAACATGTCCTTCTTTTTCTTACTTTGAGCATTTGATCCTTTCTAAATCCTTTCTTTGCTTTCCCTTTTCCCACTAGGGTAAGATTTTCTTGTTCTCTCTCACTTTTCTAACTCTTGTTGGCCCCATTGACAAGACTTAGTCTAAACTCTTCCTGAGTGAAATCAGTCCATATTCGATCCCAACTCGGTAAGGTGTCTCATCCACTAACAACTTGAACAAAGACATCCCACTGTTTAGTAAACCCATTTAGGGCTATTCTTACTAGCTCATCATCATCTAGTTTATCTCCAACAACTGTTAACTCATCATTGATGAGTCTAATCCTGGTGAGGTAACTTGTAACGTCTTCTCCCTTGTTCATCTAGGTATTCTTCAAATTTTCTCTAAGAATCAACTTTCGGTTAGTGGTAGCATTCTGGTACAGATTCAAAATGGCATCCCACATCTTCTTCACCGTATATAACTCGGAGATGTGTGGAACAATATGATCCTTGACACCATCAAGGACAATCCTCCTTGCCTTGGCATCCTCTTTCTTGTATGTTGCAAGCTGTGTTGCGTCTGTAGGTACAGTTACAACAGTGGTAACATAATCCTTTATACCATTCTCTTCCAACAATAAAGAAAGTCTAGCCTTCCAGACACCAAAATTCGAGGCACCATCTAATCTATCCTAATCTCTCAAACTAGCTGAAGCCATCTCAAAGGATAAAAGTAAAAATAATTTAAAGAGATCAAAATAGGTTATAGAAAACCTCAATTTCTTTCCCGTGGTAAACCTTTTTCTACCCTTAACACAGCTCGATACCATGTGAAAATTCTATCAGAGTCACCGATTATTAATCTCCTATCTTTAAAGATTATTTAATCTTTGAAAACTAATTAATAGCTAATATTGAAAAATAACACAACTATGACTTCACTAATAAAAATACGAAAATAAATGTGTAACACAAAGAACACAATATTTTCGCATAAATTGTCCTGAAAAACCCCTAAGGGAAAACCAGTTCTACAAATGAGGAATTATATTAACTTTAGCAAGTTAAGAGATACAAAGATTCCTTTCCTCTTACTAGCGAGAACTCCGACAATCTCCCAACTTCTCCCGCCGATATTCCCCACTGTTATCCTCAACGCTATCACTCACGCCCTTTCTAACACTACAAGACTGCTTCTGCTATCACCGCAAATGCTTCTCCAAACCTATTTTTTCCAAATGCCCAATGACCTCCTTTTATATCTGCTCTCATTGGTAAACCAACAAATGAGATCAATTCTCAATCAACGGTTGAGATACATAACAACTTAACAACCATAACAAATTTGGTTGCAAGGTGTCACTAAAGGAAATCAATAATTAGAAAATAATTAATTCATACTCAACAATAAGATAACTATTATCTAATCTTAGCAAATGGACAAACAATTGTCCAAGCTAACAAACTAACAATAATAACACCAAATTATTTTACACTAGATTGATAAATTCACACGAATAATAACCAAATATTTATAGTACGATGATAATTTTTATTTATAGAAAGACATATACACACAAGAAATATCACTTTTCCACTCTAAATAAAAATACGGTAAAAAATTTCCTTATATATAATGACAACTTATAATAGTAATCCACTTTAAAGTTAATCAAAGATAACTTAACATCCACTCAACATGCATAGACATACATATAAGTGTTTTATTTGAAAATTAACACAACCAATCATTTACTTTAAATAAACATTTGAATGTGGATATAATAACTCGTAAGAGTAAAAATATATTAGAAGAGAAATTAGTAATATAATATAAAAGTCAAGTTGGATTAACATGTCAAGGCTTAGGTTTTTCCAGTTTCATTCAAATTTTATAAAATACATGATTAGGAAAAATTGGATTTTGAGAAACACATTCACTTACCTAAAAATCCTTTTTAGAATTTTGGATTTATGAAGAGTATTTTGAAGGCCTTTAAAAATTCCATTATGTTTTGATAATATTTCTAAGAAAATTACCTATTTTTTTTAAAACAAAAACATTAATTTTAAGTAGTAGTCGTAATTCATTATTAGGATCTTTTATTGCCTATTTTGTCAAGTGTGTTCTCATTGAAAGAAAAATATTTTAAAAACTAATTAGTAAATAAATATTTGAAAATACTTTAAAATCTTAAAAATCAAGATAAATTTTGGCATTTTGGCTTATACCTTTTAGATATACATGTTTTGTCATTTTATATGTGTGTGTTCAACTTTTCGCTGTGATATATATTTTTATAGTGGAATAGAAAGTGGAAAAAGGACAACTCAAACTAAACATTTGATATTTGAAACTTTAAGAAGATAATTGAACTTTAGATGCTTTCTCTAATCCTTCAATGAATATAACAACTATCTTGTTATTTTCAAGGACCCTAAAGGGTGGGAACAAAAATATGAATTTAATGAGAAATTTAAAAAATGAACTTATTATATATGTATGTATGTACATGTACTTGTAAGTTATGATGGAGTGTTGTGTGTGTGTGTGTGTGTGTGTGTGTGTGTGTGTGTGTGTGTGTGTGTGTGTGTGTGTTGAAAATAGGTAGGTAAAATAAATAAATGAACTTGATTAGCAAAATAGAAAATCAAACTATGTCATATTTTTATGCATAGAGGTATTGAAATAGAATTATAGATTCACTTGCTTATAATTAAATGAAAATCTTTATGTATTCATGGATGACTAAGTAAACTCGAAACTCACCTAAAATTAACATTTAGTGATTATTCATTTATTTCACCTATTTCATGTTAAAGAGATTCCTATTTTGTTACTTAATTAAAAATGAATTTTAAATAAATGTAAGATAATATTGACATTGTATGCTTCTCAATGCAAATGAATGTTAAGTAGGTCTAGTAAAATGGGAATATCATTTTCCGTTCCTTTATTGAAGTGTGATCATGGATTCCATTTTATAAATGTACATCAAAAACATTTAGACCATGTATTTATGGTCACCCATCAAAGGGGGAAATGTTACATAAATATATGTGTATGTGTGTATTTATACAAACATTTGTACATGCACACACACGCACGCACGCGTGCACACACACACACACACACACACACACACACACACACACACACACACACGTGTGTGTATATACACACACATATGTATATAAATATACAGATTCTTATACATACATATGTATGTGTAAACACACACAAATACATAGATGTGTGTGTGCGTGTGATTTAGCACATGCATGTGTACACACACAGTGTGCACATGCACATAAATACACATTAGATAAAATTATGTTTTGTTGAAATTGATCCACATTGAAATTATAGCTTTATAGGATGATAAATAAATTAATGGTTACATGATCCTCCATATAATTATGATTTCCTTATAATTTCATGTAATTCTCTTCTTAATAAGTACTATTTTTAATTAAGCATAATAGTTGTGTATTTTTAAACAAAAATTAAATTCAAATTGAGATCTTATTAGTGTGACAATTGACACCCCACAATCTAAAAGTGATGAAATATAGATAAGTATATCATGAGAAAATTCTCTAAGGAAATGTTTTTTTACTTATATTTAAGTAAATTAAAAACCCTAATTTTATCAAATATCGAGGTATGCTTTATAGCCAATTATTTATTATTCCATATAAGTATCTAAAATAATTTATTAAAGACAAACCTAAAATAGTAAAATGTAAATAGTAGAAAACTAAACATCACACTTATTGCATCATTACAAGAGGGTTTAAATACATAACTATAAGATTCCTTTATGGATGGTTATATAGCCCTATCAAGTAGAAATCTACTTCTTCAATGCATATAAATGTGTCCCACTTTTGGGAACTTTTTGTACCTTTAATAAAATACATGTCCCACAACCAAAACTTTAACAAACATATATAAAATGACAAAACATGTATTTTTTAATAAATTAAATATACCATGGTGAAGGGAATCCATAATTTACCTTTTTGTTTTTACTTTTTATATTGTTTTTAAAGATTTATTTACTAGTCATATTTTAAAATATTTTGGCCACAAAGTGGGACACACTTATATTCTTTTACTAGTAATATTTTAAAATATTTGTTATCACCTTTGTGTAGATGAGTAATTCTATATCTTGAAAACATGTAACCACACAAATAAAACTAACCAAAGATATCATGGGTGTAATTTGTATTCCCTCTCAAATATACTCTGTACACCCTTTCTCAATCTAAGGTACATCCTTCAGTTATATTCTATAAGGTCTATAAATTATTGTTTGAGTTGGTATTTACCTTAGCTCGTGTTCACCTAGGTACTTTATTTACCTTTATTGTATTTATCCTCACTCACCTATGTGTGTGGATATTTATTTTATCTTATTTAGATATTAGGAGATATTATCTAGTTATTAGGTATAGTTCTTTCCTTGATATATGGTATTGACTAGATCCTTGATGACTAGTTCTTTCCTAAATCTATGGACTTGACTAGTTCTTTGATGACCAATTCTTTCTTTTATTTATGGCTTAATCTATGACCTTAATCTGCTTCTTAGATTTTTATTCCTTGCCTATATAAGAAAGTCTCATTCTCATTGTATTTCATTGAGTTCCATAATAATATATGATATTGTTTCTCATTTGTTTGAAAATGTTTTATTAAAGTTATTTTGGAGGATTGTGTTTATCTTATTGATCGTAGTTTTTATTAGCATCTCGAGTTCTTGGCTTGGTAGGATCTAGTTATTATTCCTTTTATGGTATGAGAGAAGGAGTTTTTTTTTTTTTTACATCCATCTCGTAAGTTTCGTTTTGCAAACATTTTTTTATATATTCGAAATTCAATTTTTTTCGTATTTTGTTCTTTGCCGTGTGTTTTTAGGCTTCAGCTGGATCTGGAAGGTGGTAAAACCCTAAGACCGATCAGTAAACTTGATCATTCATCCATTAAAATCCTCAGCCCTTGGTCATATGGTATAGTCGTATGATGGATTAAAGCTTGTGATTCCACTCCAGCCCCTTTCATTTTATTTGTGTGGTGAAGACAAGAGCATTTTATTTTTTAGTGAGAACTAAAATAAATAACATAGCATAAACTAGTAAAGCTTGTTTCTTTTGATTGGAAACTCAGATTTGAGTGTCTTTTTTGTAAAAGTGATTATTTTTCGTGCTTTTTTACATTGGAAATATTTATTTTGAGAATTGCGTTATAATTATAAAGTGTCATACTTTGTAACATGCACTCAATTATAAAGTGCTAAATTTAGGGGTTGTTGTAATCACTTGTGGACATAATTTCATTGAGCCCGATGTCTTAAAATTTTGGGTGTCGCATTCCCGTATCTATCATGAATTATGAGAATGATATTATTTTATCTAAAGTGTGTGGAATTCAAGAGGATATTTTAAAAATTTTGGAAGAAAATAGATCACTCCAAAAGAAAAATTCTCTTCTATAAACACTCAATCACGATAATGATACACTAATACACTCCTTGCAACAAAAACTTTCTAGCTTGCAAAATCACCATCATATTGTGGATTGTCATATCCATGCTCCTAGTCCACTTACAACTATTTCTCCAATACCCATTGACCTTGATCTGTCAGTTTCTAAGCCTATTCTTGCTCCTGATGCTCCTAAGCCTATGAGGCTTGTTATTACATGCTCTTCCACATCTGTGCCTATTGTAGTAACACATGATGTGTATCCTACTTCTACTCATATTCATGGCTCTTTTGAGAAGCATACCATTGCATTTGGTTCTCACATGCTCCATTCTATGGGTTTCACTAGTGGAGGTATTGACATACATTCACAGGGTATTGTTTCTCCTATTCCACATGTTAAGTGGAATTCTCACCATGGCATTGGTTTTCAAGTAGGTACTTCATTGGGATCACACATTGTCAGAGCTCCTACTTTTGTTCACTCGACTCTTATCGAGGATCATGAGCTCCACATGAGTTCTACACCTTCACTTAGGCTTGAGAAACTTGAGATTTTAGCTTTCAGACATGATCGACCTGACACACATTTTGATGTTCCTTTGTATGAACCCATTATGAATTTTAGACCAAGTCATATGTAGGCATATTCTTCATCTATACATATTGATTTAGGGTGTATATATTATCACTTGTGGTGGAGACATAGGAATTCCTTAAGAGGACTATATAGGCATGGCTCCTCCACCATTCACCCTCTTGCTCCACTTGCTATACCTTCGCATTGTAATGCTCTTTGTATTAAGCATTTGTTTAGCAAGTGTAGTGTATCCCTCGTGTTGGTTGAGAGATTTTATATCTGTATTTAAACATTTTGGCTATGTTGAAAATATCTCTTATGGGGGAGCTATTCTAGTGAAGCCGAGTTCTATTTTTTTAGTGTTCGAGTAGTTGATTTTGGGTAACTCATACAAATCTATGGTATCACTCTATACATTCAACAATATGGGAGGGTGTAGTATTGATAATACTTATTTGGGCTTCGTGTACTTGCCTTGTTACCTTGGATTTTCTTAGATCATGACACTCCTATTTATTTGGATCTCATGTCCTTACCTTGTTCCCTTGGTCATTGTTCTTGAATCGTGACACACCTATTGGTAGCAGACTGGTTTTACTTCTTCAGGTTTGTGTCTTTTCCTTATTACCTTAGTTTTTCTTGGATCATGGCATTCCAATTTATTTGGATCTCGTGTCCTTTCCTTGTTGTCTTTTTTGTTCTTGGATCATGGTACACCTAATTATAGCAGTTGATTGATTATGTTTGGTGTTTTTTTTACACTTTCAACATCACTCTATTGGAAGTCTCCTTATATAGAGTTATTTTGGTTAAGCCCAAAGTGTTAGTTTTTTTAGATCTATGATTGAGCAAAGTGGATTCGCACCACAATGCACCTAAACTTCTTTAGCATTGTATGATTTTTCCGAGTCGAGCTTCTTGGGATACATTACAATGCGTTTTTACTCTTTTTACTTTGTTGTTACTGATTTTGGGTACCTTACATTGTCCCTTTTTCCTAGTTATTGTACATGAGTACCTCATTCGGCCTAGTTACCAAGACTCATACTGGGACATGCCACTTTTATTTTGGCCCCTAGCTTCACTTAAGGGGGATGCTAGAGTAGGTATTTGCCTTAGCTCATGTTCACCTAGGTCCTTTATTTACCTTTATTTTATTTATTCTCACCCACTTATGTGTGTGGATACTTATTTTATCTTATTTAGATATTAGGAGATATTATCTAGTTGTTATGTATAGTTATTTCCTTGATCTATGGTATTGACTAGATCCTCGATGACTAGTTCTTTTATGAATATTTCTTTCCTTGATTTATGGCTTGATCTACGACCTAGTTCTTAGATTTTTATTCCTTACCTATATAAGTAAGGCCCATTATCATTGTATTTCATTGATTTTCGTAATAATATATGATATTTTTTCTCATTTGTTTGCAAAGGCTTTATTAAATTTTTCTCGATTTAATTGCTTTTACCTTATTGATCATGGTATTTGATTAGCATATGAGTTCTTGGCTTGGTACGATTTGGTTATCATTCCTTTTAATTATTCCCTATGTTCAATTATCATATCTTAAATTATTTTCTCCATCCAAACAAATATTACCCCTTTTATAATATACAAGAGGTAGTTCAACCACAACACCCTTTTATTACAATGATTAATTAATTTGTTCATATTATAATCTTCGCATACCCATTTTATTGCATTAACTTAAACATACCTTCTATTATTATTTTACATACATTTCATCCCTTTTTACACATTTATTGTTTACAAGGGTAATATAATATTTAATATTTCACCTCTTTAATATTTATTGAGTAGTTATTAATGGATAGCGATTTATTCATTTAACATTCCCCATGTTAATGAGTTACTTGACCTCGATTAGCTAGAGAGGTGTATCTATAACACAATTCAAAAACATTATGTTTAATCATCTCTCGTATAACATTATCATGGATCAAATTCATTAAATATAAAATACATAAAATCATTAAAATGAGGCATAGTATTTTATTGCAAACTTAATAAATTGGTTATAAGAAACAAATGGATGCATTGTATAATTCCCTTTGGTAAACAAATAGTCTAATATCCTAAACATAAAAACTCACTAAAATAATTTTTAGAATGAAGAAGGAAATCTATTATATCAAGTACAAAAATTATAAGGGTTGGGTATTTATATAAAAAGACAACATGACATGTAATGGAAGTTAAAACATCAATTGAAATTAAATTAAATAATTCCTTTTCCTAATTTTTATAACAAAATAATATATCGCGTGCTTAAAAATTCCTATTTATTATAGGTATTCACTTTTTCTCTTACATTATGATTCCACCAATAATGCATCCATAGGAATCACAAGTTTAATATTGATAATGATATTAAATTTATCACGATTATTAAAATTGACATAAAATTCTATAACATTTCCTTAACAAATAATTTAATTTAAATTATAATATTAGTTTAATAATAAGGGTCATTTCTCCCTCTATAAAACCCTAAATCCTATTTTAAGTTTTTACCAAGTAAGAAACTATCAAAATTTTAGAACTATGATTTAAGAAACAACTATTAATACTTTGTAAACTACCCACACATGTACCCATTATAATATATTTAACATTAAAATATTGTATTCTATTCAATATTAGATGGCTCAAATATAGACAAGACATGTGTCCCCAAATGTGTTGTGATGTGCTTAAAATACTTAATCAATATAATGGTACTTAACACTAACATACTTAGTAGATTTTTTAAAAATATTTATTTAACTTACTATTTTATGAACAATACATTCTCTTAATTCTTATATAATTTCATGTGGGCTTATTCGTCCAATTTGTTTCAAGTGTGTAATTTTTATATGATCACTATATCTTTACACTATAAAGTAGTAATTATTTCTTTATGTAAATTTTAAGGTCTATTATAATTTTATCCTATACTACAACACTAATCTATGCAGTAGAAGTTCCATATCCTAAACATGCACATATATTTTACCAAGTTAGAGTAAATATCTATACACTATAAAGTAATAATTATTTCTTTATGTAAATTTTGAGCTCTACTATAATTTTATCCTATACTACAACACTAATCAGCAAGGGAGGCATCACCAACTTCATGGAGAAGGTTCAGGGCCACGATCAAAGCATCTCAGTGCGTTTTGCGAAGGATTGGAAGGAGCGAACTGTGGAATATGGGGGACATAAGATATTGGTCAACGAGGAGCTTAGCATGGAGGGCTACCATTTTTTTAACAAAAGGGTCGACAGAGATGCTGAAGAGAGGAGATTTGTGGAGGGAACTGAGAAGCTGATCTATGTTACCACGGGCCTGCTTGTTAGCTTGATCCCTCCACCTTATGATGAGGTTACTCGCATGATGATACGATTCATTTCTTTGGAAGGGAGGTTTGTCACCGTACCTGCTAAGCACCTTATCTTCCTCAACCACTTCCACAGGAATCACATGGTATGTTTCCCCCATTATTTGCTTAACTCTCTTGAGCGCTCCATTTTGGAGTTTCAAAAGCATACCCGGGTGGTTCCTTTACACCAGGGGCTTATTTTACTACTGCATAAATTATGTCTTCTTTGGTATCCTGGTCTCCCTTCCTCCCCTAGCTCAGTTCCCCCTCTGCTGGTTCAGCTGCCGCTAGCCCCATCTCTCCACATTCTACCCCCACCACCACTACTGTCACCCCCCTGCCAGCCGTCCAGGCTTCTTCTTCCATTCCCCCTACTGCTGCTCCCGCCCCTTCACTTCCACCTCGGCCAGACCGGTCACCAGGTCCTCTAGAAGGCTTAACCTTGATACCCTTGCTGTGGGGAAGGGTCCTCATGAAATTGAAATTGCACATGACCTCCTGAATATTAGCAGTGCTAGTCCCCGGGATGTGCATATGGAGAGCTCTACAAAAAGGCCGGAATTCTTAGAAGGCGATAAGGCTGAAGTGAAGGATGAGGTTAAGAACTTGGCAAAACAGAAAGGTAAGAGGAAGAAGGAGGAGGAGGTGGCTATTGATAACAGCCAGATTGAAGATATCTACAAGAAGCTAAACTCCTTAGACTCCCATTTAGGGAAGGCCAAGACTCGTCATGATTATAATATGGCCATTTTTAGTGCGATTGAAGAGTTCATTGAGCAGCATGTCTGAAGTGTCTCCAATCTCAGCGGAGTTCCGGCAACACTTTGGGGCACTGATAAGGAAAGCAAAAGGACCATTGATCAGCTGGATAAGACTGACGCTGCCCACATGACAACTTTGGGAATGTTCAAATCCTGGAAGAACATCAAATCCAACATCGACAAAGCTGCCAAGAAGTAATTGTAGGTGCTTTAGCTGCTCTTGTATGTATTTTTTGTTGTTTTTTTGTGGTCTCTTTGCTGCTTTTTTGCAGAGTTTTTGTTGTTTTTGTCTTGATGGGGTAGCTGTTTTTTGGCTACTTTGGGCTTCATTGTCACACTTGGATTCTGATCCTTTTTATTTTGGTTTTAATTCCTATTCTGGCTCCTAGGCCCTCTTTTGTTCACAAGGGTATAGTCCCTTTCAAAAAACTATTTGCCAATAATAATAATAAAAATGTAGTAGAAGTTCCATATCCTAAACATGCACATATATCTTACGAAGCTAGATTAAATGTTTAATCACTTGAATGTGTTCATTGATATTCGAGGTTTTATAATTATATTATAATTATTGAAGTATATTGAAATAGCTACCATGTGTAGAAGGGGGTCTCGCATAACCTTAGTTTTATGTCCAACATACATGATATGCACCTTAATAACTAATTTTTCTTATCTATTTATTTAATCATCAACAATATACATCTAAAGGGATTCAATTATTTTGATATAAATAAAAATAATCATGTATTTATTAAATATATAATATTTTTGAAAGTGTGAAGTTGATGTAATTGCATAATTAACATCAAGTTGGACTTATAACTAATAAATATTCAAATATACTAGGACAATAAAAATTATAAATAACTAGCTCCTTTCCAATTTTCGATGTTTATATATACATATAAAAAGAAAGGGATAATTCATATCATCATTTTAAAATGTAATGTCCAATTGTTATCATGATTACATAATCTAAAATTTCATGGAATAAATTATTGTTTGTTATTTTATTTCATGTATGTGTTTGATTATTTTTAAGTAACTATTTTCTTTATCTTTTCTTTCTTAATAAATTTAATATACAATCATAGTTTCATACTCAATATATAAATAATATATGGAGGTTCTCCATACCAACTTTCAACCTTTTGTTGTAAGTTAGTCTAAACTTATAAAAATAATATAATCTCACTATATTTTGGTAGACAATTTGTAATTTATGATTACATCACCTCATTATATTTTTGTGATGGATTCAAGATTCTAGTTATTTTTCTAGGAAAAACAATTGGTTCTCAATGAGTTTTTTTATTAATTTAATGGAATATGAGTTGAAAACCTAGGAATGGGAGGTTAAATTTATGGTACAAAAGGGTTAGGTGATCAAACGTTTTATGTAGATTTGTGTGGAAGAAATTGATTTGTGTGTTAATGAGGATTTTTCGTACACATTTTGGGAAGGAAATTCTATTGAGGCTACCAACAATTGAGGATTCTCAAAAGTAACATAAGACTGATCTTGAAGATCTGTGAAAAACCTTATTAGCATAAAATGACCCTTTGAGAATGATATTTTTGTAGAGTAATATTCATAAACTAGAGTGAAGAAGGAAAATGATTGAGAGCTACCATAGTATAATAACACAAGATAAATGAAATAAATCACCTTAAATTTATTGATATTGAAGAATTTTCTTGTTTCCTTTACAATTTAAGGTTTTCTAGTCATGTTACGGTTTGTGAAATGTAGAAGTGGGATTTGAGTAGGTTTGAATGAAAATTGGTGGAATTTGTGTTTGAAATAATGAGTTATACCATAGTTAATACTACTGGAGTGCATTCATGGGTTACATTAAATGTTGTTATTATGGGAGGAATCTAGGTGAATATTTTAATGAATTGGTCACTAGTGATGGCTCCAACCCTAATGTATATAAATGTTTTGATACATCATATATAGAGTATCATATATTTGAAGAAACAACTCAACATGTGCATATGTGTAAAATTATGTGAAAGTATAAGGGTATAACCTCATTTGAAGAAAAAGTGCAATTTATTTTATAAATATATTGTTTGAATGAGAACATACCTAGTATAGGAAATATGATACTAGACAATATGCAATGAATTTGAATGTGTTGAAGATATAATTTTGAATAATTTCAATATTTTGAGTTCAAACAAGATTTTTTTTTTTGGGTTGAAAGAAATCAAATAAGAGCTGATAAAAGGGTGTATTGGTGTATGAAGATAGGTCCTAACCACATTGAATTTTCACAAAAGAAAACTTTATTCATGTGATTCAATTTTATAAAGTATATCTAAAGATTTTTAGTCAATGTAATATCCCCTCCTTGGTTTTTAGGTCCTCAAGGTTTCATTTGGCTAGAACTTGATCCATGATCTCCCATAGGGACTTGAGAGGGTGAAAATTAATAACCCTCACACAACCTAAGAAGGGCGCACTATTTTTACCTTAATTTCAAATCAAATATATAATTCCTTATAGTTATAGTATAAAAAGTGTATCTATCCAAAACAATGAGAACATTTTAAGTAAAATAAAGAGCCAAAATATTTCCAAAATATAAGCTATGTATCACATGATCATTTCTATGGTCCAAGAGATTATCATTTCCCACCATTTTATAGGGAATTGTTGGCCATTTTTTTATTGTATTGTTATTGATGTCAATCAAAATGTATGGAAAAGGGTGTCATGGTTATGTATGAGTCTCTATCAAGTGTCAATCAGATGTCAAACATGAAGGTTGATTGGTAGTGTCAAGATTTGGTGAGTTCAGTAGTTTCTGGTGCATGGTTGAGTATGCCAAGTCACAAGATGAGTATTTTTGAGGTTATTGGGTGATTTTATGATGTAAAAATGGAAGGTATGGTGTGTCATAAGAGTGTATGGGTCTCGCATATGGTCAACATGGTCAGTTATTTATTGAGTAAGGTCATTCCAAGATTTTTTCTATCCCCTGGAGCAAGCGTAATGAGGTAGAGATATGATATTTGGAGATGATGAGTATTTTTGAAGAATATTAGAAGAATATTTATAGTGTACTTGAGGTTTGTGATGAGTTTTAGGTCATAATTCAAATGTTAGATGCATATTTAAGGTCATTGGGAAGCTACAGGTGAGGAATAGGGAGTTTGGCATAGGTAAGTCACTATGACTGGAAATTTTAAGGAATATATGAGATATTTGGTGAATTTTTTAAGTTATAATATGTTTTCATGATGCTTCATGAAAATTTTCATGTCATTCGAAGAAGGAATTGCAAGTTATGCAAGTTTTGGCAAAACTAGGTAAGAAACAATGTGTTTTTGTGACAAAAGTTGACCTTCTGATGCTTGTTGTGGACTGTATGCTTTTCATGGGGACATGATATATTTGGAATATAATTTTAGGTCAGTTATTAAGGTTTTGAAAAAATAATGAGGTTGTTTTATTATCACATTTTTATGAACGATCGTTAAGAAGATAAAGTGGTTTGAAACCCTAACTAAACCCTAGCTAGAAGGTGTTTGCATTAGAAGAGGTATTGTGAGCTTCTTTTTATTTATTATTAAAAATTGATTACTAGATATTTTAATGACTCTTCAAAATTTATAGAAAGTTATGTTAGTGTATGTGGGTCCCAATTTGAAAATGCTAGATTCTCAAGAGTACCAAACTTTGGGAAACATTGTACAAATAAGGTATGTATAAATTATAATTTATTAAATCCCAAGATTTTTTTATTTATTTTAATGAAGGTATAAGGTCATGATCATAGTTTAAAAAGTGCAAATTATGCCATGTCTTTGTTGACTGGTTTTTGGGGTAGTTTGGAGTAGATGTCCGTAAAATTGAGATTGCAAGAGATGCGGGGGAGTCGGGACTCTATTCAAGTTATGTTATGAAGTTGGTTAGGAGATAATTCCATTTATATATCAAAATTGAATATTTAAAAAGGTAATCAGAAGTTATTATTTGTTATTTGATGCTAAATTTTGGAGGATGCCCGTTCTAGCATGGTGCATGTAACTACATGAGGTAAATTGATGATTCCAATTTGTTAAAGCCTAATGAATGTTGTTTATGGACTATGAATATTTTTAAATAATTTTTAACTATTTTTTTAATCTTGGAAGTTATTTTTGGTATGTTGGATCAAGTTTAGCTAAGTGACAATTCTTGATTCCAAGAAGAGATAAAAACCAAATTGTAGAGATGGACTTGGTTGAAATCTGTTCGCTTAGAGTTGTAAGGAGTTATTATATGTTATGTAAATTTAATTAAGATATATTTTAAATAAGGTATGTATTTTCTCATGATGAGGTGTTTTATTCAATATTTCAGGTTGATTTGTGAAGAAGTGTGTAATGGATGTTTCAAGACAATCTTATTCTTGTTGAAGTATTGTGATGGTTGAAGCATCAAATGGTTGAGTTGATGATTTATATCACATGGAAAGTGAAGAGGGGTGAATTTTTAATCTATTGAATTATTTTTTAGGTCTTGTAATTTACAATGAGAATTGTTATCATCTCAGTTTGGAAAACATGTTTTTGGGTAAGCATGTTTTAGTAAAGTCAAAAATGGTTGTGGAATGAACCAAGGGATGTTTCATGAGATGTAACTAACGTATATTTTTTTACAAGTATTTAAATTTACATATAAATATCACATGCCATATTTTAGTTCATCATGAGGGGTATTAAGGCCCAACGTTAGATTCAGGTGTTGGAAGAAACTATTTGGTAAAGGTAATGAGCTAGTGTACCTCTTAAAAAAATAATTTGATTGGTCCATGATAATTGCAGATATGAATGATTTGTAATGTTATTTTTAAAAAAATAATGATTTCTATAGCTTGGGTAAAAATATTTTTGGGATTAAGGTATTTTTTTCATCCCAATGTAGGGGTGGAAAGTGTGTTTTGGGTAGGCCAAAATATTTGGGTCATATGTGACCACCGTAATAAATGTAATTACATGTTATAAATGTTTATTGGTATAATTTATTATAAGGGACCGACCTCCTTTGGTTTTGTGATTTTGTTTCATATAAAAGTGAAGTTTAAGATCATTTGGTGAGCTAGTCTTGTCGTGGTGGGAAGTGCGACCTGAGGGGATTGTTTTGAAGGAATGAAGACATGAATTGAAGGTTGATAATATTTTTCAGATTGAGGAAGGTTTGAAATATTTTACAAGCAAGACAATTTGATAAGGAAGAAGATTGAGTGAGTTTGAAGACCGAGGGTTTGACCTAGGGTTTGTGAGCTGAATATGTAATCTCCATCGCAAATAAATTTGGTGCTTCACTAAATTAGTGGTCAGCGCTCCTTGTATGGTTGTTTCTCTACTAAACTATGGGTTGGTTCTCCTTATGGGGTTGGTGTCTCACTAAATTTTAAACATTTCAATATAATGTTTTAGTTTCAAAGTGGGTTTTCGTTGCCATGAGGGTTTTCCACTTAAATATTGTTTCTATGAGATCTCTTGCATGTGTTATGGTTATTTGAATGCATTGTGTACACTTAATTTGATATGTTTGAATGTATTTGAAAAGATGAATGTTATTTATTGCTGAAATTAATGGTAAATGAATTAAGTAATTTTTAGGACTGATTCACCTCCCTCTCAATCCATTGTGCTTCCAACAATTGGTATCAGAGCATGTCCTTGTGAAGCAAGTATAATAACTTGAAGGATATCCTAGAAGAACAATATGGCTAAGAAAATTAGGAAAGAGAATCGGGATTGAAATCCATGGCCAAGAAGGATGAAGAAACTATAAATGATCTCAAGATACATATGGAGAAGACCATTTCACATCCGAGAACAAAGGAAGAGGAATGTGAAATATTGATAAACAAGCCTTGTGATGTGAGTTTACATGGCTAGTTGACTTCAAAAAGGTGGCATTTAATTTATAAGAAGATTTGACATTTCATAGAATCGATAACATCATATTGAAGACTGTAATCAAAGATAAGTCTGCAACACTCAAATATAGAGAATAAGAGTCTCTGTCAAGCTTAGAGAAGAAATTCAAACCCTAAAGATTAAGTATGTTGAGAACCCTATTCATGTAGATCTTGCAGTTGTACCTAGTTCTAAATGAAGTGAAGATGATGATTTTCATGGAAATAATCCCTATTCAAATCATAATCCTATTAGACAACCAAATTTAATGAGGTATGTAAAATTTCATGGTTATTGTTATGCTTGCAATGGTTATGGTCATAGAGCAAGGGATTGTAGAAATATTTCAGTTGTGTGTACCCTTGGAGAAATGGAAAAGATCACAAGAGTGATCATTCAAAGGAAAGGAAAGATGTTGTTTTTCATAGGTGCCTTCACAAGGGTCATATTGCAATATTTTTCTCTCATGAATCATCTAGACAAGTTCATAAGGTTATTTATGACAAAGTGAAAGAAGTGTGGATGCCAAAATCAGTCAAAGGAGAATACGTTTCACTCAATCAAAAGGCAACCAAGGAGGGTTCAAGGTCAAAAAAAGATGACAAGAGGCCTAATCATGTAAAAGAGGTCAAGGAGTTTGAGTCAAAGGTGAAGTGAAGTAATCATCTGTTCTTGAGAAGTTGAGAAGATTTAGAGTTTGGGATACCTAAAGGGTTATGAGCTATGTTAAGTGATTCATATGTGAGATTTGTGTTTCACCACATAGAAGTGTTGTATGACAAAACAATGTAAAAGGTAAAGGTAAGGTACATGAGGAATACCTAGAGGTTGTGAAGAGGTTACACACCATTGTTGAAGACCAAGATGATTGTAGAGCACTCCTTTTTGTCTTGGAAGGACTACCTGAGAAGCAAAATAATACCACAAAATAGATTTAATATCATAGGTCAGTGGATTACCTAGTGTGAGCTATATCCAGGAAGTGGGGTTCTTCCTCAAAGGCTTTAATACAAATTAATGATGATAAATATCATGAAATGGAAATAACTATTGTAGTTATATGATTTTGGTATCTCACACAACACAATAGTCTAAATCTAATCTAAATGAATATAAGATTAAATAGATAAGAATAGTCAGTTGTCAGGTTCTATAGGTATGACATAGGGAAGAAAGAAGGTTTGAATGAAGTCTTTGGAGGTTTTGGACTGTTCTGGGTGGAGGAATGAGCTTACTGGACTAAGGGGAAAATGTCGGACACAAAGATAAATTCGGTTGAGGAACTGATGTCGGTCACTTGTTATAGCCAGGATCAGCTGGGTAACCGATCATGGTAGGGGAAATTTGGTTTCAAAGGCATAAAGGAGGTTGATTTGGGGTCTATGTGATTGCACAAAGTATTATGGGGTATTAGGTAGGGTGTAGGAAAAGAGGTGAAGACTCAAAGAAGAGTAAAAGGGGTGGTTAAAAGGGTAGAGTGGTTCTGGTTAGTAGGACAGTAGGTGAATGGTCTACAAAAGGTATCTGGGAGAGGAAGTAGGTGATTAGAAAAAAATGAAGGATCTAAAACCAAAGCTAATGAAATCAATAACCTAGTTAATAATACTTATTAGAGATTTAGAGATTGGTAGAAGGTGGTGGTTTGTGGGTATGCATAGGAGAGATAAGCTGAGATCCAGTTCTACAGCAACGAAGGCTGAGTTCTTCTTCATGCGAATGGTTGAAGCGTATGAAGTCATAGACTAGTTGTTGGTGGAGAGTTTGGTTCTCTGGTGCTCATTTGATCATCGTGGTGTTGATCAATGCCCAATATGTGAGATCAAATAATGATAATTGAAAATAAGAACTTGGGAAAAGAGTTAAAAATGCTTATTTAAAGGAACCAATTGTGGTTCCCGAGCGATGTCGGACAACGAATAACTCGGCATCGCTTAGGGAGATATAGTATTATTTTCTGAAAATAACCTTTTCTCTCCCTTTTTGGTGTGAGTCAATAATTATTATGGGTTAGAAGTCTTGATTCTCATTAAATCATGTGTGAAATTAGTGGGAGAGGTAGTTGGTAATTAATATTAGGTTTAGAAGAAGTCTCAGTTGGTTATGGGGGGTATTGACTTAGTATTAGTTATTAAATGGGCTTGGAATGGGTCCAAGGTGAGGTGGAGGGGTGAGGTAATAATTAATCTAATATAGGTAATTAGATTAATAAAAATATGTGAAATGGGTCATGGTAAGGGGGTATGTAATAAAAGGGGACCTAGAGGGTGTTGTCCCAATTTTGGGTGTCTACATTTTCCCTTTTTTATCACGTAGCTTGTACTAATGAGTGATGATGACAAAAACAATAAGTGGATGCCCCATATATGGGTGGAGGTTATCCCCCTCAAACTAGGAACTAATGTAGTGGAAGGAAAAATTGGTGATGGGTTTGATAAGGTGGTAGGTGATGAAAAATGGGGTTATGTGAAGGTATAAGCAATAGTGATGATAGGGTGATCGAAAGGTGGAGGAAATCAAATGCACACATGCTTAGAATGCAACAAGGTACAAGGTTGAAGAGCACACAACGCTAACTCATCAATGGTCAATAGTTTATCCAAATAAGGGTGATGTGGTCTAGGTATCCAAGGTATAGGATGTGATCTTGGAAACACAATGGGGCTAGGTGCAGGAACAGGTATAGGTGTGTTCCAAAACACCAAAAGGTTTGGTCTGGTCAAGATAAATGTCATGAAATAAGGCAAGGTAAGGTTGGTAGGCTAAACAACACAGGTAGCATTATCACACGATAGAGTGAGTAAGTGATTTTGATTTTCATATAGGTGAGGTCGGGTTGGCAAAGGTATATAGGTAAGGTCATGGGTAAGGCCTAGGTGAAGGAAAACATGCCCCTAAGTATCTCGTAGGGAGTTGGTGAGGTGGTGAGGCTATTAGGTGAGCATGTAGGGAGGTTTTAGGGTTATGTCAGCTACAAAAAGGAAAGCAAGAGAAAACATTAGGGAAAAGGAAGCATATTGGGTTATATGCAGGATGATCGATATCGGTTCAGAGGTAATCGATGATGGTAGGGTGACCAATGTTGGTCACCTAAGGAAAGAACTGATGAAAAATAGTCACCAAAATAAAGAGATAAAAACAAAATCCCACCAAAACATTCTCATTTGAGAATTGGCTGAGTTGGAAAACAAGTAGTGGGAGGTTAATTATGAGGAAGATGAAAAATAATGCCAGAGACTGATTTGGTGAGAGATAAGTCGGTGGAGGAGGTGATTTCTTGGCCCCATGTGTAGCTATCTGATTGGTTGGAGAGAAGGGAGATATTTGACATGGAATAGGTAGAGGAAAGACTAGGGGGTGCTCCATTTCAGGCTCCAGCCATCCCAACACGGAGGCGTCGATGAGAAGAGGGGGGATTTGGGATTTAAGCTTGGTTTTGTAGAATTATAGGTACTGGAAATGCAAATTTTATTGTTAAACTTTCTCATCAAATTATGGGTTAGGAATTTATATATATTGTGTTTGGTTTCATTTTCATTGTATTGTTATCATGGAAATTAGATGTGGGTATGATTGATAATGTTATGTTTTGATTTAATTTTCAATGTATTGATATTATGGAAATTATATGTATAGACATGGTGATGATGTATGGTTTGGTTTGGGTTTAATTTCCAATGTATTGATTTTATTAAAACTAAATGTAGGCATGGTTGATGTATGGTTTGGGATGGTTTAAATTTCCAATGTATTGATGTTATAGAAATTAGATGTAGGCATGGTTGATGATATAAGGTATGGTTTGGTTTAATTTATAATATATTGATATTATGGAAACTAGTTATGGGGTGGGAGAGTGGATAGGTAAGATAGGAAAGTCAAATAGATCATGTAGGAGGGGAAAATAATGGCCGAGCTAACCTTAGAAGAACTCATGCTTGTAAATTACTGCCTACATATCCCTTGAAAAAGGGGCCTTAGGCTGATGTAGTTCCCATAAGATAGGGAAGAATAAGATGGTGGTAGGTAAGTTGGGTAGGATTGGGTAAGGTAGATTGTGGTAAGGTAGATTGGGTAAGATTGGGTAAGATAGATTGTGGTAAGGTAAGTTGGGTAAGATTGGGTAAGGTGGATTGTGGGAGATAATTTAAGTAATATAGATAATGGTAAGGTAAGTTTATGATGTTATTTGATTTAATCTCCAATGTATGATGGTATTATAGGAACTAGATGATGGGTATAGGTGTGGGTGAGACAAGAATAGAACCAATATATTCGATGTCGATGGTCTCATCCTGTTGAAGAAGTAACAAGTAAACAAAGGGGAACCAAAAAGAAGTGAAATGCTCCATAGTTGGCAAGGACCATAACAGCCATACCAAATAGGCTTATGAACATAAACCTCTTGAGATATTTCATGATTGATAGGCATATGGTTAAAAGAAGTCGAATGATCACAAAGTGTTGCATGAGCGCCACGTCCCTGGAGTAGATAGGAGAAAATAAAATAGGGTAAGGCGGATTGGTTTATTTAGCATAACCTTGTTGTGGGACAACATGCCCCTTCTGCAAGATACCCAAAACTAGCATAGGAAATTCCATGACCAAAAGTTTGTATTTTTCTTCGTTTTTTTTTACATTTATAGACTGATCGATTTGGAAATTCTTTATTGGGATGAATAGTAGTGTCTCCTTGAGGTCTTTGTGAAGTTGATCGATGCGGGAAACTCTAAGTTTTTTTTTAGAAAATACAGATTAGTCTTTTTTTATAGACTAAGTATAGGATGTGGCTAGATTTTTATAGTTTTCCTTTGAGGGAGAAGTCTACTTATAACAACAATAGAGAGACATAGATGTTCATTTAAGGGAATCATCTATTTGTGAGAATTTTGACTCAAGGAGTATAATTTTTTATCCTAAAGTTTTTGCATTTTTTTGCACTTGTAGTCATGGAAAATACTATAAAGGAGTATAGGACTCTTTTATGAAGCCAAAACCATAACACAAAAAAGGTTATCTATGAAAGAGGGGTTTCAAGTGATGAATGATCATGAGATTTGTTGTCTCCCAAAAATTGCTTTTTGTTTTCAAAGTTAAATTCAAAATTTCAAGCTCTCACCCTCCTAAAGTATTTAAGCCAAGTTGAAAGTTTGAAGAGATAGAAAAATCCATGCCCTAGAGTTGTTTCAAATCCCCAGTCTGCTTGTTTTGATATATTTTCCGTTTTCTTGACTAGATGCGCGAAATTTTTATTTTTGTCCTCATTTAAAAGAAATTGTCAATATTTCTATGCCCCTATATTGTTGAACCTTATATTGTTTTCAATTCCTCGAATCACGAAAGAAATTTGAAAATCGGGTGTGAAATGGTGGATTTTTCTTCTTCTCTGCATTTTTTTCCATAGTCAGGAACGATGGGCATTTTCTTCCCCATCAAATTTTAGCCCCATCATTCATAGGTACATGGATATCCTAATTGGAAGTGGGTTGAAGGAGAAATTTGTGTTTTTGAGCCTCTTTGTAAAAAAGGTGAAAAGTTAAAAAGTGACCCGCAGCCCCGATCAAGCTTAAAGAAAAAGTCAAATCTTGAGCCTACAGTCAAAGGAGTCAAATCAGGGAGGCACACCATTGGGGGATTTGAGATTTTGAGCCTCTTTGTAAAAAAGGTGAAAATTTAAAAAGTGACTCATAGCCCCAATCATGTTATAAGGGAGAAAGTCAAATATCAAGCCCACATCGAAGGTCAAAGTAGGGAGGTGGGCCGGTGGAGCAATTTGTGTTTTTAAGCCTACATAAAAAAAAGGTAAAATTATAAAAGTGACCCGTGAATCCTTTGCTAATCAAGTGAAGCCACGTGTCATGACCATATCAAAAGCAGGTGAGCAGGCCAAAATGTTCCAAAATGCCATTTCTCCAAAAGGCACAAAATGCAAAAGGCATCCTCTGCGCCCGTTCAAGTAAATTTCTCCCATGTGTATGACTCTGATTTAAGGTTTCAAAAGCAAGATGAATGGTTCAAATTCAAAGTTACAAAACAAGTGTAATAGCTGCATTATGAAAAGTGGTTTTTCCGCCATTGGCATTTCTTTGTGAATCAAGAATCCAAATGGACACAAATGATTGAAAATAAATTTTAAACTATTTCTTGCTAAAAAAGAATAAGTTGTAATTATTTCTTGGAGGATATGAAATGGCTTCTTCACACCATTGTAGAGCATTGGCAATTGATTTTGGAAACTCAAGAGTATATTGTACTTTGAGAGAACAAAGGAGATAGCCATTTTCTTCTATTTCCCCCTTCTTCTCAAATTCCTCCATTTCTCCACTATGTACAATTTTTGTTTAAGCAACAATACAAGAAGAAGGATTTTGTAGCCTCTTTGATGAGGATATTTCAGAAACTTTGAGTTCGCAATCTTATCTCATCTTGTTGCCATTTGCAGGGTTATTTCTTCTCATGAATGCATGTGACGAATTTTCTAACTAGTGTGTGCAGGAATCTGATTTCCTATCTGCAACATTCATTTTCCCACCTCTTTTCTTACTCCCTTTCCTATTTTCAAAAAAATTCTCTCTTGCAAGTATCTGCAAGCTTTTCCACAGGGTCAATGGAGTGCCCCTATTGGATCCCCGGCCGAAAGGCCACCATAAAAATCCACATTTTCTCGTGCATGCATATACGGTAGCTACACCGGTTAAGTAGAGGGACATAGATTCCCATAGCGTTGGCAAGGAATCTGTAATTTTTCCACATGAAAAATTTCCTCACCAACTATTTTTGGCACCCACTATGGGGTAGATTTAGCAGCATCTGCACCTTGAATGTGACCGCAAGGTAAGAAAATTCAAAATTCAAAAAAGAGAAAAATTCTAGAATTTGAATGGCTATATGAGGCACATGGATTAAATTCATGGCTATTTTGGGAAATCCTCCTGTTGAAAGACCTAAATTTCTCTTCCACATCCAAGAATACATTGCTTCATATTTGAGGGAAGTTATTTGGCATAATAGACAAAGTGCCAATCACTACTTCATTTCCACGAGAATTATGGACCTTGAAGAAGAACACGCTATTGAATTGGAGAGGCAAAGACAAATTCCAGCACTGCAAAGAAGAGCATAGATTTTCAAGATGAAAGATAGAAGATACACATGACAATAGAGACAAGGAGGACAAATTGATCCCATTTTTGAGGAACTTCAAAGGAGATGAGCTAGTCGAATCCGCAGGCCTCCTTTTCAAGATAATCGGCCACGTTGGGAACCTGAGTGTTGCCAATCCTTTGGATGGTGAATTTCCATACATCAACGAGAACCTTGAAGATTTCACCGACGTAGAGACCGAAGAAGAAGCTAGAGAAAGAGAAGCAAGAACCGACAAAGAAATAAGAGCTCAACTCAAAGAAATCAAGAGACTTCAAGCGAGGCAGATGAAAGAGCAGCAAGTAGAAGCCACAACCTTAGTAAGGATAGAAGATAGAAACAGACATAAAATGGGGGATCATGATCGTGAGCGTGAACGAGCTCCCCGAATCTCGTAGGCCTAATGTACCATGGGTTGGAAACACTTTGGTCCACTAGCTCTTTCTCAATAACTCAATGAGCTACCGAGAAGCTCAAGAAAAAACTTCCCAAAATTTAGAGGGGATGGTTCTCAACTCCCTGAAGAGCATGTAGCAACATTTTTACTACTTGCGGTGTTTGGGTGTTGAGGATGAAGATGTGTCATCGACTCTTTGGGAGTCACTTCAAGAAAAGGCTTCCAAATGGTTATTCATGCTACCCTTGAGGGTTGTCACCTATTGGGAAGATATAAGAAGTACATTAGAACACGGTTCAAGACCACGAGAAGATTGTCGGATCTTTTGGTCCAATTGGTACAAATAAAGAAAGAAACCTTCAAGTCAATGAGGGAATTTGTAGCGAGATATGATAGAGTGATAAGAAGCATCCCTGAAGATGTGGTTCCTCCCTTAAAACATTTGAAGAGGTTTTTCATCAGTGCTCTACAATCAGAAGTAGGTTTCTTCCTTAGAAGAGCCCAACCAAGAACATTGAGGCAAGCCCAAGACTTTTCAATAGAAACCAATGATGATCTAATCCTTTCTAGAAAGGTGAAAGGCCCCAATGGAAAACAAAAGGGTTAGAATTCAAACTTTTTCACCACAGATCTAATGTTCCAAAAAATGGCAAATGACTTGGTTGCCTTGAAGAAGCAGCTATCTCAGATCACAATGTGAAATACTTTAAGGAGACCAAACCCTCCAGATAGGCCAAGGATTTCTCCACCTCCTCATCGGATTACTCTTGAAGCACCACTAGTCAATGCCATCTGTGACACCAAAGAGCCAGAGGAGGAAGTAGAAATTGATGAAACTAAAGAAGAAAACATGGAAGATTATGAAAAATATCTTGAGATTGAGGAAGTTGATATGCACAATGGCCTGATTGAGTATGTTGATGATGAAGATGAAGGTGATGAAGAAGTTCCAAGTTTCTCATGTGTTTTTTTCACTCGTGCTCAATCTAAGAAAGGGATTTCAGCCCCAATAGTTGTAGCAAAGGATAAGAAGAAGAATAAAGAATATTGTCCTCCAGAGGTTACACAGAATAAAATCATCAATAGAGGATCACCATTACCACCTTCCATGGAATCAGCCAAAGAAAAACTAGACTCACTGGTTGCCAAAGAGCATGCTACTATACCAAGTAAGTCATTTGATTCTTCTTCTAGCTCAAATTTTTCTAAGAATAATTCTCTTCTAAATGTTGGTCTTGCAAAAACATCTAAAGATAAGTCAAAGGCTATACCCTCACCCCCTTCCAAGCCAATTGTTACATTTGAAAAGGATAACCCAACACAAAAGTAGCAAAGTATCTACCATGTATATCTTCCTCCATTTCAGAGCCTCTTCCTCACCCACCATTTCCCCCTTTGACTTTTTAGAACATGCAAGCAAAACCAAAGTCCAGCTCTCCAAAATAGAATACCTACAAACACATCCTGCCCAATTTGACAGATTCATCAATGCAGTTCATGGTGGTAACCCTATCTCTTCAAGCCCAAATTCTAAAGGCTTACTCCCCACACCATCCACACCACCTTCCCAAAACATGCTAGCCCTCAGTGCCTCCAACATTAATAGATTTGAACCTTTCTACCTATCACTCCTCATCAAAGGCTTCCAATTGAATAATTGCATCATAGATTTTGGAGCCTCAGACAATGTGATGCCAGCCAAAGTTACAAATGCTCTAGGCCTCACTTTGACCTAGGTAAATGGCACATGCTACTCAATGGAATCCAAATAAGTTCCATTAGTAGGAAGAATCAAGGATGCACATGTGGAACTAGCTGATTTTCTAGGCAAGAAGGTAATCTTGACCATACTGGTAGTAGACATACCAACATCTTTTGGTATGATTTTGAGTAGAAGTTTTGGCAGAGACCTAGGTGGAGAAATGAAAAAGGATTGGTCATCTGTAACTATCCCAGTAAAAGGTGAGATAAAGAAGTTGTTACCAGTAAGAAAGATGAAGTTCACAGTATGAAAGTCTAATGATTCGAAAGCAAACATTCTCATTCAAGATTGTGGGCTAGGAAAATACTTCCTCATGTCAAAAAAAAAAGAGATAACTTGAACTTCTCATGGAGGAAGAGGAAGATCAAATTTGGACAATGGAATTTTATGGTAGTCATTCCAAAGCAGGTTTAGGAGCTGGTGTAGTATTGTACTATCCTTCCAATGAGGTGTGCCCTTTTTCCTATAAGATGTAATTTGATAATACAAACAAAACTCTGCGAGTATGAAGCATTTCTCTTAGGCATGAATGCGAAAAAGACATGGTAATCAAGAATATGAGATGCAAAGGTGATGTAGAGATGTGGTAAAGTAGGTCCTCCAACAATATCGGTGAAAAATCCAAGGCTCTGGCATTACGAAACAGAGTGTGGGATTGCATTGAATCTTTTGTTGCATTTTCAATTGAAGCTATTCTAAGGGAAAAAAATGAAAAGACTCATTCTTTTGCGGTGTCAGCTTCCTTAGTGACACCTCATCCTTCTTTTGGTAAAGAAAAAGTGACCATTGAAATGGTATTCCGGCCTAGTGTACCAGAAAATGCAAATCATTGGCAAGTCTTCAATGATGATAACCAAATTCTATCCTTTTTAGAGCAAAGGGATAATTTCAATAATCTCTTCTTCAAAGGAGGTGAAAATCCACACTGAGAAGTAGTATCCAAAGTAGAGAAAGAAGGAATTGAAGGGATTGATGATAAGGGAGTAATCAAATTGAAAGGGAACAAAACTCCCAAAGGCCTAGTCTCTTTAGAAGACCTGTTTGACAAACATGAAAGATTCATTCAAGACAAAGAATATAAATATTCTCGGTGCCTAGTTCATTTTGATAAAGAAAAAAATTGGTACCTGGAGGAGCCAAGGATGGTTAATATCAAAAAATGTTGCTCGTCTGAAGAAAAAATAAGGATTGTTACATTACTCAATAAATACTCGATGTCTTGGCCTACTCTTATGATGAACTCAAATCCTTCTAGCCAAAATAAATGCATCACTCAATTCCTTTGAAGCAAGGTGTTAAGCCCTTCAGGAAAAAACAAAGGCCACATAACCCAAAGATTTCTAATACCATCAAGGAGGAGGTGATGAAGATGCTTAACGCAAGGATCATCTTTCCCATACACCATTCAACATGGATGGCTAACATTGTGCCGGTGTGGAAGAATAATGGTGAAATAAGGATATGTGTAGATTTTCCTAACCTAAACCATGCATCACTCAAGGACAATTATCCTCTTCCTATCACAGACCATATCCTGCAAGTAGTCACCAGATCTGAAATTATTTCATTACTTGATGGATTCTCGTGGATACAATCAAATCAAAGTGGCGAGAGGAAGACCATACCAAGACGGCCGTGGGGCACTTTTGCCTATAACAGAATTCCTTTTGGCCTAAGAAATGCGAAGCTACATTCCAAAGGGTGATGGATTTGGCATTTAAAGATATGAAGCATTGCATCATCATATATCTTGATGATCTCAAAATATTTTCAAAGAAGAGGGGAGAGCATATCTATCACTTGGAATAGGTACTTGCAAGGTGTAGGAAACATGGCATATCACTAAATCCAAAAAAGTGCATTTTTGGAGTCACAGAAGGCAAGTTATTGGGGCACATTGTGAACAAACATGGAGCACACATTGATCCTAAGAGTATTAGAGCCATTCAACCATTATCCCTACCCACAAGAAAGAATTGAGTTCATTCATTCTTTGGAAAGGTAAACTTTCTTCATTGTTTTGTGCCTAAGTTTGCTGAATTGACAAAACACATCACTTCCATGATGAAACCTCAAGAAATTTTCAAATGGAACAATGAAGGGAAGGAAACATTTGAAGATATCAAGAAATCCATTGCCAAGGCTCCAACCCTTGTGTCTCCAGATTTTAACAAATAGTTCATCATGTATTGTTATGCATCATGAGCATACACTCTCTATTGTTCTTGTTCAGAAAAATGATGAAGATATTGAAGCACCTATTGTTTTCATGAGTTGTTCTTTGAAGAAGCATGAGATAAATTACATCCAATTAGAGAAGCATTCCTATGTAGTTGTCAAGGCTTTAAAAAATTTAGGTTTTACATCCTCAATTATCATACAGTGGTGATGGTCCCTGGCAGTACAATCAAGTCCATCTTGACACAACAGGATCCCGGAGCTGAAAGAGGAAATTGGATTGCAAAGACTCAATAATATGACTTGGAGATTTGACCCTCCAATTTGGTAAGGGGAAATGGCTTGTGCAAGTTGATTGTTGAAGATAAAACTCTCAAAGTTCAACATGGAAAAGAAAATAGTACTTTCTCAACTTGTTCAAAAGACAACCCATAAGTGCTCTTTATCACCACTACCAATGAGTGGTACGCTGAAATTTCCTACTACTTGACTTATGGAGAATTCCCTCCTCATCTTGATTACGAGAAAAATAAGAAAACTCAAGTGAAGGTAGCCAATTTTGTGATCTGGAATCATGCACTTTACAAAAGAGGCCTTGATGGTTGTTTCCTCAGGTGCATAGATAAAGAGCAACAAGAAAAGTTACTTATAGCATACCATGACCAAGCATGTGGTGGAAATTTTTTAGAAATGGTCACTACACACAAGATCCTCTAAGGATGGTATTATTGGCCCACTATCTTTCCGGATACTCGAGATTGGGTTTCTAAATGTAAAGAATGCCAACAGTTCATTGGAAGACCACAACTCGCTGCATTACCACTCAGGCCTGTGGTTATTGAAGAACCATTTCAATAGTGGGGGCTGGAATTCATTGGTGTTCTGAAACCTCACTCAAGTGTGGGGAACACCTATGTATGAATAACAATAGACTAATTCACCAAATAGGTGGAAGTCGTTCTAGCCAAACAAACCAACACTTTGAAACAAATGATGTAACTTCATCAAGGAGAATTTCATAGTCTATTTCGGAGTGCCACAGAAGATTGTAGCAGATAATGCTACCTATTTCTCTTCAAGAGAGCTGACCGAGTTTTGTTATAGCTACGGAATCTCCCTAGCTCATTCTTCTGACTACTATCCACAAGGAAATGGACAGGCCGAATCAAGCAACAAGAACATTGTGACCATTATCCACAAGCTTGTAGATGAGAATCAAAGGAATTGGCACAAAAGGTTATACGACGCATTGTGGGTAGATAGGATCACTCCTAATAAGGCAATAGGTATGTCTCCATTCCAACTACTGTATGGAGTTGAAGCAGAGATTCCCCTCACAATTGAGATGTCAGCTCTCAAGTTGCTACAGGAAATAAAAGATGGTCAATAAAAAGATTCCTTAAACAAAAGGATCATATTTCGGAGAATCGGAAGAAAATATATTGTAGGTGGTGGATTGAATCAAAGAACACCAATTGAAAGTTAAGAAGATCTTTGACAAGATGCCTAAGGCAAGAGAAATCAAGGTTGGAGACTTTTTTTCTACTATGGGACAAGAGAAGAGAACCAAAGGGTAGCCATGGAAAGTTTGATTCATTATGCCTCGGCCCATTCCAAATTCGTGGAGCTTGTGGTGAGAATGTTTTTCTCCTCTCATAGTTCGATGGAACACCATTGGAATTGCCTTGAAGCGGCAATACTTGAATTTGTATCATCAATGAAAGCGGGTTGTTCTCTACCTTGTAACATAGGTGATTTCTTGGTGTGTTTCCTTCCTTTTGTGTGCTTGTGTGTTTCCTTCTTCTGATCTTTCATTCTCGAAATTGTACATGACTCTGCAAGGTCTAATGGATAAGGAACTAGTCAACATTATACGATCTAAAAATTGAGATTCTAGATCCTCATACCATGTCTTCACCATGCTTAGTCTATGCCATGTCCCTACGCTAGAGCCATCTATTGTCTCCCGAAAACCACTTTTTTGTTTTCCAAGATAAATTAAAAATTTTGACCTCTCTCCCTCCTAAAGTATTTAATCCAAGTTTAAAGTTAAAAGAGATAGAAAAATCCATGCCCTAGAGTTATTTCAAATCCCCAATCTACTTGTTTTGATAAATTTTCCATTTTCCTATATAAATGAGTGAAAATTTTATTGTTGTCCTCATTTGAATGAAATTGTCAATCTTTCTATGCCCCTATATCGTCAAACCTTGTATTGTTTTCAATTCCTTGGCTTGTGAAAGAAATTTGAAAATCGGGTGTGAAATGGTGGAGTTTTCTTCTTCTCTGCATTTTTCCCACAGTCGGGAACGATGGGCATTTTCTTCCCTGTCAAATTTTGGCCCCATCATCCATGAGTACGTGGACATACCTAATTGGAAGTGGGTTGGCGGAGAAATTTGTTTTGTTGAGCCTCTTTGTAAAAATGTGAAAAGTTAAAAAGTGACCCGTAACCCCGATCAAGCTTAAAGAAAAAAGTCAAATCTTGAGGCTGTAGTCAAAGGAGTTATAGCAAGGAGGCGGACCGTTGGTGGGATTTTAGATTTTGAGCCTCTTTGTAAAAAAGGTGAAAAGTTAAAAAGTGACATGCAGCCCTAATAAGGCTATAATGGAGAAAGTCAAATCTTGAGCCCGTAGTCAAAGGAGTCAAAGTAGGGAGGCGGACCATCGGGGATTTGATATTTTGAGCCTCTTTGTAAAAAAAGTGAAAAGTGAAAAATTGACCCACATACTAATCAGACTATAAGGGAGAAAGTCAAATACCAAGCCCTCATTAAAGTTCAAAGAAGGGAGGGAGGCCGACGGAGCAATTTGTGTTTTCAAGCCTGCATAAAAAAAAGGTAAAATTATAAAAGTGACCCATGACTCCTTTGCTAATCAAGTGAAGCCACATGTCATGACCATATCAAAAGTGGGTGAGCAGGCCAAAATGTTCCAAAATGCCATTTCTCCAAAAGGCACAAAATGCAAAAGGCATCCTCTCATGCTCGTTCAAGTAAATTTCTCCCACGTGTACGACTCTGATTTAAGGTTTCAAAAGCAAGATGAATGGTTCAAATTAAAAGTTACAAAACAAGTGTAATGGCTGCATTATGAAAAGTTTGGTTTTTCTGCCATTGGCGTTTCTTCGCGAATCAAGAATCCAAATGGACATGAATGATTGAAAAGAAATTGTAAACCATTTCTTGCTAAAAATAAGAAGTTGTAACCGTTTCTTGGAGGAGATTTTATGGCTTCTTCACGTCATTGTAGAGCATTGGCAATTGATCTTGGAAACTCAAGATTATATTGTACTTTGAGAGAACAAAGGAGATAACCATTTTTCTTCTATTTCCCCCTTCTTCTCAAATTCCTCCATTTCTCCACTATGTACAATTTTTGTTTAAGCAGCAATATAAGAAGGATTTTGTATCCTCTTTGATTAGGAGATTTCAGAAACTTTGAGTTCGTAATCTTATCTCATCTTGTTTCCATTTGTAGGGTTGTTTCTTCTCATGAATGCATGTGATGAATTTTCTAACTAGTGTGTGTAGTAATATGATTTCCTACCTGCAACATTAGTTCTCCTACCTCTTTTCTTACTCCCTTTCCCATTTTCAGACAAATTTCTCTCTTGCAAGTATCAAAGCTTTGCCACCACTGTGTCGGTGGAGTTCCCCTATTGGATCCTCGACCGAAAGGCCACCATAGAAATCCACATTTTATCATGCATGCATGTATGGTAGATGCATTGGTTAAGTATAAGGACTTCGATTCCTAGAGCGTTGGCAAGAATCCACAAGTTTGTCCACTCGATAAATTTCCTCGCCAACAGATTCCATCCTGAAAAAGATGAAAAATGTCTATGAGAATCATGTCATGAGTAGAGTCTTGTTACTCATATTTAAGATAAGGCTAAATGGTGAGCAGACATAATTTTGTTTGAGTCATTGGTCCTTAAAAGAGGTAGGTGGAAGGAGATGTTCGCTCAAGGTAAGATAATATATGAGACAGAAAGTGATGTAGTACTTTATTCAATAATAGAATGGTCGAAGATGCAAGGTATTAAGGGGCTCAGGTTTGGGTTTATCCTCAATAGAATATAAACAATAAGTTACTTACCCATAGGTATGGGTGACAATATAAGGTCCAAGCCAATTAGGAGCAAACTTGCCTTGTTTACTTTTCTCCATTTTGGTTACATGTTGATTTTCCTTTTGGAAAATATTGCCGATCTTGAATGTTCGTTCTTGAACGCATTTGTCATAGGCACACTTAATGCGCTTTTAGTATATTTGGAGGTTTTCTAGAGAATTTAAATTTCATCCATCCAATAGCTCAATTTGTGGTAAACGTTCTTGGCAAAATAATCATCACAGAGGATATATTTAAGATATATACGAAGAGATGAAATTTGGACTTCGAGAGGTAGGATGACATTTGTACATTAGATGAAAGAGAAAGGTGTGATAGTGGTAGAGGTGTGAATTCTGGTATGATAAGCCCATGAGGCAAAAGGAATGTGCATGTGCCAATCCTTATAAAGAGTTGTCAACCAATTTCATAAAAAAAAGTTGAGATTTTTGTTAGAAGATTCAGCCCGACCATTTGCTTATGGGTAATATGGTGAAGAAAAATTGAGTTGAAAAAAAAATTGTTACACAATTGGCATGGGGTTTTGTTTTTGAATTGTTTTCCATTTTTATTAATGAAGCAATGAGGGACACAAAAATGACAAATGATATGGTGGTTGATAAATTTGATTATTTTATCAGCTTTGGTAGAAATGAGAGGGATGAATTCTACCCATTTATTGTAGTATTCAATTTCTTTAATGATCCAGTGATGGAGTTGTGAGGAAATAGGGTTAATATCCCTAATGAGATCCAAACCCCATTGAGAAAAGGGCCAAAAGTCTTTGGTGACTTGTAAGGCATGACTAGGAGTATGATGAAGGTTAGCATGTTGTTGACACTTCACACAATGTTTAATATATTCACAACCTTCTTGGTTAAAGGTTGGCTAGTAGTAGTGAAAGTCGAATGATATGCTTTGCAACAATGAGGCCACTAAAATGTCCCCAAAAATCCCATCATGAATTTATTTGATGGTGTATGGGATTTCAGAACTAGTGAGGCACTCGTAGGAGGATACCGTTAAAGTCACATTTATAGAGAAGACCTCCCATGATGATGTAATGAGAGACACTTTTTAGGAAGGCTCTTACTTTATTACAAGTGAGATCCAGAGGTAGGATTGAAAATGAGAGGTAATCAGTGAACTACTTATACCAAATTTCACGTGGGTCAATATCGATGCTACCCAAAAAATTAAGGCCAAGGATAATATAATAAGGTGACTACAACCATTGTATTGTGACAAATATTTTTGAGTCCAAAGGTGAGGCAGGTATTTGAGAAGCAAGACAAGCCATGGTATCTATGAATTTGTTAGTGGATCGCGGAGTGGCTTGAATGAGGTAGTGATCAAACGTGGTCAAAAGTAGGTCGACATGATGTTTATACTTTTGAATCTCATCATTATGACACTAGTATGAACCATTGATTTGGTTCACAACTAGTTGAGATTCACCAAAGATGTTAATGGATTTAACACATAGGAAATGGTAGTTTGAATACCTAACACAAGAGCTTCATACTCAGCTATGTTATTTGTGTAGTTAAAGTATAGTTTAAAGGATAGTGGCATAGGCTCACCATCAAGAGGAATGAGGATGACCCCCACAGCTCCTCGCATTGAAATTTGGATCCATCAAAGAATAATGTCATTTGATAAATAATATCATCAAGTGGAGATGGTGGCAATAGATTCATCAGAAAATCAAATTTTGAGGATTGATTCCTAGGAAGAGGAGCATTGGTAAGGTGATCCACGATGGTTTATTATTTGACATAATTTTTATGAATGAACTCCAAATCCATTTCTATAAGAATCATGAGCCAACGGGTGGTGCGTTGGTATTGGTAAGGTTTGGAGTACATGCACATAAAGAGGGTTTGTGTTAGTAACTACAAACATTTTGTGATTAAGAAGGTAGTGGTGAATGTTTTTAGCCATGAAGACTAAGGATAAGTAACTATTTTTAGTATAAGTGTACTAAGTTTCGTAGTCTGGAAGAGTATGAAATATGTAATAAACCACTTGTCCCATGTGTTGCTCATCACGATGAGCAAGCATGACACCAAAGTAATGGTTAGTATTAGAAATGTAAAGGTAAAAAGGTTGATCTTCTTTAGGTGGAATGAGACTAGGTGGCTGAAGAACGTAATTCTTTAATGTTTGAAGGATTTGTGACACTCATCATTCCAATGGAAAGAAAATTCCATTTTAAGGAGGTGGTCAAAAATTTGGCATCGGTCCGAAGCTAAGAGATGAAGCATCAGATGGATTACAATTTTCCTTATAAACTACAAAGTTTCCAAAGGTTATTAGGTGGAGGCATGTCAAGAATTTCCTTGATCTTAGTGGGATCAACTTTGATACCTGTAAAGAGATGATGAAACCAAGGAGCTTACCTAAGAGAACTGTGAAAATGCACTTCTTTGGTTGAAGGTAAACACAATATTGGATAAGGTGGTCAAAGATAACTTTAAGAATGGCTAGGTGTTCGGTGTGACACTTGGACTTACCAAGAAGGTCATTGATATAGTCTTCCAATATATCATGCATGATGTCATGGAAGATGTAAGTCATAATGCACTAATAGGTAGCACCAACATTTTTCAAGCCGAAGGAATGACACAATAGCAGAAGGTCCCCAAAGGGGGATGAAGGTGTTTATTTAATCTTCCGAAGAGAGTAATATCTGATTATAACATGAAAACCCATCCATAATATATAGCATCTCATTGTCGGTTGTAAGATCAACTAGTTGGTTAATGCTTGGTAGAGAAAAGTCATATTTTAGACAAGCAAGGTTAAGGTCGTAAAATTCAATACATATATGAATTTCCCCATTCACTTTCATGATAAGAAAAATGTTAGAGACCCATTGTGGATAGTCAATAGGTAGGATGAAGGAAATAGAGAGAAGATGCTAAAGTTCTTCTTTCATAAGAAGAGAAATGTAAGGATGCATTTTACACAACTTCTCACGTTTGGAGTCATGGTTCATTATGATATTGTGAAGCACGATATTAGGTTCAATACCTGGCATATCACTATAAGACCAATAAAATGCATTTCTATGATCACGAAGAAAAGATGTGAAAGATTATTGTTCTGTGGAGTCTAAAGATTGGCCTATCTTTAAAATTCATGGGTCGTCCTGAGTGTGAATGTTGATTTCTATGGTAGATTCATTCAACATGGTTTGTGTGTCGAGGGTAACAAAATTTTAATATAAGAATCCTCCACACCTAAATAGGTTAGAATAGAATAATCATCCTGACATTGAATGATGTTTAGAGAAGCGATCATCATGTAACATGGAAGGATAAAGAAGAGGAAGGAAGAGGGAACCTCACCATCATGTTGATAGGTTAGAGGTCCCAAGGAGATGATGTTCACGAATTTTTTTAGGTAGAATGGATTTGGGATCCATAGAATTTGTGGGAGAAGGCAACGTGATAGGTGAGGAAGGTGGGGAAGGCTTTTTGTCTTCTACGAGGGTGATTCGGGCCTTATTATGAGGATGTTTCCTAGGAAATACGAGACCACAATGATCATTGTTTTTCCTAGTGGTTGGTATGAAAATGTGGTGACCTTGTTTGTGACGACCAAATCTGAAGCCTTTCCAGGCAGAACAGTGAAGAAAATTAAGTGTAAAGCTATGTTTGGTGAGGTAAGAGAATTCAGATGAAAAGGTCTGGTTTTGAAGGAAGGTTCAATAGAATAAGAGGAAGTGTCGACCCCACCATAGGTTAGATTTACCTTGTGAAGGTAGTAATGTCTGTATGGTATGACCTCTCCTATATAATGATCATAACTAGAGTGTTGGTGTAGTTTTACATACTCTTGAGGAGTAAGGAATGTGTCAAAGTTGAGGACGTGGTATTCTCGAGTAAAAGGAACTAAAAATGCCTACCAAGGGTCTGTGGTTGGTTATTGGTTAGCAGTATAGATGAGCTATCTGAAGCTTGAGAAGATGGGGCATTAGTAGAGGGTGGAATAGGAGGGTTGGTAGGTGGGCTAGATGAGGAAGGTGAAGCGAGAAAAAGTGGTAGATGTGGTAAATGCCTTAATTGGGATTAGGACATTCTTTGGATCGAAAGTCATATTATACGTTTTGAAGGGGGAGATATTTTCCCAAATGGTGTAAGGTTCCCCTTCATATTAAAATTTGAGGCAATGGTGAAGGGTGGAAGGTACATAAGCCATGACATGAATCCAAGGACAACCTAGCAACATGTTATACTGGAACTCTCCTTCAAGAATGTAGAAGATTTCAAGAATACTTCAGGGACCCACACGATATGGAGGATGATTGTGTCAAGGGTAGTGGTCATGGCATCGTTAAAATATCGAAGCATGATGGGGTTTCTAGACATATAATTAGCCAATATGCCTATTTTTTCATAGGCATGAGAAGAGATGATGTTGATGCTAGTGCCCCCATCAATCATAATGCATTTAACGCGAATATCATTAATGTAAGTGGAGATGAAAAGAGTGGGATCAGATCATCAAGTTATAAAGGGGAAATCTCTTATTTGGAGAAATTAATGGAAGCAATCTGATGAGGGGTAATGAAGGTCATGATAGGTGAAGTTTCATTTGGTGGAACCTCGATGGATTGTAGGACCTCAATGAGGGTCCTGACAATGAGAATAAGAGGTTTGAATCAATTCATATAAAGACATATTCAATGGGTATTGGTGAAGTTATTTGATCATTGAATGATGTGTAACCCCAAAATAATTAGGTGGTGTTGGCCTAAGGATGGTTATTTTAGGGGGAGATGTAAGTGTAATGGTAGGTGATTGAAAATTATAAGGGTTAAAAATGTTTTACTTTTCTTTGTCTTTTGTGTGTTGTAATCAAGTGGCTACACACACCATGTTAATTTAAAATATAGGAGGAGGAAAATAAGTTTGTTTAGCCTTACCTTTATCCCTAGGTGGATGTGAAGGTAAAGGTTATAGAATGGGTTTGGGGATAGGTTGTGTGGCGACGGGTGAAGAAATAATGGAATCCTCCTCTAATAGATCATATTCTTCAAAGAGACCATCGAATCGCAAAGATGAAGGAGAATGGTTTTAAGATCCTTACAAATCTCGACATCATTCCCTAGTGAATGATGATAAATGTAAATTTTTATGTCATCAAACACTATTGGTTTAGGTTTGAGAGGATTGTAAGGCTTGATAAGTGGAAGTGATATAGTAGATGTCTCTATCAACCAAGTGAGGATGTAAGAGTAGGATCTTACTAAAGGATCACAATGAGAGGTCAAGGTTATCTAGGGTGAAGAGGTAGAAACCTTCCTGAGCGAGGCAAGGCGAGAGATCATGTTGGTGTAACTAATATTTTGGTAGGTAGTGAAGGTTTGGGTTTATGTTGTACCTTATTGGGTTAAGGTAGAGGAAGAGCATGCGAGGGAAAATAAAACTTAGAAGGCATAGGTAGTTGAGTAAGCCAAGGAAAACTTACGGGCGTTAGTAATAATGAGGGTAAAAGTAGTGAAGAAAGTGTAAGAAGAACAAGAGGTGAAGGAAAGGGTATAGGTTGTCACACTTTGGGTTTTCCTTGGTAAAGGGGTAGGTTAACCAAGGTTGAAGGATGTGGGCCCAATATCAATGGAAGAGGTGAAGGTGAGTGAGAAGGTGTGGGGATACTGGGGTGTGATCCCTAAGAGGTTGGGTCTTCCTTTTAGGTGTTAGAGTAGATTTTGTGATTGGTGGTGAAGAAGTTGACAAGTCTAGCTTCATAGGGGGGTGTAATAGACTTGGTACCAGTAAAACCCCTAAGGTGGTAGTAGGTTTTGAGTAGATGGAGGCCTGAGTGGAGGGGGTTGATGAAGAAGGGAATAATACCACTAGGTCAGGGGTAATAGCCTTATTCACTTTCAAGATTTTTGGATATCTGGTTAAGGTATCAGGGGAGGACATATTCATTTATGTGGAAATAAGGATTCTAAGGCATCTGCAGAGGGTAGTGTAATCAAAATACTCTAAGAATTCAACCAAACAAGAGAAGGGTTTTGTAGTAGATGAAGAGGATGATGAATTAGTGTTAAATCCCATGAAGAGCTCTCGTGCCCACTAGATAGGGAAGGTCTTAGCCTCTGACTAAGAGGGTAGGAGTGAGGTAAGAAGAGCAATGGGATATTTGAAGACCTTCAAAAAGGTATAAATAATAGGAAGAGTAGATAAAATAGGATCCTTTAGGGGTTGAGGAGAAGGAAAAGTGGGTGATTTAGAATCCTCTACAGGTAGAGAGGATGATAAGGTAGATTCCTCTATGGGCAAAGAAATAAGTAAGGTGGGCTCCTCCATTGGTAAAGGAATAGGTAAGGTGGATTCCTCTCTATGTGTAAAGGAACATATGGGGTGGGATCCTCTAGAGGTAAAGGAATAGGAGATGCAGGATCGACTAGAGGTAAAGGAACGGGGAAGGTGGGTTCCTATGTGGGTAAAGGAGTAGGTAAGGTGGTTTTCTTTGTGGGTAAAGGAACATGTGAGATGGGTTCCTCTATGGGTAAAGGAATAGGCTAGGTGGGCTCCTTTATGGGTAAAGGAACATGTGAGGCGAGCTTCTCTATGGGTAGAGGAGTTTGCATGGGTATATTTCCTCAATAGAAGCTATAGGAGGATCTACTGCATAGAAGGATCGGACACTATATTGAAGACTGCTTGAACCACATATGCACTAGTTTATGAATGAGCATGGTTAGGAAAATGTTTTTGAAAACTTCCAAGTTTGCATTAATAGGAGTGTTAGGGCTAACAAGGATGAGAGGAAGAGTGGGGTGAGCTATATCAAAATGAGTATGTGTTTTGATGGGAGGAAGAGTGATGGCTCCAAATTTTCAACATATTTTTCAATACAAAAGAATAAGGCTCCCCAATGGGAGTTTACCTTTTTATTCATACCGATATTGAAATTTTTGCACAGGTGAGAGATTGGAAGGAGGTTTAGGTTGATTGGATGGATGAGAAGGGCCAAATTTTAGAACTACCATGTTAGCAGATCCTTTTGGCTTGGGATGGTTATTGGGTGGTTTGGAAGAAGAATCATTTGATTTGAAGGCAAAATTTTTGTTACATAGTTTTAGTTTGTCTTCTTTGAGGGCATGGATCTTAAGCTTCCTAGCCATAGTAAAATCCTCGTCAAACATACAAATTATTTGAAACGAAGAGTTGAAGAAATGTGTTTAGCACATGCCCTCGTAAACAATTCTATGAGCTTAGGATTTTGAGAGATAAGGAAAGTTGATTGATTAGGTTTCACCATTGTGCAATGAAATCAGTGATAGACTCATCGTCATATTGACGAATAGAATATAAATATGTGATAGATACCTTTTTAGAAATGTTTATCAAAAAGTGATTGAGAAAGGTCTATCCAATTGATTAAAGGAAAATATCGAGTGCTTGGGAAAAGAACTATACCAATCTAAGGTGGGTCTTGACAGGGACATGGGAAAGGTACAAAGGAGAAAGGCATCATCATGTCTTATTAGGTAACAAGCTTGTTTAAATGAAAAAAGTGTTTTTGTGGGTCCTCGTTACTATTGAAATGGTTGAATTTGGGTAGATCCCATTCTGTGGGACATAGATGAATAAGTATAGAGGGATGGATGAGTTCATTACAAATCTCATCATATGTTAAGATGTTACAGGACCCTAAAACTTAGGCCTCAAACATCTGCATTGTATCCATCATCATTTTAAAGATATCTCCTATGGGGTTTGATTGAGGTATTCCCCCTAATTTATAAGGGTCTTGATAAGATTAATGGGTCATGAAAGGCATGCTAGTATGTGGTGGTGTTGAGTACATGAACTGAGATATAGGTATGTAGGAAGTAGTAGAAAAGGAGGGCATATACCCGAATACGAAATGAGGTGATGGGTTGTGTTTGAGGTACGGTGGAAGTGGGAGAGGCTTGTGGAAATATCCTCATGGTGATGGGTGGAAGATTTTGGGAATAGAGACCACCAAATTCTGAAATGGAGTGGAAGAGATCAATGTAATTGGCGGTTGTTTAGGAATAGATACATAATATCTTTGATGATTATATAATAGGGCGGTGGATATGGGTACCACATATGTTAGTGGGAGAGAAGATGTCAAGGATGTAGAGGTTACGTTAGAAGTAGGTTGTTGAGAAGTAGGTTGTTAGGAAATTATAGAGTAGTTTGGGTGGCCACATTATCATTCCCGATATGGTAGAGACACTAGAAATAGAGGGCATGTAAGTGGACATTCCATAAAGGGGATGACTTGATGAGTCGCGGGTGGAAGAAGTAACAAGGTAATGTTGCAAGGCCTTGGTGTTATGATCAAGGAATATAGTGAATTCCTCATCACCTATGGGTACGGTCGTAGAAGAATTAGGATCCATTGGAGATGAAATGGAAGGTGGAGAAGGGATAAAAGGAAAAGGTATACAAATTTCATGGAAAGTGAGATCTTGCACCTATTGATGAGTCCAAACCATACGAAGGATGGAAAACAAGTACTTTGGGCTCTATAAAATGATAGAAACTTAGAAACAAACTTTTGGAAAATGTATGGAAGGTCTAATTAGCTCACAGTTTTTGACAAAAATTAAAAAACACAAACACCGATATTGGTTAGTGAACCAATGCCAGCAGGTAGAATAACTGATTTCAGTTGCCGAACTGATGCTAGTAGAGAAAATTAGATCTACATTTAAGAAATTTGAAATTTCTAAGAAATATTTTTGTCAAAAAAAATGACAACGGGGCTTCGTATATCGATTCTAATATAACACACTCAAAGAACCGAATTAACCGATTGTGATAGACAAGTGTGAAAAAAAAATAAGGAAAAATGATGAAACACGGTCTCATACCTCAAATAGCACAAGATAGGAAAGAAATTCACAAATCCAATAAGAAAAATTTAACAAACATGTTATCGTAGGAATAATATTTTAGTGTTTTAATAGATTAAGCCTTAGGAATGACTGTGAATATCTAGAAAGGAGTGGATGTAAGGTACCTAGAAGCCAACTATGGATAGTTTCAAGAATGTTTTGGTGGGGGTGTTCTCGATATACCTTTCAAAGACGTGAGATCCAAGCTCGATATGACAATTTGGAAAGAACACTAGTTGGGGCCTATTATCACTGGGTGTTTAAGTCCTTGATAGCTTCTTTCTGGAATTTGGGGAATGTTTAAGAATGTGTTGTTTGTTTGAGTGATTTGGAAAAGTGTGTGCAAAAGTGGACTACACTTAATTACCCAATCATCAACCGGTCATGACCTCCATTATATTTGATTGCTAATTAGACTATGTGAGGTAAATGCAAGAATACACAGGATGCAATGCAACAATTTTAAACCCAAATCGAAAGATTGAGATTGGATGAAAGAAATAGTAAATAGGAATAGAGTATGACCATTCACTAATACAAGCAAGAAAGAAGAAAGTGATTTTTTTTAATTTGCACCAAATGAAATGTAAGTTTTGGAGAAAATAGAGGAAATAATGTTGCGAGGAGAGATTTAGTGAATATTTCATAAAGGAAACAATCATAAATACAATCCTAAATGAGTATAAGGAGAAAAAAAATGATGAGGGTCCCACTAGGCATGCAAAAAAATTTCACCACATATGAGTACCACATGATAAAATGATTTAAAAGGTAAAGGTAAGGTACGTGAGGAATACCTGGAGGTTGTGCACCATTGTTGAAGACCAAGTCGACTGTAGAACACTCCTTTTTGTCTTAGAAGGAATACCTGAGAAGCAAAGCAAGACCACAAGGCTTTCAATCCATAGGTCAGTGGATTTTCTAGTGTTAGCTAGATCCGGGAAGCGGGTACTTCCTCGAAGGTTGTCAATCCACATCTTAATACAAATTAATGTTGATAAATATCATGAAATGAAAATTCCTACTGTACTTATATGATTTGGGTATTTCACACAACACAATAGTCTAAATCTAATCTAAATAAAGAATTTAAGATTAAATCTAGAAGAATGGTCAGTTTTCAGGGTCTATAGGTATGACAAAGGGCAAAAAAGGTATGAGTGAAGTCTTGGGAGGTTTTAGAGCGTTTCGGGTGAAGGATTGACCTCACCGTCCGTGGGGAAAATTCTAGAAAAAGAGACTGATGCCGTTGGGGAACTAATGTTGGTCACTGGTTATAGTTGAGATTGGTTGGGTAATCAATCACGTTAGGGGAAATTGGGTTTCAAAAGTAGAAAGGAGCTTGATTTAGGCTCTATGTAATTACACAGAGTATTGGGAGGTATTACGTAGGGTGTAGGAATTTCATGAAGACTTAGTAGGGGTAAAAGGGGTGGTGAAAGGGAAGAGTGGTTCGATTAGTAGGGTGTTAAGTAAATGGACTACATAATGTTAATGGGAGATGAAGGAGGTTATTAGAAAAAATAAAGGATCTAAAACCAAATCTAATGAAATAAATAACTTGGTTAAGAATACTTATCAGAGATTTGTAGATTGGTAGAAGGTGGTGGTTGGTGGGTGTGCATAGAAGAGATGAGTTGAGATCTAATTTCGTGGCAAAGAATGTTGAGTGCTTCTTTGTGTGAATGGTTTAAGCCTATGAAGTTGTAGATTGGTTGTTAGTGGACAGTTTGATGCTCTGGTGCTCAGTTGATCATCAGGGCATCGATTGAATTCCAAAGATGCTAGATCAAAGAATTTTATCCCAAAATAAGAACCTAGGAAAAGAGTTGAAAAATATTATTTAAAGGAACTGATGGTGGTTCCCGATCAAGCGGTGGCCGAGGAATAACCAACGTTGGTTAGGGAGAAATAGTCTTATTTTCTAAAAATAAACTTTTCTCTCCCTTTTTTTGTGATTCAAGAATGGTTATGGATTAGGAGTCTTGATTCTCGTTAAATCACACAGGAAATTGGTGGGAGAGGTAGTTGGAAATTAATATTAGGTTTAGAAGAAGTATCAGTTGGTTAGGGGAGTGATGACTCAATATTAGTTATTAAATGGGCTTGGAATGGGTCCAAGGTGAGGTGGAGGGGTGAGGTAATAATTAATCTAATATAGGTAATTATATTAATAAAAATATGTGAAAGGGGTCATGGTAAGGGGGTATATAATAAAAGGGGACCTAGAGGGTGTCATCCTAATGTTTACATGTCTATAATTTGATTCATTATTGCTAATAGATGTCTGATTTTGTTAGTTTAATCTATCATGTTGCTTGAACTACTTGTGTGTTTGGTCATTTTCATGTATCATTAAATGGTGTTTGGAAATTTTTTTAGGTTTGTCATGCCTAAGTAGTGAGATTGAAGCAAAGGATTATGTATGTGAGTCACAAGTTTTGTTCATTCATCCGAATGGTATGAGTTAGTAGAGTCATGTATCAATGAGGTTTGTATTCACCTAAAAGATGTTCTTGTAGTTAGAGTATGATGTCATAAGTTGTCAATGAGTGTTATCTAATTGTCAAAATCTTCGAGAAAATACTAATGTTCATTTCAATGTATTTTCTCAAAGAATGGTCATCTCATTAAGATCTATGTCAATCAAACCAAGATGTCATGTATCTTTGGATTATCATGCAAAAAAATTTCAAAGTATTAGTTTTCATAAAGTATAAAGACAGAGTCTTGTTTGTCATATTATAAAAGGTTTTTAGTATTCTCTTAGAGCTATGCTATTTTATCTTAATATAGGTTAATAAATAAACTTGTATTGAGCTACATGATGATATTCTATTTAGTCTCTCGAGCGAGTCATGTCCAAAGGATCTGTTTCTCGATAAAGAGATTGATATCACCTTGACTCGATCTGTGAAAGGTTCTTGGTTATTCAAAGTGATTCTTTTTGGTGACTTAACTGAGTGTATAACATCAAGGTGAGAAAAAATTATGAGTTTGTGTCATGAAGGTTTACTATTGGAACATCACGAAATGTGTTATAAGTGTGATGCATCATCTCGTGAGTGTGTAATGCAACTAATGACATCATATGATTCTCCTAATATGATTTAAGGACTTACTCATGTTCTCGGTTGGCTTAGTTTTTTTAGAAAAGGTTATGATGGAAATAATAGTGAGCTAAAGTATTGATCATGAAAACATGTAAGCTACAAGTGATGGCGGTGAAAAGGCATCAAGGTATACAAGTAACGCTCTAAAAACAGGGTATATCTTGAAATTTTAAAAGTCACAAGTTAGTATGGAAGTTTAAATCATGTCTCTGTATTGAAATGTCCATTGCAAGGTCTTGTGGATGCACTTCAAAGACCTATAAGGCCTCCTAAGTATGAACTAGTGTTATCAATCTTTTGAAATTTGTCTTTACTTAAGGGTGCCTAGAGTGTTATAAAAGTGTTGAGATACCTCAATGGATATTTTTATAAATTTGAGAGTTCATTTGTGCTTAGAGGTTCATGTAAATGTTTTAAGGAGGTGTAACTCAATGTATTTTCATAAGGTACTCATTGTAGTTATCCAAGGTTTAGGTTTGAAGGACTTAGGATTTAAGGAAAATTTAAGATGATTGTGAACAACATATGAGTCTGCGAATGTAGTGTTATCAGAGGGGTTAAAGAGGAAGTAAATAATTTTTGTAAACAAGTTTGATAAGGTTTGTTAATACATATGTTTGATAATATATCCATTTATGATAAGGTCAATACTTGGTTAGAAAACATTTTTATAATGGAGAACCTAGAGCCTTTGGAATGAGCACAAGAAGAACAATAGGTATGGTAAAAAAATTGTATTAAGGGTTTTGACATTATGGTTAAGGCTTAAAACCCTTAACATATCATCTTCAAGATGTGATTGGAAAAATTTAAGTAGTTCTAGTGTGCAAGAAAACTTCAAGATCTCATAAATTATGTCGGTGTCTCTATGTATTGTGCAGTTTTAGTTCTAGATCTAAATAGTAGTCAAGTTTTTGACAAAAATATGTGTTGTCAATTATCTCATACTCGAGACTATGAAGGATGTTAAAAAAAAATGGGTACTTACATTGTTATTCAATGTGATTTGGAACTTCTTATATTGAAAAATACACCCGAGAATGCATAATGATAAGGCTAATAGTTTGGAGAATGAAAGGTAAAGACAAGAAATGAAGCTACAGTGTGACACTTTTTTGTATAAGGTCTATATGTGATCTTCATTCATTAAAATCCAACATAATGACAGAGGGTTTTGGGAGTGTAAGTTCCCAAGTGATGGAGTATTCATTGTATTTTGTGTGATTGTGACCATCAAGAAATTGTTTTCCTTGAAGTGTATAATGGTGGTATACATATATATCTCGGTATGTTAATATACCGAGTATGAGTTTGTGTTATGATTTGTCTAAAGAATATAAATGATTAAGAGGAAAAGAACAAGGTGAAGGGTATCCGTAATAAGTTTGAAGAAGTACAAAATTCATCTACAATTTTATCACGAGTTGTGAAGATGCAAGTTCATCTAACAAGAACATGACAGAGATGGCAACTGATAGAGGTTGATTCAAATTTGGAATAGTGAAGACTTTATTAGAATGCTTAGTTGTAGATTCGATAATAATATAGATGGATATAGTGGAAAGAAATATCTCATTGTGATCTTGAAATTTATAGATGAATTAGATGTTCTCATCAATTGTGAAGGTCATTATCAACTCTTACATGAATATTGTTGTACAAATATTGTTATGAAACAGGAGGAAAAGTTTTGTGAAGGTTTTATATGATCACTTGAGCTTAAAAATTTGTCTAAAAATGGTATGTCAAGTATTATGATGGTTTGAACTACTCCTTTAAATTTATTCCTTGTTTATTGTGCTTCTAAATTAAAAGTATAAGCCTAGTAGTTCTTACCTAGGAAAGGAGATCCATTCATGTTTGGGTATTGTGTGATCAAAGTGTCTTGCAATCAGCGAACTTAAATAAATATTAAGGAATGATAGAATAATTTGGGTACTCTCAGAATTTTTGGGTTCTAACAAGGATATGGAGTCTTTGTAATACTCATAAAAATACCGCACATGATGTTTAAGGTTCAAGAAAAGCAAAAATACAAGCTATAGGTCTCGTATACATTTATCTCAGAATGTAAGGGGAACATAAGCAAGGGGAGTTGTTCACCACTCTCATGAAGAAGTAGAAAGTCATCTAAGTTTTCACAAGATAATGTCGTGACAGGTTCTAAATCAAGCATGTTAATGATAAGAAAGTGTTTGATTCAAGGTAGTCTAATCTCATTCAAAAAGACTAAGAGTATTGATTTACGATTTGAGGGACTCATGAAACAGCTTTTTAGAGTAAGCTATGAGTATCGTAAACAAAGGGGAGTTCTCATGGGTTATTCTATGGTGAGTATGAGTTCTATGGCATTGAGAAGTTTATCATTTTTACACCGAATTTTGTGATCGGTGACAAGTTGTCCTTAGGACAATCATGCTGATGTTCAAGGAAAAATTTTTGTTATTAGGCTTGTACAAGACCTAGATGATGATGAATGACATGATTAAATACCAAGAGTAGGATAATCATGCTTAGGAGGAGCTTTTTCAGGTCCAGAGAATCATTTTGATGTTGTAGAAAACAAATAGGGAGATTTTAGTCTTAAGGGGCACTTTTACTCGGTCAAGTAAGTCAAGTTTTTCCATTGTTTTCATTGTAGGTTGCCACTTTTCATGTAGTGGAGTCATTGTAGCATATTTATTCGATTAAAAAAAAGGGGATAGAGGCATAAAAACATGCTAAGAGTCAAGTAGGTGTGTTTAGCATATGGTTTCCATTAATGTCTCTGAATGATGGTTTCCATTAATGACAAAGGGGGAGATTGTTGGCCATTGTGTGATTGTGTTGTCATTTATATCAACTCCCATTAATGGAAAAGGGTGTCATGGATTTGTATGATTATCTATTAGGTGTCAATCAAATGTCAAACATGAATATTGATTGGTAGTGTCAAGATTTGGTGAGTTCAATAGTGTCGGGGTGTATGGCTAAGTATGTCAAGTCATGGCATGAGTCTTCTTGAGGTGATTGGGTGATGTCATGATGTCAAAAATGGATGGCATGGTGTGTCATGAGTGTGTATGGGTATGCATATGGTTAGCATGGTTAGTTTTTGGTTGAGTCAGGTCATTCCAAACTTGTTTCTATCTCTCTAGCAAGAAGCAAAACAAGGTAGAGATATGAGATTTGGAGATGATAATTCTTTTTAATCATGGTAGAATCATATTGATAGTTTACCCGAGGTGTGTTATGAGTTTCAGACAGAATTTAGAGGTTAGATGCATATTTGAGGTCCTTGGGAAGTTATGTGCTAGAAATAGACAATTTGGCATAGGTAAGTCACTATTACTGGAGTGTTTGAGGCATATCTGAGCTATTTGGTGATTTTTATAATCTAGAGGACTTTTTAATGATGATTCATGACAATTTTTAGGTCATTTCAAGGAAGGAATTGCAAGCTATGCAAACTATGGAAAAACAAGTAAGAAACAAGGTGTTTTTGTCACATAAGTTGATCTTCTGATGCTCATTTTGGATTGTATGCTCTGCATGGGGACTTGAGATATTTGGAATATCATTTAAGTTTAGTTATAATTTTTTTTTAAAAATAATAGAGTTGTTTGATCATTATGTTTTCATGAATGATCATTAAGAAGATAAAGTGGTCTGAGACCCTAGTTAAAGCCTAACTAGGAGCTTCTTATAGAAGAAGAGGTATTGTGAGTCTATTTTGAGTTATTCTTAAAAATTTATTATTGTATTATTTATAGGACTCTTCCATATTTTATTAAAATTATGTTAGTGCATGTGGCAGTATGGGGGTCCCACCAGAAAATACTATTTTATGAAAAGTACCAGTTTGTGTGAAATATTTCCAAAGAAGGTAAATTATAAATTGTCATTTATGAAATCCCAAGATTTTTATTTATGTTAATGAAGGTTTTAGTTCATGCTCATTGTGAAAAGTGAAAATTATGCCCTATCTTTGTTGGACTGGTTTTTGGGGTTGTTTGGAGAAGGTGTCAGTAAAATTGAGATTGCATGAGCTACAAGGGGAGTTAGGACTCCATTAAAGTTGTTTTGTGAATATGGTTCAAACATATTTCCATGTATATATCAAACATGAATATGTAACAAGGTATGCAGAATTTATGAGCTATTATTTGAGTCTTAAGTTTGGAGGATGCTCATTCTAGCAGGGTGCATGTAGCTACATGAGGTAAAGTGATGATTATGATTTTTAAAGGTTGATGAAGGTTGTTTATGGGTCATACATAATTTTTTAAACAATTTCATGATTTGGTTTATATTGGAAGTGGGTTTTGGTATGTTGGAGTAAGTTGAGCTAAGTGACAGTTCTTGAGTCCAAGAAGAGATAAAAAGTAGATTCTAGAGATGGACCTGGTTGAAGGCCTTAAACATTGAGTTTGAAGGATATATTAAATGTTATGCAAAGGTAATTATGAGATATTTAAAATGTGGTATTTATTGTCTCATGATAAGGTTTTTGGTCAGCACTTTAGGTTGATTTGTGAAGACATTTTTAGTGGTAGTTTCAGGACAGTCTTGTTCTTGATGAAGTATTGATTTTGTTGAAGCATAAAATGGTTGATTTTATGCATTATATCACCTTGAAATTGAATATTGGTGAATTTTACATCTACTGAATTCATTTAGAGGTCTTGCAAGTTACAGGAGAGCGTTTATCATCTCAGTTTGGAAAACATGTTTTTGGGTAGCATGTTTTGGTGAATGCAAAAGTGGGTATGGTTTGAAGTAGGGTATGTTTCATGATCTCTAACTTACTTAGATGTGTTTTTAAGGATTTTTAGTTTTCCATATATTGTTAAAATTCCATAATTGAGTTCATATTGACGGGCACCGAGGCCCAAATTCAGATTCAGGGTGTTAAAAGTAGTTGTTTGGAGGTAATGAGCCAGTGGGCCCATTAAACGAAATAATTTGATTGTTCCATGATAATTGTGACCATGTATGATTTTTAAATTTTATTTTAAACACATGATATGATTTTTATAGCTTGGGTAAAAATATTTTTTGGATTAGGATATTTTTATCATCTTAAAACCCTTGAATTGGGATGATTGTAATGCATGTAATTAAATATTATAAAGTTTTATGGGTCAAATGTATAAGCATAGACTGACCACCTTTGGGTTTGTGAGTTTATTTTCATATAAAAGTGAAGTTTAATCTCATTTGGTGAGCTAGTCTTGCAAGGGGGAGAAGTGTGACCTAGAGGGGATTGATTTGTAGGTATTAAGGAATTAATCAAGGCTAGTAAGATTTGTTTCAGATTGAGGAAGTTTTTATAGCATGTATGTATGAAAGAGTTTGAGGTGAGAAAATTTTAGAAGGAATAATATTGAGTGAGTTTGAAGACCTAGGGTTTGTGAGTTGAATATGTGATCTCCATTAGTTATGGCAGGTGACATTATCATAGATAAAACATGTTTAGGTGGTTGAGTTAGAGGTTAGTTATTGGTGCTTCACTAAATTAGGGGTTGGTAATCCTTTTAGGTTGGTGCTCTACTAAACTAGGGGTTAGTACACCTTGTGGGGTTTGTGCCTCACTAAATTTGAAACATGGCAATATAATATTTTTTGTTTTGGTGGGTTTTCTTCCCCATGAGGGTTTCCCACTTAAATATTGTGTCTATGAGCTCTCTTGATGTGTTATGGTTCTTTGAATGCATCAGTGCACACTTAAAATGATAGGGTTTAATGTATGTGAATTGATAAATTCTATTGATTGTTGAAACTAATGGTAAATGAAATAAGGAATTTGTAGGACTGATTAACCATTCCCATCTAAGTCCATTTTCTTGCAACAAGAATAGAATTATTTGTAGGGAATAAAGTTCCTATATAAATTACAAGCATCACTTTCAAAAATTGTCACTCGATATAGATTTTGGAATCCTTGGTGGAAGATACCACCACAAAAATTAAAGAACTAATTGATCTATTTGAAATTTTTGTGAAAGTATACGTAGCATTGATTAAATTATATGCACAGTGGAATATTTTCTTGATAATTTTGATTGATTAATTTTTGTGTAGAGGTGACAAAAGGTATTGATTGAGGAAAAAAACACCTTATAAAATAAAATAAATGTACATATGGATAATGATACTTAGAAAAGGTTAAGAGACTAAGTAAAATAAAGAGAAGATAAGTAGAGTTATGATAATGTCATGATAGTTGAAAAGATCACAACGTATAAGTAACAAGATATTGTGGTCCATAAAGTGATGAAAACCACCCTAAAGACATTAAAAAGAGATGGTATTAAAGGTGTTTGCATAGAACTTGAAGCTAAGGTAGAGGATTTTTAAATATAATACTTGAATGTTGCACCGGGAAGAGTGAGATTTTTATATCATAAAAATTATGTGAAAATAATTTTCTTAGAAAAGGAAACGATCCTTGAAACTTTGATGTAAATATTTTCAATTTTTAGAGTTGATAAGATATTTATTTTGGATCAGGAATTATAACCTTGTTGATAATGAAAAATAATTTTAGTGTGGATAGATGTTAAAGGAGATGTTTGAGAAAAAAAAAAAAGGGTAAGTTACTATATAATGTGAGCAAGACATAGACACAAGTCAAATAGATCTCCAACAATTTCAGTTGTAACATGTGGTAGCATATGATCTTCTAATCAATAGATGATTAGGGATATAAAATGACTAATTTTTTATTCCATTTGTATTTAATTTGTAGAAAGGATATTTTTAAGCCTATATTTTTGAGAAAATATATGTAAATATTCAAATCATATTATAAAAGAACTCTGCTAAGAGGAACATAACATAACTATCAAAGGATTTCTCATAAGGATGGCTAGTTATTGTCTTAGGTTTTGGTGTTCCATTTTTGAATACTCTATAATTTTATGATGATGATGAATGTAATTGAAATTTCTTTCATTTTGTGATCTATTACTATAGAATTATAAAGCTATTATAAACCATGTGTGTAATTTTCTTATGTATTTAGATCCCTAACTAACATAAAAGTCTTGCAATTATCTCCAAAATGAGGTCATTGGGGTTGATTTATTGTGTTTTGGGTGAGACTTTCAATAGAATGCATTATTGAATATAACAATGTAGATATAGATTTTATCCACATCACAAACATTAGATCCTAGAGTTAAATAAAGAAATAATTCAAAATAGTTTAATAACAAAAAATAATGGATGCACACTATATAAAAGGGCATGTAGGACTCGTGCACATTACATAGGATGGGATGAATCCTATGGGACTTTACCCTAACCCTAATCGCAACCATGGTGGTGAAATAAACTTTGTTCCTAGTGGGGCCAAGGTTATTGTACGCCTTAAAATGAACACATGATCTTAAGCACACGTGACCTCCCGAGTTTGTGTCGGGACAACCATAATGGAATGAATAGATGACTATAGAATTGGCTAAGTAAAGATGATATGGGGAATACATGAAAATGGGTGAAAGTGGTCAATAAGTGATCAAGCCAATCTAATGTCCTCAATGGGCAATGTGGGGATCTAATTGTCTAAAGAAATGAATGCTTGTCTCACTTGGGTGGGTGTAATGGAATGGATGAGGAGAATGGACACATGAAGGAGTCTATCAATATCAATGTCACCAAATAATCTTTGAACTAGCCATGGAATATTGGGGAATTTTTTTGTGTTTTCCTCGTAGAAGTCTCCAGACAAGGTCATGGAGATGTAGGAGGAAACATGTGAATAGGACAAATGTGTGAATTATGGAAACTAGTTGTGACCAAGTTAAATTTGCAAAAACTCATAATAATTGTCTCCTTTGATGTTCAAGGATGTCACCTATGTAAATAATAACAGTGGAAGTGGGGTGGTATGGAAAATGACATGTCTAAGGCCTTGGTCAATGCATGCTAATTGTAGTGCTAGGTTTGGTTGTGGTACATTTTTATCACAAATGTAATCTCTTGGTTGTCTAGGGCCTTGAATGGCTATGTGGGATTTACAAACAACAAAAATGAATAAAAAAACAATTTCGCAAAGCAAACTACAGGAGGGTAAGGTTAATCCTAAGCCAACTAGGGATACACAGGAGATGTATTAATTCATTTCTAATTAACTCTATATTCCTAATTTAACAAGTGTCAAAAAATATATTTAAATCAACTCAATTCAATTACTTTCCTCGTATTTAATTAAATATATGTGTTTCCAACAGCTAATTAAGAAATGAAAGCTAACTAATTGAATAAAGGGAATAACTAATCTATTTGTTGTTATTTTCCAATGATTTTGAATAAAATGAAGTAAAAAAAACAGAGCTAATTAATCTAATGTTATTTTATATTTTGATGCTTACTTTGAAATAGAAGAAATATGCGAGAGACAAATTAAATTTCTTCTAATTAAATAAAAATTCTTCTACACTAAAATTAATAGAACTAATCAAGTAAATAACAAGATGTGGATATTTACTCGTGTAAAGTGGATCTAATCTATTATAATTAAATAGAAAATTTCCAATTTGTACTTGTGGATATACAACTTCCTCTGTTCTTGCCTCAAAGTCTCGGGAAGAACGAAAAATATTTTCGAAGTTATTCTTCCCTTGAAACTTCCCCGGTAGAAACAACATGATCTATGGAAGCTTACAAAAATGAAGGGAAGTTACAACTAACACTAAACAAATGCAAAAGCCTCTTCTAGAAAAAATTCCCATACAAACCCATAAGGATAGGAAGGAAACAACTTTCAATAGAAGCTTTGTGTAAATAAAGGAAAGTTACAATAATTTTGTTTCTTTTAATTATCATACTCTAACAGATTATGGAATGAAGACAAAGAAATATTCAATAATCCAAATGCATCCCCAACCTAGAAATACGAACTATGACAATTTTATAGCCGGTTTTACTTTATTTTCCCTAGCTTATTATCTAATTTGGTGTTCAAACGAGTCCAAAGAATTGTGCTAGATTGTTTGGAAGAAATGATGAAGAAATTCTAGAACTCAAATGACTTGTAAGCAATCTGGTAGATACAACGGTAAGAGAATAACAAGGAAAGAGAGATTATCTTGCTTGTTTATTTCTTGTAAGGGTCATGTGCAACATAAAAATGCAATTCAAAATAATAATCTCTAACCAATTCTCCGTATAAAAGTTTGGTGCTTATAGGAAAAAGGAAGAGAAATGGTCTAAGCCATTTGGAAGCCAAGAAATTACACCTCTCTCAAAGAAGGGGTAGTTAACTCATAATTAACAACGGAAGGGAAGGAGAAGTTGGTACACATCAATTACTTCCATGTGTTGAAATGATTCCCATCTAATCTTCTTATTACCTGTAAGAAGTAGATGAGAATCAAGTGAATATATAATGTAGAATTGACAAAATACCCTACAACAAAAGGACAAGAGGACTTACCAAATTCACGAGGATATAAAATTACCTATGCTAGCACTCTAGCTCTATGAAACACACATACTCAAAAATAGAGTTAGAGCATGTTATATATAACTAAAATTGTTATTTATAAGAATCATTTTCACTCATCTACTTAGAGATTTTGAGATCCTCATCACCTATGTGATGGTTTCACATGCAAATAAAGTCGAATAGAAGAACATTCAAACAAGGTGGCATCTAAACTAGCAGGAGGAATAGTGGGTCAGGAACAGGTGAGTTATTTGCATTTGTTTATTCTAACATCATAATGTGAAAAAAGTGAAAAATTCAACCTAAGGGGGATATTTATAATAATTTTCTAGTCAAAATATTCACTAGGGGGCACCACATGGGATGTGACTTTTGTTTCATTAAAAATGATTTTTTTGTCTTTTTTGGACTTTTTGGGTCTTAGTGTACCGTGCTTCTTTTTCGCATTGACGTAAATGTCACTCTATGCAAGTGGTAGTTACTCAATCACCCCTCTGTGTAGAGGGTGGTTATGATATTGTCACTCTGTATAGAGGGACGATTCGTAATTGTAGAGGAAGAGGCTAAAATTTACCAAGTGTGAAGAATATTTTTCTTTTTTAATGTTTTTATGGGCTGATTATAAATAGAAAGGTTACGACTTGCTCTTTTCTTAATTTTTGTAAATGTAGGGTCTATACATTAGATGGAGCCAAACCAGAGAGTGATATTGGATTCCTCCCATCTTTGATTTACTATCTCAGGATGAGATATATTTATTGCATAGGGTCAGGATATGCGAAATATCTCAGTGAATTATTTTCACCACATGGTTATTTATTAAGCGGTCTACTTAGATACTAGGACGCAGACCGAAATACTTTCTGGTGCACTGGAGGTAGAGGAGAGTGGACCATCACTCATGAAGATGTTTATCGAGACTCTCGTAGTTATTTTCATTGGCAGGAAGCTGAATTTGGATAGTGTAGGTTCGGTTATTGTATCCCATCATTGGGATATTTATATAAGAGATGAGTTGGCATGACACATCAATGCCAAACAAGATGAGATTATTATCATTTTCCTCCGCTCCTATCCTTTCCTTGTGCAAGGCCATTATTGGGATCTTGGCTTTGCGCTTGGTTTGGAATAAGGGCGGGGACAAGATACTCTATTCCCGAGATCCCATTATTCGGAGTATGGAGCAACACAACCGGATTTATGCCCCAAAAGTTGATATCTTAGGCACTACATACCATGATCTATACCGAGTTGTTTTACTAAAGGAAAATACCCTTAGTCACCCTATATTAGTGGCATGTTGGGTGAGTGCATGACACCCTATCGGAGGGGTGTTGGGATAGTCCATCCTAGTGATATTAGAGCATCTATATGGAAAGTTATGGCTCAACTCGAGAGGGTGTCACCAACCAAAGGACACCCTTACAAAAATGACATGATTTCACATTCGTATTAGGTTATGGCTGAATTATGGGATGATGAGAGGGTTATTATGGTTGTATGTAGTACTAAAGTAATGCAATGGTAGATCGAGATAGTAGATTGGATTAGCAAGGCCAAGACCCTATTAGTCGAAAGAGTACCGCATCAATTTGGACTCCTATAAATTGATTCCCTTCTCAGCGATATAGACAATACTTAGGGGCATTAGAGAGGCTAGATATTCTAAATAAGGAAATATTAGCATGACCATTTTTGTACGTGGGGTCCCAATTGGTACTCCACAGGTTGCCCCCGATCTTGTTAAACCAAGGGAGATCAGTAAGATTGAGGGTGAACCCGCTCACAATGGGGAAGAGGATAATGTCGAGATGGGGAATGAGGAGGAGGGATACAAAGAGGATGAAGGTGAGGAGACTAACACACATTAGAGATCCATTAGAGAGGCTTTCATAGCAGCCAAGGTCAAGGCTATGGCTGAGGGGGAGACTCTTCATTTAGAGGATCCTTTTCTACATGAGGGAAGGGGTGATGAGTAGAATGTTATGGGACAAAGGTGGCTTTGGAGGAGATTGTAGCCAAATAGGTACTCAAAGCAGATCCACCACCACTAGCAAAGACTAGTAGATCCATCCCGGAGGTGAGAAGATCTAAATGAGTAGAATGGTCTTCCCTTGACTCTACTACTTGGAATATAATTTTTAGTGAATTGTGCACTATATATATATATATATATATATATATATATATATATTGTTTCAAAAAAATCTAACTCATCATTGTTTTCTTATGTTTTATAGCTATGATAAATTGTTCACAAAATATTATTCACAATATTCTCATGGATACCTTTACATACCCCACAAGTATGATGCGAGATGAGATGCTCATGGATTCAGGGAAATCGATCATGGCAGGGTGACATGTTGATGTGTTTGCTCCAAAATGGATTATAGTGGGATATATGACCAAGATGAGGACCGAGCTTGCTACATAACAGTTGGCCAAGAGGAGACAATGACAAGAGCATTCTCGTAGTGAGGCCACCACCGGTAGATATCTTGTTTCATCATGTCTTAGTCACTCTCACAATTCCATGCATGGAGGATCTCACTCCCATCACACGAAGTCACAAAGTAGGAGTCCCAACCATGCACCTTGATCTAGATCCTGCGAAAGAAGGATAGGCTAGAGGCCATTATTGCTTTGTGTCATATTTTGTTACATATATTAATTGTTTTGGATTTTGTACTCATTGTGAGCATTTTGACCACACTTGTTAGTGTGATGAAATTGTATACAAACTTGATTATTATAGATATATATATATATATATATATATACATATGTGATTCTTTTTGGCTCGGATATCTTGTGTAAGAGTTTACTTGTTCATGACTTGCTTCATTTGTGTACTCTTAGATGTGTAGAATCTTTGATGTTTTTATATGCTTTTATGAATGCATGTATGGATGATGATGATGATGCAAATGTGTAACAAAATGATTTTTTTGTGTTTTTATATATATGTGATGCATATGAGGACAAATTGTAAACTAAAAATTTGATTTTCACAAAATTCACCCCTAGGGTAAATTTTGATAACATGCATCAAGATTCAAATCCCAAGCAAATTGATTGATTCAGAGCAAAATCAGGTTTCTAGGGTCCCTTCGTGTATTTTTCTAACTCCCCGGCCAAGAAACAGGAGCAAGCTCGAGAAAATGCAAAAAGTCAGCAGAAAGGCAAATAGGTTGATCCAGAAAGAGTGTGAAAATTGGCTAAGTCCTGCTCAAGGTAAGCATTTGGGACAAGTGGGACAAATGGAAGCGGATCGGCCGAAAAGCCTCTAGGCGGCCCAAATTGCATTTGGGACAATCGGGCCAGAAGTACGCGGCGGGCGCGAAAAGCCGATCCGGCCGAAAGAGGAAAAATTGGCTAAGTGTTGCTCGGGACGCTTGGGACAAAAAGGTTCGAACCGCCGGTTCGGCCAAAAATGAGCACAAAGCAACCCAAAAGAAAATGGGACAAATGGGATGAAAGTACGCGGTGGGCACGAAATGCCGGTTCGACCGAGAGAAAATCGACTAATCACCGAGAGGGACAAGCTCGGACAAGCGGGCCGAAAGGCGCGAACCTACCGAACCGGCGAAAGAGGTCAAAACAACAAGGCAATTGGGACATCCGGGACAAATGGACGCGAACCGGCCGGTTCGGCCGAAATCAGCACAAGGAGCACTAAGCAATTGGGACGTCTGGGACAAAAGGACGCGAAGGGCGCGAAAAAGCCGGCAGGGCCGAGAACCAATCAGAAGCCGCCACGTGTCTCAGGAAAAAAAAAGGTCAAAAAGGTCAAAGGGCAAGTTTTAAAAGGTCAGCCCGAACCAATGAAATAGCGCCACGTGTCCAGTTAAGGGCCCCACAAGTGAATTTCAAAATGAAAGCCCACGAAAGATGGAGGAGAGAGAATTGCTCGTCCAATCAGCACGTCCCACGTGTCGTCCAGGTGGCAGAGCATGGGAAAGGATTTCAAAACACGCTTTCGCCTGTTTTGTGCCCTAGATCTTCAGATCGCCATAACTTTTGATCCAGAGCTCGATTTGCACGTTCTTTATATCAACGGAAAGCTGGTGAAATTCTCTACACGATTCCAGGGTCAATCTTGCGTTTTGGAGCAGTCTAGAGGGGAGAAAATCGAGAAACGGCTCTGACGCGTATTCATGGCCGGAAATGACATTCCAAAGACTAGAGTTAATGCAGAATGGGTCGCATTCTCCTGTAATCCGGTCAAAATGACAGGGTATGGGTTTGTAAGGTCCTCCATGCCATTTTAATACACCTACAGTCAAGAAAGAATGGGCTCCCATGCCTTTGTACGTCTCCTGTTCCCTGGGTTCGACCTCTTGCATTTTAAAAGCCGCTTTGGGCTCATTTCAAAGGAGGAACATTTTTGGGCATAAAGACTTCTTCTTTCACCTTCTTCAAGGGATTGATGAAGTATCGACTTCCAAGGATTGTAATAGCTTTCTTTACCTCTCTCCGAGGGTGTAATGCGTATTTTGATATTAAATTGATAATGCAAGCTCAGTGAATGGGTTTCAATCCTCTGTTTGTATTATTTGCTTGATTTCGATGCTAAATTATACATTATCAATGCCATGTATGTTTTTATGTTGTGAACCTTGGTCTCGTGTCTATTTGCATGACTAATATGTTTCACCACTCCTTTTGGTGCATCACCATCTTTAGTTAGTTTCAATTTTTTTGCACTTCTACCCCCGTCTCCTCGCAAGTTAGAATAGGATTAGGATCTAGACCTCTCGTAGCTTTGCAAAATATAGATCTAAATCGTGAGGAGTTTGAGGAACCAGCCTCTAACTGAGATTCCTCTCTCGCCCCAAGTCCCACACTGGAGAGAGGTTTCCATGTTGTGCAATTACACTGATGCAAGAGTGATCAACCTAGAAATCTGATCGGCCTGTCCAGGGTGTGTCAGAATTTTGCACTAACAGTTTTGGCATGCCCGGTGGGACCAGAGGTCTCATTTTTTATTGCAGCAAAGTTGATGTGCATCTGCTGCAATTTTCTTGCTTGAAAAGAGCTATTATTTGCATATCTGGCGACTCCGAGGGGAAGAATCAATTGGTTTCAGCAGTCAGGCCTGAAAGCTTATGAGAAGAATCACAAGGTCAAGAGTTGGAGAGGAGGAAGTACTGTTTGAATACCTGCAATTATCTCCAAGAAGAAGGCAAAGAGGAAGAAGGATTCAAAGGTCCCCATCTCCACCAAACAGAACTCTCTCAACTCCTCCACCTGAGCGGCCTTTCTTTCAATATACAAGGGTTTTAAGACCAATCGAATGGCGCAACCAAGGGAACCCCTATGTCAACTTCACAGGAAGCAGCCCACTTGCTCTCAATGCACAAAATCCAATCCCAAAGCAGCAAAGATCAAGAACATTCCATACTTTACTCGGAGAAAATCGACCACTCCTGTGATCATGTCAAAGACATTGCTAACATTTGTGCAATCCATGAGATTAATGAAATGCAAGTAGTCACAAATTGCATTTGGCATCCTTCATTCAAGGGAAAAGCATTGCAATGGTTTAGGAGCCTTGAAGTCGGCTCTATCACAAACTGAATCACCGTGTATTGCACTTCACAATCAATTTGGAGAGAAGGGAGACAACTTGTCTCTTTTGGAGCAGCCGACAACCATCAAGAGAGCTTCCAATGAGCAAATGACCGACTTCAACTTCAGATTTCAAAGGTCTTGGGATAGAATTCCAGTAACAGTCAGACCAACAGCAGAAGGTGCTTTTCTATATTACCTTAAAACTTTAAATTCTGATATTTCTATGTTGATTCAATCTATGGGAGGCACAACTATCCCCGCTTTATAGATTGCCATTAGAGCTGAAAATTGTCCGATTCAAGCCGGCAAGCTAGCTCCTAGGCCTCCAATGCCATTATATCCAAGTTTAGAGAGCCCAAGTACTAGTCAAGCACCTGTCTTAGCTCCTATTCCCACTCCTAGGAATCAGAGTTCAAATGAAGCTTCCACTTCATCTCCAAGTGCCCCAAATGAGCTTCAAGAAGTCATGAAGCAACTGCAAAATTTAGGTAATGAGCTGGTCACACTCAAGAGACAGCAAGCTCAAGGTTTTAGACCTTCGTATCAGCCTCAAGCTCAACCTAATAGGCAGCCATATCAGCCTCAAAGGCCACCCAATCCAGCTGCAAATATGAATCAAACAAGGCCTCCTGCCAATAGACCATTCCAGCCCTATAATCCAAATGCCATATCTGCCTCTAAGGCATTAGTACCAGCACAAAACAACACTGCCTAGGAGTATGATTGGTGTTTTCCATGTAATGAGCCTCATAATCAATCCATGTGCTTCAATGGTGCTTTGACCCAAGCTTTAATGGTAACAAGTGCTGGTGTGGAGGGTGAGAGTAGTCAAGAAAACAACCAACAACAAGAAACATTCCAACAGCAATCAGCCCCAAATGACACCACATTGGTAAATTGGCAAGCAGAGGATTTCTGTGGCATGAATCAGGCAATTTCTCAAGGTGTTGCAGCCAACACAAGGTCAAAAAGGAGAAATTTGGGTGAACAACAACATTATTAGCCACCAATCCTCAACCTTCCACAGCTCCACAAATGATTGGCAAGCAAAACCCAGTTTCAAATGCACAAGGGCAGCCAAGAACAGCCCCTAGGCCAACTCAAATGCCAGCTGTTGCTGCCCACATACAAGGAGCAAATGTGCAAACCAAGGGACAGCAGAGAGATCCTTCATCACCATTCAGTATCATTGATCAGATGAAGAAGACAAACGTCAATATATCTATGTGGGAATCCCTATCCATCCCAGGCCAAAGAAATCTGCTGCAAGCTGCCATGAAGGATTGGCCAACTTCAATCAAGCAGATCCAAATGCAGGAGAAGGTACTCACAAATGCTGCCCAGCCTGAAGGAAATCATGGAGCACAACAAGGTAGAATGCTGAAGCCTCCCCCTTTTTATGTTTCGTTAATCATTGGAAATCAGCTAGTGCATAATTGCATGATAGATTCCGGGGCAAGTAGCTCAAGAATGCCTAAACAGATAGCTGATCGCTTAGGGCTCCAAAGATGAATTAACATCTAAGGGAGTAGTGCAATGGATGGGACAGCAATAAAAATAGTTGGAGTGATTAGAAATTTGAGTCTTACCTTACATGCATGTCCAAATGTTGTTGTCTTACAAGATATATCACCATAGACCTTCCACCACTCTTTTCGCCCTCTGCTTTGTCAAGGACTTCACCGCCAAAATTGGGGGATATTTGTCCGCCGATTGGTCTCACATGTTATTCGTAACAAGGTATGGAACTAAGGCTACAATTAGGTCGAAACCTATTGCAAACTTCCACATTGAGCCCTATACTCCAAGTCGATTAATGCCAATTGCTCAAAGATTTGATCAAGAAGATCACCCCACCGATGAAGCCGACACTAAGGTCGAAGTATTCCAGATTTGACTCTTGATGAATGGGCAAACAAGGTACATGCTTTTGATCCTTATCAAGAAGTAGAAGAATCTGAGCTAGGGGTCTATTGCATACACGAAGAAAGTCAACCTATTCCTAGCATCACCAAGCCAAACCACAAGGATGACAATGAAGTATGGCAGCTGTTTTTCGATGGATCAAGGAGTAGACAAGGTGCAGGAGGTGGAGCCATGCTTGTTTCACCTCAAGGAATAAAGCATTATTCAGCTTTTAGATTTCAATTTGCATGCTCCAATAACACTGCTGAATATGAAGCCTTGGTGCAAGGGATGCATTGGGCAATCAAGAGAAAGATAAAGAACTTGCAAGTTTTTGGGGACAGTGAGCTGATTGTAAATCAGGTCAAGGGACAACATGCTGCCAAAAATGATCTACTCAGATGCTACAAGAATAGGGTGTGGGACCTCATGGAAGATTTTGAGGGCTTTGGCATCAAATCCATCCCTAGGAAAGAGAATCAAGCTGCTGACAGGCTTGCAGCAGTAGGGGCAGCCTTTGACATTATAGAAAACATTCAACAAGACAAGGTACATGCCAAACATCCACGTGATCAGTGAGGCCTTCAAAGGCCGGATAACGATGTCACTTGGCAAGTATTTGAGAATGATCAGCAAATCATCCACTTCTTGCAAGAAGAAGCTGAGTTCTCAGCTAAGAATCAAGAGAAGTCGAACAAAGCAATATGGTGACCAGTGATACACCGAGAACTAACAAGCTCGCCCAAGGGACTTATCACCTGGAGTCCATTTTTAACCCCAATGATCAGTTTAGAAAGGAGAAAGCAAACATTCAGGTTAAGAGAGAAGATTCGGTATCCATCTTGGTAGAAGAGAACAAGCCATTGCAAATTGGAAAGATGACAACTAACAGAAAGGTATGAGTTCATACAAATGCCTATGTCAAGAATTCCCCGACGTGTTTGCTTGGAGTTATGAAGATTTGAAAGGGTTCAATCCCAACTTAGCTCAAAGATACCATTGAATCGACCCAAATACTAAGCCTATCGTGCAAAAACAGAGACCACCAATCCACACATGGAGCCTCTCATGAGGAAAGAATTGGACAAGCTGATTGAGTCAAGAATCATATTCCCAATCAAGCATTCTAGTTGGGTTGCCAACTTAGTTCCAGTCAGAAAGAAGAGTGGAGAGATCAGGCTATGTGTTGACTTCAGAGATTTGAATAGAGCCTCTCTCAAGGACCATTATCCACTCCCTTCCATGGAGCAAATATTGCAGGTCGTAGCTGGTTCAGAAAGGTTTTCACTACTTGATGGTTACTCAGGCTTCAATCAAATTATGGTAAAGGAGGAAGACCAGTCCAAGACAGCCTTCACAACCAAATGGGGCACATATGCTTACAAGAAGATGCCATTTGGACTGTCGAACGCTGGAGCAACATTCCAGCGAGCTATGGATATGGCATTCAAAGGCTTGATCAACAAGATAGTGCTGATATACTTAGATGATATTACTGTCTTCTCAAAGAATGCTGCAGACCATCTCTTTCACCTCAAAAAGTGTTTCGAGGTGTGTAAAAGTTCGTGTGTCTTTGAATCCTAAGAAGTGCATCTTTCGCACACATGAAGGGAAGCTCCTTGGCCATATTGTCTCCAAGGAGGGATTAGCAATTGATCCAGAGAGAGGGCGAAGCCATAAGAGCTCTACCATCGCCAAAGCCACAAGAAGGCCCTTCAGAGTTTCCTGGGAAGGATAAACTTTGTTCGGAGGTTTGTCCCAAATTTTGCAGCCCTTGTCAAGCCCATCACTAAAATGTTAAGAAAAAGCATGGCTTTCAAATGGACGGCAGAAGGCAAGGAGAGTTTTGAAGCAATCAAAGAAGCCATCTCCCAGGCACCCACTCTCATCAACCTGCACTTTTCCAAGGATTTCATCCTCTATGCATTTGGAGGTGATGACACTATTTCTCGCCATTCTCGCACAAGTAAACAAAGATAATGATGAGCAGCCGATTGCCTTCTTCACCAAAGCCTAGGTGACTCATAAATGAGGTACTCTTTTATCAAAAGCATGTGCTTGCATAGAATCGAAGCTTGAAAAAATTCAAGCATTTAGTCTCAAACAACAAGGTACAGTTGCTGGTCTCACATGCTGGGGTTAAGGATTTCCTCCTCAACAAGGATTTGAATGAGAAAAGGGCAGGTTGGATCACCCGTGTCATGGAGTATGACATTGAGATCAAGATCACCAAGCTGGTAAGAGGCAAAGGTTTGTGTGAGCAGCTCGCTTCCAAACAACTGACAACCTTAAGATGAAGAAGACGCTGTCCTGCTATTACAAGATGATAAAAACAGGAAAATGATGATGTGTCCACTCCCTGTTGGACTCAGAATATGATACATTTCCTACAGACGGGCATGTGCCCTCCAGAAATGAGCAAAGCAAAGAGGAGACATTTCAGATTGCAGGCTATTCCATATACCATCATTGATGGAGTTTTGTTCAAGAAGGACGTGAATGGAGTGCTGCTGAGATGCATTAACACAGGTCAGATCCAAGGGGTATTAAAAGAGTTTCATGATGGACCAGCTGGTGGCCATTTTGCACCAAGAGTGACAGCTCTGAAAATCATGAAGGCTGGTTATTATTGGCCTAAAATCTTCAGTGATTGCTATGCATGGATCAAGAGGTGTAAGAATTGTGCATTCTTCACAGGAAAAGAGAGACTCGCTGCCCTTCCATTGCATCCAATTACAGTAGATCAGCCATTCATGCAGTGGGGTTTGGACTTCATTAGAGTCATCAATCCCAATTTGAGCCAAGGGCACAAATGGATTTTGACAGCCACAGACTACTTCACCAGATGGATGTATGCAGTGAGCACTCAAAGAGGCGAATGAGTCTAGCATCTTGACTTTTACGAAGGGATAACTTCCATATTTGGTGTACCTGCTACAATAGTCTCTGATAATGCATTGGCATTCATCGGATCTAAAGTGACTGAGTGGGCTGTCAAGAACGGGATTTACCTGAGCACTTCATCAAACTATTACCCTCAAGGTAATGGCCAGGCCGAGTCTACAAACAAAAACTTGTTGAGGATCATTAGGAGGACTCTTGATGAGAATCAGAGGGCTTGGCATACCAAACTGAAATCAGCCTTATGGGCTGATAGGATAACTCCCAAAAGATCCACGGGTAACTCTCCATTTAGGCTTGTCTACGAAAGAGAGGCAATCTTGCCCATGTCACTTGAGTTGCCAACGTTGGAACTCATGAAACAACTGGAGTTGCTAGAGTTTGAGCCCATGGAGGTGAGGTATGCAGAGTTGATGGAGCTGCAAGAGATCAGAGATCAGGCATCCCAAGCAATGGAAAAGGATCAAGCTTTGATCAAAAAGACCTTTGATAGGAAGGCCAAAGACAGATCTTTTCAAGTAGGAGATCTAGTGCTGAAATGGGATGTGGACAGAGCAAAACCAGGAAGGCATTCAAAATTTGATGCCATTTGGAGTGGCCCATACATGGTCACAAAGTGCAAGAGCAACAATGCTTTCCAATTGGCCTCATTGGATGGTGAAGAACCGCAGATTCCAAAGAAATGGAATCTATCTCAAGCGTTGCTTCTAGAGGGAGGTTCACTACACCTGTAGATATTAGATTAGATTTTCTTTCCTCCAAGTGCTTGTGCACATTGTTTTGCTGTAGGTTAGTTTTGTTTTCCCTAAGTGCCTTGGCACAACTTGCTGTCCATGGAGATGTTTAGCATGTCTTTGCTTTCATCAGGTCACATTCCATCTTCCCCCTTGCACATTCTGAGTCAGTTTGGATTCTAACAGAATATTTGATGACTCCATGCCCAATGGATTGCTTCAGGAAACTGGTCTTTCCATCTAGCAGGCAGATGATCCCGCTGAGTCGCCAAATTGTTATCCAAAATTCACCCCCTAGGGTAAATTTTGATAACATGCATCAGAAGATTCAAATCCCAAGCAAATTGATTGATTCAGAGCAAAATCAGGTTTCTAGGGTCCCTTCAGGTATTTTTCTAACTCCCCTGGCCAAAGAAACAGGGAGCAAGCTCTGAGAAAATGCAAAAAAGTTGCAGAAAGGCAAATAGGTTGATCCAGGAAAGAGTGTGAAAATTGGCTAAGTCCTGCTCAAGGTAGCATTTGGGACAAGTGGGACAAATGGAAGCGGATCGGCCGAAAAGCCTCTAGGCGGCCCAAATTGCATTTGGGACAATCGGGCCAGAAGTACGCGAAGGGCGCGAAAAGCCGATCCGGCCGAAAGAGGAAGAAAAATTGGCTAAGTGTTGCTCGGGACATTTGGGACAAAAAGGCCCGAACCGGCCGGTTCGGCCGAAATGAGCACAGGCAGTCCAAAAGAAAATGGGACAAATGGGACGAAAGTACGCGGTGGGCGCGAAATGCCGGTTCGACCGAGAGAAAATCGACTAACTGCTGAGAGGGACAGTTCGGGACAAGCGGGCCGAAAAGGCGCGAACCGGCCGAACCGGGCGAAAGAGGTCAAAACAGTCCGAAGGCAATTGGGACATCCGGGACAAATGGACGCGAACCGGCCGATTCGGCCGAAATTAGCACAAGGAGCACTAAGCAATCGGGACGCTGGGACAAAAGGACGCGAAGGGCGCGAAAAGCTCGGCAGGCCGAGAACCAATCGTGCCGCCACGTGTCTCGTGAAAAAAAGGTCAAAAAGGTCAAAGGGCAAGTTTTAAAAGGTCAGCCCGAACCAATGAAATAGCGCCACGTGTCCAGTTAAGGGCCCCACAAGTAAATTTCAAAATGAAATCCCGCGAAAGATGGAGGAGAGAGAATTGCTCATCCAATCAGCACGTCCCACGTGTCGTCCAGGTGGCAGAGCGCGGGAAAGGATTTCAAAACATGCTTTCACCTGTTTTGTGCCCTAGATCTTCAGATCGCCATAACTTTTGATCCAGAGCTCGGATTTGCACGTTCTTTATATCAACGGAAAGCTGGTGAAATTCTCTACACGATTCCGGGGTCAATCTTGCGTTTTGGAGCAGTCTAGAGGGAGAAAATCGAGAAACGGCTCTGACGCGTATTCATGGCCGGAAATGACATTCCAAATGACTGAGTTAATGCGTAATGGGTCGCATTCTCCTCGTAATCCGGTCAAAATGACAGGTATGGGCTCAGTAAGGTCCTCCATGCCATTTTAATACACCTGCAGTCAAGAAAGAATGGGCTCCCATGCCTTTGTACGTCTCCTGTTCCCTGGGTTCGACCCTTGCATTTTAAAAGCCAGTTTTGGGCTCATTTCAAAGGGAGGAACATTTTTGGGCATAGCAGACTTCTTCTTTCACCTTCTTCAAGGGATTGATGAAGTATCAGACCTCTCCAAGGATTGTAATAGTTTTCTTTACCTCTCTGAGGGTGTAATGCGTATTTTGATATTAAATTGATAATGCAAGCTCTGTGAATGGGTTTCAATCCTCTGTTTGTATTATTTGCTTGATTTCAGATGCTAAATTATACATTATCAGTCTGTGTATGTTTTTATGTTGTGAACCTTGGTCTGTGTCTATTTGCATGACTAATATGTTTCACCACTCCTTTTGGTGCATCACCATCTTTAGTTAGTTTCAATTTTTGCACTTCTACCCCTGTCTCCTTGCAAGTTAGAATAGGATTAGGATCTAGACCTCTGTAGCTTTGCAAAATATAGATCTAAATCGAGAGGAGTTTGCAGCCTCTAATCTGAGATTCCTCTCTCGGTTTCTAAGTCCCACACTTGGAGAGAGGTTTCCATGTTGTGCAATTACACTGCTGGATGCAAGAGTGATCAACCTAGAAATCGATCGGGCGTCAGAGTCTGTAATTTTGCACTAACAAGAACATCTTAATTTTTTTCTTGCTTACAACTTATTGGTTTATTTGCAAGGACCCCCTATGTCTTGCACCATGCTATAAGTAAGAAGCACGGGCTCATCACTAAGGACAAGGCATAGGCGAGTAAGGGAAATTCTTACCTTTCCCACCTCATGCTACTTGTTGGAAGCATGGGATCATCACCAAGAACTGTTAGGGTAAAGAAATGTAATTTTATTGTTTTTTTACCTTTTTTCTTTTTATTTATTTTTATTTTATTGATTCTTGAACTTTGTAATTTTGGGAAGGAATACTTTCCCCTAACCTAAACCCCACACAACCAGTAGGATGCTAGTTCTCACCACTGAGGTTTCAAATAAGTGAACAAGTAATATGGGTGAAATGTTTTAGATTGTTTTTGTAAAAAGAGAGATTTATAGGAAAGATTGTGACACCAAGAAGCTTCTAGTATAGACTATGGAAAAAACTCCTAAGCTAGAAGCAGCCATGAATAGAAATAAGCTTATAGGTATTGGTAGGATAAATTTCAAAAATTCATCTATTAGGATGATAAAGAGATTGAATATTTTAGAGATTATATAATGAATGATTGAGGAGGTATGATTAAAATGTTTTTCCAATTCTCATAAATTTTGAAAGTTTCTAAAAAATTGTTTCTTGTTTCACAATATTATATTATCATTATGTAAATGATATGCGGTGTGGATGAAGTAATGTACATCTAGAAATACAAATGAATTATTCGCAGTAAGCAATTAAGGTGAAGCGAATTAATTGATTCACCAAATTCATCTCCTTCTAAGGTACATAGATGACATGCGCCATTATTATAATCCTCGATGACTTGATATGGACCTAACCATTTAGGCCTGAAATTTATTACTTCACGGTCTTATTATCAATATAGCTATTAATTCTCAACACTAGATCCCCTAATTATATTTCACGCATTACATTTCTTGTTATATTTGAGACACATCCTTTTAGCATAAACACTAAGTCACTACTTAGGTTTGAGTTGAGTTTCATCAAGGGTTTCTAGTTGAACTAGCCATGCCTCTCAATACCTGTCTTCATCTAGGATACCTTGCAAGGATATACAGAGGCTAGGCAACTCTACCTCGAGTGGTAAAACCACTTAAGATCCAAAGACTAAATAATATTGGGTTACCCCGTGGGTGTTCTCACTAACTTCCTATAGGCCCACAAGGCTGAAGATAACTTTAAATTCCAAACAAACTTTTTCTCCTTGACTATTTTGAGAAGAATGTGCTTCAATGTTTTATTTTTCACCTCACCTTGTCCATTGACTTGAGGGTAATACAAAGAGGCTGTGTGGTGTGATATTTTGAATTATGAGCACAACTCATGCACCTCTTCATTCTTGAAGGACATGTCATTATTCGAGATAATGACATGTGGGAATCCATACATGTAGATGATCTGATTCAAAATGAACTTGGTGATCACAGACCCAAGTATAGTAGTGAGAGGCATGGCCTTGACCCACTTTGTGAAATATTTTATGGTCGTAATGATAAAGTTGTGGCCATATGTTGATGAGGGAGAAAAATTCCCTATCAAACCAAACCTTAAGTATAAAAGAGCCATGGTGTAAGAATGGGTTGTAGAGCCTGAGTAGGGATGTGTATCTCATGCAAGAATTCTTGACATTTATGGCACCTACATACATATTCTATAACATCATGCTCTAAGGTGGGCTAGAAATAACCCATTCGATGAATTTTCTGAGTGGTAACATGCCCTCCAAAGTGACCCCCACAAACTCCATTGTGGGCTTTGAAGAATATTTTTACTCTTATTCATCCCTACACCTAAAAAGCATTCCGTCAAAAGACCATCTCTTCAAAATTACATACTTGGTAGATATGAAATGTAGCTTCTGCCTTTTTGTGAGCTTTCTACCTCAAAATACGTATGGTCCACAATGTGATTAATGATATCAGAATACTAGGAACATGACATAATGGGAGGCTTTATTTTCATGTCAAATACACACTCGTCACAAAATCTAGGTTTACTAGGTCTCCACCATCTACCAGGTTGTTCACCAACCAATCTGCATTAATTTCTCCATTGATGGACTTCAGGTTGATGAGGGTGATTTCAAATTCACCCATCAACATAATAAAACGTCCAACCTTTTTGATAGGTCAACTTGAGTCAAAAATGTCTACACATCGACTTGATGATCACTCGTGTTTCCTAGTTAAGCATATAATGGCTTAACCTTTTCATTGCACAAAAAATTTAGCTAGACATTATTTTTCTACCTATGTATAACATGTCTCATAGGAAAATAGACTGTACTAATGAAGTAAACGACATGCTCATGGTTATCATCATCTTCCTCTTCCAACATGCAAGATAACAAGACCTCATCGGCTCAAGAATATAAGATCAAAGGACATTTAGATTTGGGTGGAATAACCGTAGTGATAACATGAGAAAACTTTGATCGCCCAAAACTTCATGATATTAAAAATTCCACTCTTTACTACACTCCTTTTTAAATTTATTAATGGGATGGATAACGAAAGTAATATTAGGAATAAATTTGTAGATTGCCCCAAGTTCACCTAAAAAATATAATGCATGATTCATTTGAAGGTGGAGTCATCTTCATGAATGATCGAATATTTGTTGGATCTACATCAATTCCTCAAGAATAAATGATATAACCTAGTAATTTTCCTCCCATCACTCTCAATATGCACTTTTCAAAATTTAGCATTACATCGCATCCAATAATACGAGAGAGGATAACATGAATTACCTCAGGATGGTCTCAATGTTTCTTGGCCTTAGCTAATAAATCATCAATGTAATATTACACAATATTATGAATAAGATCATGGAATATATATTTCATTTCTCATTGGTATGTGGCTCAGGTGTTTTTAAAGCCAAACAACATGACCACGTAGTAAAATGACCACTAAGGAGTAGTAAAGGTAGTCTTGGTTTGATCCTCCTCAGAGATCCTTATGTGATTGTAGCTGGAGAAACCATCCATAAGTGAAAACAACTCATAGCTAGTCATTTCATCTATAATGACATCGATGGAAGGAAATGGAAATTCATCTTTAGGACAAGATTTGTTGATGTATATAAAGTAGATAAAATCTGTATATCCCATTATTTTTAAGGATCGAGATGATGTTATATACCAACATGGAATATTCTATTGTTTTAATGAAACCAACCTGAAGAAGATTCATTACTTCCTCATTAACCATCAAAGACACCTTTGGCTTCATGGGTGATGACTTTTGCTTCATGGGTTTGGCATTGAGATTCATGAAAAGGTTATGAACCACCACGTTAGGAGTGATTCCCTTCATTTCCTTGTAACTAAAGGTGAAGTCTTTTGAATGTTCTTTGAGCACCTTCGTATGTGCTTCTATCTCATCTGGAGTAAGAGAAGAACTAAGTTTTAAGATCTTAGGTTCCTCCTTCATCCCTATATTGATATATATGGTTCCTTCAATCAAAGAGGTGTTACCCTCTTTGAACTCAAGTGGGGCTAGAGGTAGTTCCAACTCTTCTTCCTCTATCTCATAGATCTCAAGACCCTCCAATGAGGAAGGATACAATGTGCAATCTCCAAAGTAGGAGGAAGGGTGAGGTATGAGAGAAAAGACCTTCTTATGGTGTGTGGGATGAAGATCAATATATGTATTGAGGTATCCTAAGATTGCCTCATCATTATCTCGAATAGTAAAAGTGGCGGGATCATTCTCGGCCTCAACATATTCATGAATTGAGTTGGTTAGAATTTTTTGAACAAAGGGTTTGGATACAAGTGAGAATGTCAAATTAGCTTATTGCAAGCCCTTGTTTGAAAAAAACCCCATGAGGAAGACATAGCCATTGAATCATCCAATTGATTCTACTCTCTAGGTATGGCTTCAATAGAAATGAAGTTAAAATCCTTTCTAAGCTCAAGAATGGTGGTCTTGTAGAGCTACAGTTTCTCCTTTCTAGTCTTGTAAACCTCCAAGACTTTATTAGTGAAAATTTTTGAAGTCACCCAAAACTATTACATTACTGGTGCCCATCCTCTTGGCTATGATGAGACCAAGAAGAATATCCTTGTACTCTGCGGTGATGTTTGTATATTTAAATTTTAACCTCAAGGAAAATGGCATGACCCTACCCCAAAGTGTCTTAGTGACATTTAACATAGTCATAGTTGAGTTTCTAGAAGTTATTCAAAAATAAAAACATTCTTGACTAGGGCGCCTAGATGTAGGACTAGGGTGCCCTAGAGCTGGATACCAATGACCAGATTATGGGTGCTCAAGTATCAAGGACACTAGCACCTCACCTCTTTTGTCCAAACTAGAAATATTGAGAAAATTCAAAAACCTAAATTTCCAAAAATTCAGCTAAAATGATAGATACACCCTACATTTTGCAAAAATTAATGCACTTACCGACTCCATAGTCATACGCGACACTACGGTGGTCACCACTATCTCAAACCGGCTTAGATGTAGAGATCTCGCTTGAGGTATTTTCACTTGCTCCATATACACTCTCACACTCACACAAAAGAAAAATGAAGTAACTAAACACCTTTTCTGTCTCCTACTTATAGTTACTTTTTCACCACTGGCTTTATTAAAAAACATATTTTGTGCTTAATTCCACAACCTATATACAATACACTATTTAGATCATATCTTCAGCATTTTTACTCCGATTTACACCTTGTTCGTGGTGTTATTTTTATAATTTCACCTTCCACCATATTGTACACCTTTTATGCATGTTATATTTATTCACCATGGTTTTCAATTCAAAACATACATATTTCCACATATTGTAGTTCTGTCATCGAACTTAGTGTTATTTTTTTCATCACTCCCACTTTCGCCGAAGGGGGCATATTATTGGGGGCATCCTATAGTTCCACTTATACCACCATGAATTAAAAACATGGTGAACTCATCCATTTTGAAAACATTTACCTATACAACTGTGTGATATCTCATCATCAATTCCCCTAATAACCTAATGCTGGGAAACAAACACACAATTTGCCTATGCGACGTGTCATTACTTCCCCTAATGACCTAACTTGGGGGAAAATTGATTAAAAATCCTTTCTCATACAATCATTCATCATTTTCCCATCAATTCTCCCTAATGACCTAACTTGGGGGTAACTAGCATAAAATCTCTCCATGAGTAACCAATCAAAATCAAAACATTCAAATTAATAAAAATAAAAATCATATCATTCAATCTACAAGTGGTGTCCCAAATGACATAACATGGGATATTACATTCATAACTTTTTCCTAGATGACCTAACTTGTGAATTTATTCTATATTCCTCACTTACTTCTAAATGACCTAACTTTAGAGCCATCATAAATTTTGCACTTGATTCCCGATGACATAACTTGGAAGCCCCGGCATCATTGGTGTTTACTTCCAGATGACCTAATGTGGAAGCCATCATTCATTTTTCACGCTTGCTTCCATATGACTTAACTTGGAAGCCCCTATTACATTTTGTGCTTGCTTTCGAGATGACCTAACTTGTAAGCCATCATTCGGTTCACATTTTCTTCCGGATGGCCTAACTTGGAAGCTATCACACTACAGTGACACTCATGGAGTGGGGGCAAGATTTCCTTCCCTATATCACTCCTATATGTGTCAACTATTTGATTGAAATCATTTGGTTCCAAATACACCAAAATTTGATTTGAGTCCCTCTACAACGGCTAGATCTTGAGGATGTAGTTAAATATTGGAGAATAACACACTTTTCTCCCTACACTCTTCTTTTGGCCACAAGATGCCAAAATCCTCTAGTTATTCATTTGTATAAAAGCATTCGGGTTGGGAAATAATCACTCCCTACCCACTTATTCATCATCATACCACGTTCAAAATCATCATATATCCTAATCATCACATTCATTTAGTACATTTCATCATGACATTTATGCTTTTTCATTACGTTACATGGATAAACCCATTGATCCATGGTTCGGCATGCTTTTAGTTATATCGACGCACTTTTACTACACATCTAAGCGTTATTCTACATCATGGACTTCTCAAAAATTTATAAGTTACACATATGTATCTAATTTATGTTACCGAGCTTTCCGCTCACCAAAATAAAGTGGAGGAAAATGTAGTGACAAAATCATGCACTTATTATTACATTTATACCACTGGGTATGTTATTTTATATATGGATCTCACGTAATAAAAGTATTCACTAATGACGCGTTAGTTAGTCAGATCATAGTAGTCACTTGCCATGCATGGTCGCGAGTTGTCTATATGCTTCATTCGTCTCTCAAAGCATGTGTCAAAAGTTGTTATTTGGTCATTTTCCATCTCTTGTTTATAACCCGGCACCTAGGGTTGCACTGGAGCACCCTTGGGTGCCCCGGTTCTTGTTTTAGGTGCCCATGTTTTCATAATTCATGGTTTTAATTTATCCTTTTGAGGTCGGTATTTGTTGTTATCCCGTGCATTCCTCTAGGAAGTTTTTACATTTCAAATTAGTGTCAAAATTTGAGCAAGATATCCCTATATAAACATAACATACTACATTATGGGTGGACATCTTACTATCAAGGGCATCTACATACTAAGGCAAGGAAATACATTTGGTTATTTTTACATCTACATCACACAAACATAGGGTGAAAGGGTTGTATTCATTCTATTCCATCCACCATTTGCATTTTTACATCTAATTATTTCCCCCTAATTCTGCGTCATTGACGCTAGGGAATCCTAGGAAAATATTGCATATAAAAGCACACATAACTACATTGGGTTTGGAATGTAGTGAAACACTTAGTCGTAAGTCCACCATTATGGAAGATAAGGTCAGTCCAACCCCTTCATTTTCATATTTTTTTAGGAATCGATGCTCTGTATGTGGTTTTGTAGGTAGATATTCATATCGGGTTTTCGAGAGACACAAGTGAAAGTACAATGAAAACTATGTGACATGAAAAAGGTATTGTGAAGGTCTTACAACACAATCAAATTTATATCCTAATAATTTCTACAAACTACAACAAATAGATCACAAACTAGGGCACCTTAGGGTACCCTAGTATCCTCCCATGCACCTTATTCTCGTTAAATCCTCAACTTATGCCAATTCTCGAGTTGTCCAATTACACTATGTCCATTCTACACATCATCTTTTCCTATTCCAAAGACACAACAATGTAATTTAATTTCAATTTATTACCCTATCCATTTCATTTCCATTATTCCATTTCATTTCAATATCAAAATTAAATATTTAGCTTCAACATTCAAGTTACATCATTTATTTCATTATTGTATCTAATTAGATTAACTATAGAATAACATTTAAAACAATTATTTTATTTAATCAGGCCTCTGGAGGAGGGGTGATGTGAATTAGATGGCCAAGGCCTAATGCTTCTAATAAATCCACTTGATGCACAGGTGAATTCTTTAAAAAATCCAAAAAGGAAATGTGAGAAAAGGTCTTGGTCAAATACGTGATTAAATAATAGGCCCCTACCGTTTAAGATACATTGGTGTATCATATGAGGTTGAGGGGTAGACCAGAAGAGGTTGTGAGGAATAATATTGGGTATGGTTTATTGCGTTAACTTTAGGTTTGGTTTCTAGCTCCACCTAACCCACAATCTTAGTTTGATTTTGATTGTCTAAAGGGGTAGCGATCGAGGATTTTCATATGTAGACACCTCATGATCATTTTTTTCTATGGGCATCCCCTTGTTGGTGCCATGAGGATTGAGCTTTTTGTTCTTAGAAGGTGTCGAAGGGGGTCTCTATAAACCCCAAGAGTAGAATTCTGAGGGGAAACAGGTCCTATGTTAACATTTTACGTTGGTGTCATAGGATTAGCCAAAAAAATCTCGATAAAGATCTTCCTTTGGTCCTCTAGAAGTATTTGTATAAATTTTTTCCAATCGCATCACGTATGAGCATCATATCCTCAAACCCTATGGAAACCGCAATAAAAATCAGGATCGTAGTCATGAGGTATTTTATTTTGGTTTTTTGCATCCAAATTTTTCTATTATTATATCGTTGTTGGTTATTAAAGTTGAAGTTTGGGGGCCTCTAGCCTTGGTTATGATATTGGTTTGAATATCCACTTGGGTATTGAACTAGAACTTGAGCCTTGAACTTACTGAGGTGGGGGAGGAGGATGACTAAAGTATACCACATTAATGGAAGGAGTGAAGTTGTTACTCCTTTGATTGTTGGTATTTTCATTATTGTTACCATTATTCACATTGTTGGTGTTAAAAATGTTTGGCTTCTTTGATTGGTCAAACCTACCATCCTTCGTAGCACCATGGTTCTTGTTGATGACTTTTGGTCCTTGATTATTATTATTTGAACTACTCGGTAGTTTGAATTACCCTGAGAGGAGTGAACAGATCCCATTTTAGGCGTACTTCTTTCGAAACTATTAATTATTTCTGGTCAATGGGGAGAGAACCCTCTAAGACATCCTTATAGCTCCTAAGAGGAAAATTTTGCACCTCCTTGGTTTCTCCATAGAGATAATAGAGGAACAAGTCACAAAGCTTTGTTTGGTTTGTGTTTGTATTACTAGCTAAGAAGTAGAGGACCTACTACTATTTCTGAATGAAATGGGTAGAAGATTCATCATGCTCTTACTTGATATGAAGGAATTCTCTTATTCTTGTCTTTAAAAGTTTGTTCATATCAAAATATTTTATGAAATCTGAAAAGATTGCTTGAATGAATGGATCAAGGCTTCTAGTATCCTGTAGTACTAGTCAAGAGTGATCCCCTCAAGGGTCTTGGGGAAAATATTAGCTACAACCGCATCCCATGGAGGTAGCTTTATGACGGTATTTCGTATGATTTAATATGTGCATTTGGGTCCCCCTCCCCTTTGAACTTTGGCAAGTCGGGTGCGGTTTTGGAAGCATTACACTTCATATGGTAAAGTCGAGGGTCCCTTAAGATATTTAGCATATGTGCCCAATGGCATAAGAATCTACCATGGATGACCATTCATGAGGAGGTGGGGGAGGAATAAAATGTTGATATGGTGTAACGTAAACATTTGTAGGGTCATAAGGTATCCCCTGAGGATGAGCATATGATCCAAGAAATGAAACATGTCCCCTTGCAATGATTTAGAATACATGTGGAGCATGGTGGACCATTGTTTTAGTATGAAGTAGTAGGTGCAAAACCGAGAGAACATCACACTTCCGGTTGGTGCCTATGGAGGATATTCGTATGAAGTGTGAGAGGGCATACCTAACGTTCTTGATCTCGGTAAGGAGGTCTCCAAGGTTAGGAACACCCATGTAAACTAGAGGAGGTGAAGGAGCCAAAGGCACATAACCAAAGTCATGTGCATGGTGGAGGATATTTCCTTTCCTTGCAAAAGGTGTAGAACAAGAAGGTTGCACAAGCTCTAGTTCCCTAACACTACCCACCAATGTTGAAATTACATCGATCGTAGACATCGTTGCATTTGCATTAGGCATATTTTGGGTTTGGTTGGGAAGCAAAGGCACATGATTTCCTATTATGGATTGATCCGTGGGATGAGAATATTCTTTGGATGTATTATTTTTTGTATGAGGAGGGGTAGCAGAGTTTTTCTAAAGAAGAACATCAATGTAATCTTGCATTCGATCTATGGACTAGTCTATTGCACTAACACGTTCATCGCTTCAGGAAAATCACACTAGGTGTTCATCATTTAGCAATAGGTAATATGGGAGTGAATAGATTGCATACTGATTTCATACTTGACAAGACCCAAGGATTGAACCCTTGTTCTCCAGTGAGTGTCATATTATTTGAACTAAGAACCCAAGTTGTGGGCTATACGTAGGTTGATCAATCTCCTCGATCCTAACTAATGAACCATTATTGGTACCTTGAGGAAGAGGAGTGTGAGGGGAAGGAAATTTGGATGAGTAATTATCAACCCACCTAGATAGTGAGGGTGACTGTTGCATACCCATATGGTAATAATACGATTCAAGACCCAAAATGGGCCTACCGTATTCATGACCCGACATATTCTGGGGTTTATAAATACCCGCATATTAAAGGGAGAGGAGAAGGATGGATGAAATAAGGAAGAAATAATGGAAATGAAAACTAATTAGTCCTTCACTTCGGTTCACCAATTTTGTACATATTAAAATCAACATGTGATCTTAAACGCATGCGACCTCCCGAGGTCGTGTCGGATAAACAGTAATGGAATGAATAGATGGCTATGGAATGGGATAAATAAAGTGGATATTCGGAATACACAAAAATGCGTGAAAGTATTAAATAAGTGATCAAGGAAATCTAATGTCCTCAATGGGCACTATGGGGATTTTCTCATCTAAAGCAATGAATGTTTGCCTCACTTGGGTAGGCATCACGGAATAGTCAAGGAGAATAGACACACAAAGGATTCTATCGATATCAGTGTCACCAAAAACTCTACAAACTGGAAATGGAATGTGGGGAACTCTCTTATGTTTTTCATCATAGAATTCTCTAGACAAGGTCATGGAGGTATAGGAGGAATCTTGTAAATAGGAAAAATGTGTGAATTTTGGAAACTAGTTGCGACCATGTTGACTTATCCGAACTCATAAGAAATGTCTTCTTCAATGTTCAAGGATGTCAAATGTGTGCTGATAACGGGTGGAAGCGAGGTGGTATAGAAAATAATATATCTAAGGCCTTGTTCAATGTCTACTAATTCCATTACTAGGTTTGGTTGTGGTACCATTGGATCACAAGCGTAATCTCTTGGTTGTCTAAGGCCTTGAATGGTCATGTGGTATTTGCAAACTACTAAAACTAAGAAACAAACAATAGGCAAGGTTAATCCTAAGACAACTAGGGATACATGGGGAGATGTATAAATTCCTTTCTAATTAACTCTATATTCCTAATTTAACAAATGAAAAAAAAAAAGAAATTTAAATCAACTCAATTCAATTACTTTCCTTGAATTTAATTAAATTTATGTATTACCAAAAACTAATTGAAAAATGAAAGCTAACTAATTGAATAAAGGGAACAACTAATCTATTTTTTTTTGTTATTTTCCAATGATTTTGAATAAAATTAAGTAAAACAAACAAAAATTAATTACTGTAATTTTTTTAATTTTTTGATGCTTATTAGAAATAGAAGAAATATGCACAAACAAATTAAATTTCTTCTAATTAATAAAAATTTCTTTTACACTAAAATTAACAAAACTAAACAAGTAAATAAAAATATGTGGCTATTTATCTATGCAGAGTGGATCTAATATATTCTAATTAAACAAAAAAATTCAAATTTTTACTTGTGGTTATACAAATTCCTTTGCTCTTGCCTCATAGTCTCGAGAAGAACGAAAAATCTTCTCGAAGCTATTCTTCCCTTGAAACTTCTCTGGTAAAAACAACATGATCTATGGAAGCTTAAAAAAATGAAGGGAAGTTACAACTAGCACTAAACAAATGCAAAAGCCTCTTCAAGAAAATTTTCCCATGAAAACCCATAGGGATATGTATGGAAGAATCTTTCAGTAGAAGCTTTGTATAAATAAAGGAAAGATACTGTATTTGTGTTTATTTGAACTAATAAACTCTAACAAATTATGGAATAAAGAAAAAGAAAGATTCAAGAATATAAATGCATCCCCATACCGGAAATGTAGAATTGTGATAGTTCCAATGCTGGTTTTACTCTTTTTCCCCTCAACTTCTTTTCCAATTTTGTGTTCAAATGAGTCCAGGAACTGTGTTGGCTTGTGTGGAAGAAATGATGAAGAAATGTTGGAGCTGGAATGGCTTGCAAGTAATCTAGTAGCAACACAGGCAAGAGAATAACAAGGCAAGAGAATTGAGCTTGCTTGTGTATTTCTTGGCAGGATTATGGGCAACATAACAAAGGTGCAATTCAAAGGTATAATCTCCAACCAATGCTCTAGATATAAGCTTGGCTCTTATAGGAAAAAGGAAGAGAAATGGTCCAATTCATTTAGCAACCAAGAAATTCCACCTCTCTCAAAGAAGGGGCAATTAACTCACAATTAAAAGCAAAAGGGAGGGAAAAATTTATGCACATCAAATGAACTCAAGAACAACCAATTTGGTTAAGAAATGTGTGATAAAAAGAGTTTTAAGAAGTTAAGACACGTTTAGAACCCACTAAAAGTGTCTCGGTTAAATGCGCATGGGACCGCTACTCTATGTAGATTGTTGGTTACGCAACCATCGGGGTGGTTATACAAATTACATTGAAAACAGGTGATCGGTTGCATAACCATCGAGGTAGTTTCATGAATTAAAGTCAAAAGCCAAGGAAAAAGCTAGCAGAATGATAAAGGAAAACGAGAAAAGCATGGAAATGGACCAGGAAAGCATTTTTGGCTATAAATATACATTGTAAATGAGAAATTGGACTTGAACACAATTGGAAAATATTTTTAACTCATCAATGGGCATTTTGAATCGTTTTGAAAATGTAGCACGTGTAAAATTGGGTGCATACGGTTGCTAGTGTAGACACTTCTAGTGGAGATCATCGTCGTTGTTCCTGAGGCTCTTTCAAGGTTTCTAGAGATGATATTATTGGGAATGGAACTTGTCAGAGATGTTCTATGAGCCCTAAATATATGTTGTGTGGCATTGGAATACGACATGCCCCCTTGAGCCCCATTAAAGCTCTAAAAGCTAGTGTGGGTGGTGGTTATGTTCCCTCCCCGGAACCGGAAGGGTTATTCCTATTTTTTGAGCGGTACATCTCCTCGTCCCCAATTGTAGGTCTATTTTTTATAGATGTTACTACGAATAGTTTCCCAGTTGGGTTGTTCACTAATGTCTCCTTCCCAGTGGAGATATGAAAGTTGGTGAATCCCATAAGAATGATGCTTCCTTTAAATATGTTGTGTAGGGTAGAAAACCCATTGTTTTTTCCTCCATTACCCTTGCATCACATTTGGAGATGAAGTACTTGACTTTGAATGATACGACAAAGAGCATGCTTTTATATGTAGATTCAGCACTTATGGCCCAACCTAGAAGACCTTCATGAATGGATCTCTAATTATTGGATCCCATTTCCATTAGGAAGGTTAGATCTCTATCCATATGCAAAAGGAATTTTTATTGTGATTTTTCTTAAATAACTAATAAAGATATCATAATGGGTAAACTATGTGTTTGTCAATCATGATACCTTTTCTTAAAACCCTAGTTTCCCACTTTCAACCCACTCACAAAATATTTTTCTTACGAACCTATTTGGATTAGAATGCCCCATTTACACCTGTAATTTTGGAGACGGGATTTTCTGATCTCCATTGGAAATTTTGTGGGTGATACTCTTTACACTAATTCCCAAACCAACAATTTTAGCCATACTACATATGCCGGATTATTTTTGAACTAGAAACGTCTAAAAACCTTCTTGTAAACATTGAGCTTAAAGTGCAAAACAAAACATGGTCTCAACCATTAGACTACGAAGGTTTTTATTTCAGGTGTAGAAGGTGTTTCACTTTAGGTCATACAACTACTGACTGTGGGATGGTAAAGCGTAAAAATGAGAGAAATAATTATCGAAAAAATGCCCTCCCGAGTATTTAGTTTTTATACCAAGAAAGATTTGGATTCAAAAACATATTTAGACGATGTGGTTGAATCATTCCCAAAACACCTACTATAGATATTCCTATTAGTGAGATCAAGGAGAATACAAAAATGTATCAATTGAGCATAAAACAACAAAGAGAAATATCCCTACTCCTACTCCCATAGAAAAAAGCAAATATATTTTGATTGAAGCTAGTGAGGTTATTCTCCCCATTGAAAAGGTTTCTAATGGGTGGAAAATGGTGCACAACAAGAAAAAATCCATTCTCAAGAATATTTTTTCTCCTACCTAGATTATTCTTTCATTGTTGGGTAGTTATTTCATTTTTTTTGGGTTATGATTTTTTTCTATCTAGGATTCTAGGACTTCTTGTAATCCTGGGTAGGATCCCAGTCAAAAAATCTTTACCCTTAATTAAAAAAAAAGGGTATTAGGAGGAATATAATTATATGGGATGGAAGTGACTTCTATATTAAGTTCTAATTGGATTTTTTTATAAGTGCAAGTGTGTTATAGTTTAAAATTTCAATGAATAATTCACACCGCATTGGATGTTTAAGAGTAGGATACATTCATTCTCTACAAATTAGAAGACTACAATATCTCAAATGAAGTCAATGATGGCGTTAAACACATATTTTCATGAATAAAAAAGGTTAGTGAAAATAATGACGTATAGACATAAACACATATTTACCTACAATGTTGATAGTATTAACAATAGGAGAATTTTAATTCGCTACATGGTGTGGAATATATTTAACAACACAACATGCAATCATAGTAGGTCCAAGATTAGAGAAATAAAACTACACTTAATTGCTTGCATGCAAAATAATTTAATGGGTGAACATATTATTACCAATCTCAATGTAATTAACAAAAATAATTAATTTGGAATACAATATTAACAATAAAGTTAAAAAGAATGATAACCGGATCGTACTGCCAAGAACATAGATGCTAATCAAAAATCACGATCAATAAGATGAAAGTAATTCACGAAATACTTTACATAAACCTTTGCAAACAAATGAGTAGAAATATCATCTATTATTATGGAACTCAATAAAATACAATGAGAATGGGCCTTGCTTATATAGGCAAGGAATAACAATCTAAGAACTAGTCAAGGTCGTAGATCAAGCCATAAATCATGGAAAGAACTAGTCATCAAAGAAATAGTCAAGTCCATAGATTTATGAGAGAACTAGACATCAAGGATCTCGTCAATACCATAGATCTAGGAAAGAACTAGTCAATACCATAGATCAAGGAAATAACTATACCTAACAAATGGATAATATCTCCTAATATCTAAATAAATAAAAAGAAATATCCACACACATAAGTGGGTGAGGATAAATACAATAAAGGTAAATAATGTACCTAGATGAACATGAGCTAAGGTAAATACCTACTCTAACACCCCCTCAAGTGAAGCTAGGGGCCAAAATAGAAGTGGCATGTCCACAAAGATGAGTCCCGACAACTAGACTCGATGAGGTACTCATGTACAATATATCCATGAAGAAATCTGGAACCAAAAGAAGGAAAGAATCCTGCTACAAGGAAAGATAAAGAAGAAGGAAGAAGAAGGAATATGTTCTCACGAACACCCCCAAGAACAACTTCCGAAACCCCAAGCATTCCACGCAACTCAAGGTAGCGAGGTGATGCAAAAGGCTTCGTAAAGATGTCTGCAACTGTTCTTTGAGTCGGAATGTACTCCAAACCAAGAACTCCATCCTAAATGTGTTGTGAATGAAATGGATGTGTATCTCAATATGCTTGGTCTGTTGGTGCTCAACTGGGTTGCGAGAAATGTGAATTGCACTTTGGTTATCACACCAAAGTACATTCGGTGAATCTGTGGGAATCCAAACTCTGTTAATAACTGGTGAAGCCAAAGAATCTGCTAACTCGCTGTAACTGCTTCCCTATACTCTACCTTTAAAGATGAAAGTGTAATAGCCTGTTACTTTTTGCACGCCCAAGCAATTGGAGAAGAACCAAGATAGAAAATATAGCCAAAAGTGGAACGCCTGTCATCAATAGAACCTTCCCAATCTGAATTTGTATACCCAACCAACTGAGTAGAGCCCCTAGTGTAGTGTAGGCCAAAGTGGGAAGTGCCATGCAAATAGCATAAAATCCTTTTAGCAGCCTGCCAGTGACTACTATGAGGAGAATGTGCAAACCGAGATACAAGCCCTACTGCAAATGAAATATCAGGGCAAGTATGGGTCAAGTACATGAGACTCCCAACCAATTGCCTATACAATGTAGGATCACAAAGTGGTGTGGTACATGTGGATGTAAGAGTAACTCCAGATTGAAAAGGAGATGGACTTGGCTTGTAATCAGCCATATCAAAGCACCTAAGAAGATCATGGGTGTAATTTTGCTGACTCAAATGAATCCCTAAATCTTTCTGAGAAATATGCAAACCAAGGAAATAATGCAATAGCCCAAGATCTGTCATGTCAAACTGTGTAGAAAGAGCCCTCTGAATACTCTAAATGTGGGAAGAAGAGTTGCCAGTAAGTAACAGATCATCAACATATAAGACAAGTATCACAATATCCTCACCGACATGCTAAAGATACATTGTATGATCGGAGTGGCAATGAAAAAAACTAGTAGATAGAAGAAAAGAATTCATCTTATCATACCAAGCCCGAGGGGCTTGTTTGAGACCGTAGAGAGACCTTCGAGCCGACAAACAAGAGAAGAATCCTAAACAAATCTAGCCGGCTGCTCCATATATATTTCCTCTTGTAGATATACATGTAAGAAGGCACTTTTCATGTCCATCTGGTATATGGGCCACCCCTATGATGTAGCAATAGCAATTACAAGACGTACAGAATCCATCTTGGCAACGGGTGCAAAAGTCTTAGAGTAATCAATACCTTTGACTTGTGAAAAACCCTTTGCAATAAGACGAGCCTTATACTTGTCAATGGACCCATCAATTACGTATTTAGTTTGGTATACCCACTTACACCTAACCATATTTCTTCCTTTAGGAAGAGATACCAAATCCCAAGTATGATTCTTCATCAAAGAAGAATACTCAACTGTCATCGCATCATCCCACTCCGGTATCCCATGAGCCTTTGAAAATACCGTGAATCTTTAGAAACTACCCGACGAAAAAAGTCTAGAACCTGTAGAATGTGTGTGATGATGCCTAGTGGGTGGAAGATCCTCTATGAAAGGTGCTTCCTCAAAAACTGTAGTACGAGCCCACTTAGGCATAGTGACAACATTAGTGGGAATAGGATCCTCAATGGCATCTATAACCTCCTCATCAATCTCCTCAAAGAAAGGATCCTCAAGATGAGATGAAGAAGAAGAAGGAATGGAAGAAGATGAAGAATCATGAGGAGTGAAATGCTCATCAAACTGAACATGTGTTTGAAAAAGAACATCATGTGTATCAGGATCTAAAATACGATAAGCTCTCATGTCCTCACAATACCCTATAAATATCAAGGGTTTATTCTTCTTATCCAAAGATTTCCTTTTCTTATTTGGTATAAAGACCCAAGCATGGCTCCCAAAGACTAAAAAAAATGAGACATCTAGCTTAGTGTTGGACCAAGCTTCCTCTGGAGTCAAATTCTCAAGTGCTCTATGTGGTGTGCGATTCGAATATAGTTAGCACAATTAACTACTTTTGCCCAATATATAAGAGGTATATCTCTCGAATGCATCATACAGATTAGCCATTTCCTTCAAATTTTTATTCTTCCTTTCTACTAATACATTCTATTGTGGAGGATGAGGAACAAAATGCTGGTGAATAATGCCTTGAGTTGCCAATAATTCATAAAACTCATTACTTTGAAGTACTCCCCCATTATCGGTGCGAAGGTTTTTATGCTACAAGAAGATTGTTTCTTGACTAAAGCCTTGAATAATTTGAAGTGTGAACAAACGTCACTTTTTTACTTGAGAAAATAAACCCAAGTATGCCTCAAGAAATTATCAATAAATTTAAGTGCATACTTAGCACCATTGAAAGATGGGGTAGGAAAAACCATCAAGTCACTATGCACAAGCTCAAGTGGTGAAGAAACTCTCTTAGACAAATTCTTAGGAAAAGGATCTTGGTGTTGTTTCCCTAATGCACAACCATGACAAACTCCCTCAAGAAAAGAAAATCTAGGAAGACCATCTACCATACCATGAGTGCTCAACTCCTTCAAATATCTGTAATTGAGATGTCCAAATCTTTCATGCCAAAGCTTACTCTCTGAATCTAAATGAGAAACCAATCATGTCCCTATAGAAGAAGTGTCATCAAAACCCTCAAAGTGATATAGTCTAGAACTATGATCAACAATACCCTGAGCAACAAGTGAATAAGGCTCTAACAAAGTTCTTACTTCTGCCCCATGTGGTGTAAAAGTCACTGTTTTCCCTTGACCAGAATGACAAATTTGATATACATAAAGCAAATTTGTAGTGATGTTAGGAACATATAGTGCATCTTGGATATTGCCACCATCAAGTTGTATATCACCTTTTCCCTTAATAGAAAGAAAGGAAGAATCTCCAACCTCAATTTTGGAAGTAGAACTCAAACATAGAGAAACAAAAGACTCCTTGGAAGAAGTCATGTGATGAGAAACACTAGAATCTATAACCCATTTGTCTGCAAGTGGTGACTGAGATCTTCCAATAACATTAATTAATTTTCCATGTTGATTAGAAGGAGGTGGAGTGGAGATAGAAATCTTGTGTTTCTTGACTATATCCTCTAAGGCTTGCATTCACTTATAACACCTATTTTCTTCATGATTACTACCCCCACAAAAAGAGCATGAACGGTTAGACTTATTCTTGGATTTAGAAGACTCCTTGGGTTTTGAGTTATTTTCTTTGGGTTTAGGATCATTTTGAGATGGAGAAGGTGTGGATTTGGTTTTCCCTTGCCCTTAGGATTAGATGCAACTAATGCCTTTTGAGAGGTGGAAGACTCAAGGTGAGATAATTTGGATTCTTTCCTAGTAAGTCTTTCACAAAATGTTTCTAAGTTAGGCATTTGAAGGTGTCACCTAAGGCATCCATGCGAGGAAAAGGTAGAAGAAAAAATTTGGAATGGTCCTCTCAACTTGGAGAGAATCAAGTAAACACACTCTTCATCTTTCTTATCTCTTCCACTCCCCTTCAATGTGTCAACAAATGCTTGAACTTGGTAAGATAGTCTATAATTGTTGGAAAATCTTCGGGATTAAGAGAAGTGATCTCAATTTCAAGTTGCATGGCTCTCATATGATCCACCTTACCAAATAAATCCTCCAATTTCTCCCATATTTTGAAAGGAGAGTCACACTTTTCCAAATAAAATAAAATCATGTCACTTACATAAGTTCCTATCAAACCCATTCACTCATGAAATTTGCAATCGGTACTGAAATTTCTCATATTTTCTAGTGAACATTGGTTGTTCTTTAGAAGTTAAAGCCCATAATCCTTTCCGCTTAATTATTGTTTCCATTCTTGTTTTCCATGTGTGGTAATTATGTGTTGTTAATGGCTCAACATGATCTAATGTAGAAGTAGATGCGAGCCCCCAAGATTTTGGAACTTTATAATGAGTGTGTGTTACAATATGGCACTTTATAATTATAGTGTAATTCTCAAAATAAATATTTCTAATGGAAAGAGCATGAAAAACAAATACTTTTGTAAAAAACAACACTCAAAACCGAGTTATCGATCAAAAGTTACAAGCTTTTCAATATTATGTTGTACTATTTATTTTAGTTGCCACTTAAATAGAATAAAATACTCTTGCCTTCACCACACAAATAAAATGAAAGGGGGCTAGAGTTAAGCACCTACTCGTAGGAATCACAAGCTTTAAGCCCTCATATGACCATACCATATGACCAAGGGCTAAGAATTTCAATGGGAAATAGCAAAAAAGTGCCATCATCCGTGGACCCCTACCAAAAGAGGAAATAAAAACGTGAAAAACCTAGAAAAAAATTTTTCGTTTCCTTCACATCTAACATGAATCCCGAGGCAAGCCATCACGATTCTCTACACAACACAAAAACCAAAATAATGACTCGCCTCCTAAAATGGTTGAGTTTACTGATTGACCTTAGGGTTTTGACACCTTCTAGATCCAATGGAAGCCTCTGTTTTACATAAAAATACACGCAGCAACAAAATATGAGAAAATCTCGAAATATATAAAAAATTATTTGTAAAATAAAACTTACAGATGGATGTCAATAGCAATCTCCTACTCTGATACCATAAAAGTAACGATAACCAGATCGTACCAAGCCAAGAACACAGATGCTAATCAAACATCATGATTAATAAGATGAAATTAATTCACCATAATAACTTTACATAAACCTTTGCAAACAAATGAGCAACAATATCATATATTATTATGGAACTCAATAAAATACAATGAGAATGGGTCTTGCTTATATAGGCAACGAATAACAATCTAAGAACCAGTCAATTTCGTAGATCAAGCCATAAATCATGGAAAGAACTAGTCATCAAACAACTAGTCAAGTCCATAGATTTATGAGAGAACTAGACATCAAGGATCTATTCAATACCATAGATCTAGGAAAGAACTAGTCAATACCATAGATCAAGGAAAGAACTATACCTAAGAACTAGATAATATCTCCTAATATCTAAATAAATAAAAAGAAATATCCACACACATAAGTGGGTGAGGATAAATACAATAAAGATAAATAATGTACCTCGGTGAACATGAGCTAAGGTAAATACCTACTCTAACAAAAGTTCAACATTTTAGCGAATTTAGTACAAATTTCAAAAAATATTTGTAAGAGGTAAAACTAAGTGAATTCCAAATAATAAATACATGACATATCCATGAAAATAGAATTTACAAATCTTTTTTTTTTTTCCAATAATATACACATTATATATTAGTCCACAAACTACATTTAGTGTAAAATATCACGTCCTTTCCTATCACTAAATTTTTATTTTCGATGCAAAATTTGACACAATTACTATTCAATAATAGTGCTACAAATGTGGTGCAAAGTGATGCATATTTGTGTCGCATTTGCATCACCATATTTTTACCACGTGACCTCAAATCACCTTTTAAACGCTATTTGAATGTCATATTCACTATTGTAGAGAAAGAAATACATTATATTATTTTGATTTTTTCACCTTAAAAACTATAGATGAGTGATTTAGTCTTACAATGGTGTTTGCAATATTTTTGACAATGTGTAAATCTAGGTAAATCATGAAAATATAGTAGCTAAAAATTACACATGAGTTACAGAAACTATACAATAAGTGATATCTAGTTTTAGTAATCATTTGATTTTATTTGACGTCAACAAATAAAATAAAATAAATCATGTTAGGTTCACCAAACATTTACATCCTAATTACTATGTGTGATATGTAAATGTACACAAAAACATATATAGGACATGAAGGTTCATTAAAGGAGATTATTTTTATTTGATTAAGTCACAATTAACCATAAAAATCAAAACACATTAATACTTGTAAAAATGATAAATGATAGGATCATAACTCAAATACACAAGAAGAGATAAATAAGTTTTTGTATTGTGTGGAAAAAGGAAGATTTAGGTTTGAAGATAAGTGGAACAAAAAGATTAGAGATTGGAAATTCTTTGTTCTTGATACTAGAACTTGAAATTAAGCTAGTATAGAACCACAAAACTGCTATATAATCTTGCACATGATTTGTACAATCCTAACTATAAATATATAGTATTGGGCCTTTGTATAGTGAAGTTCTATAATTTTTTTCTGTTTTCCCTACAATGTGCCTCATTATATGACAACATGTTTCCCTTATTCAAATAACCTTAGAAAAACCTATAATAACTCAAAACAAATTGGAAACCCTAGATACTTGCAATACCCTTCATCAAAGCATTAGATAACAAAAGAATAAATCATGTGTGGTGAGGCTAGAATAACCTTGGTTTCCAAACCCCACAACACCAACCTAAGTTCTACACTATATTCCCCGAGTGAGATCAAGAATCATGTAGATCTCATAGGTGATTTTGCAAGTGTGAGTTTGATCTAAGACAACCCCTATGGCTTCCCTCATATCTCTTAACTTAAATATATTTAGCTAACTATATACTATAGAATGTAAGTAACATGATATTAGTGTTATGTAGTGTGTTTTAGCAATTTGAATAAACATTTTTCTCCTTAAAGACCTTTGACATTTCTTGGAATGATATTTTTAGTAAGAGATTGTAAGAATGTTAGATGAGTTATAAAGTGATATTGATCTTTTTATATAATAGCCTTTTGTAGGTGAAATATTATGATAAAGACAACCTTAGGAAGATGAAATGATGCAATAAATATGTTTAAATTAAAAACATATTTGAAAGATTATTAAATTCAAGACTACGTAAGTCTCCACAAGGCCATAAAATTATCCTAACCAAACTATATGGTTTTAGACAGAAAGTTGTAATACCAAAATAAAAAATTATGGAATGATTTACAAGAATGATTTACTATTTTAATTCAACAATAATTCATATGTTAATGACAAATTATGGTGTGGAGATGAGAATTTTGGAAGAATCTAGAGAGATGTATTGATTATTCTTATAATGTGAGCATTTGTCGTAGCAATGGAACATAACCAACCCCGTCATTTCCATAAGGATAAGTTACCAAATTTGAATGTCTATAAATTCCATGAGACCACATACCATTGAATCATTTCATTAAGTAATTCATAATTTTTGTATGCTTAAAAATTTATATGCATGTCTATACGAGAATTAACAACTAAAACATTTAATGAAATATACTTTCCATTATATTTTGATGGATTGTCATACTTTATTCTAAAGATTCCATTTTGGCATAAGCTAGGACTATGTTAGAAAAGGTTGTGGACTCTAGTTTATACATGAAAATGCATATTCTTGAAAATTTTGAAGGTTTGTTTCAGTGAAATCATTTTGTGCATATCCTTCACTTGTTACACCACAAGTTAACATTTCAATGAGGCATTTCTTCAACTAGTTTACATCTAGGAAAATCAGTTTTACATCATGATTTTATGGATGTCCTTGTGCATATTCTTCATTCATTGAAATTCTAAAGATTAAATATATCATCACTCAATTTGTTTTTAATGAGTTAAGTTCCTTGCGTGATTATACTTTTAGCATACATATTTACGAGGAACCTACAATTACATTTAACAAAAAAACATATTTACATTATAGCATGATAAATATCCATGTACAAATCCAAATCTCCAATTTTGACACAATAATATGGTGTGCAAACATGTCGGTTTGGCTAATAAGGTTTGTACATACTTCAATGACATTATGTTAAAATTGATCATTACATCTACACACTTGACATACTTTGACATGTTGATTTTCTTGAGTAAACTTTAAACTTTATCATCAAGATGAAAATTAAATTTATGGTGCTTATGTGAATGTGTTTTCATATCATTAAGATTACTTTGCAACCCACCCATTTTGTGCATATCATACACTCATTGCATTCCATGAGAGCACATTTCTTTTGGGAATTCTTTCCAAAAGTTGTTTTCTCTTGTTAATTCTTCAAAATTTTGTATACATATCTAAGAGGGAACTTGCATTTACAACATCTGACAATAATCCCTTCTTCATGATGTCCATACCTTGTTTCAACACTCCTATTTGGGAATATGAAGAGATCATGTTGGACACTTGGTGGTTGCAATATTTTCATAAATTAGATGTAAACATCATGTTTCAAAAGAAGGATTTTATGTAGCAGTTGATCATCATTAAGATCCATTGAATTACTTTACTTGCTCAACTAAGCAGGCCACTAAATGGTTCTATAATTTTAGCATATGAAAGTTGTGGCGGTTAACAAGATCACTTTTTTGCGAATGGGTATGGGTGATCATCAATATGTTGTTCATGGTAATTCTATGGAAAGTCTTACTACAACTGTCCCATAACTATTCCACATAGCCAATACGACATGGGAGGTATGTATAACCTTAGTTTCACACAATTCTTTCTAGAGATAGAAAGATGATATTATTATGACTTTCCTGAAATGGATTGCACTCGAAATTTTCTTGGTGACTAACACAATCATATATGATTTTATCATTAATACAGTAGAAAATAAGGATAGTGATGTCAGTATGGGGTTTACAACATCAACAAGTACCCCCTCTTAATACACGGACTGTCAGGATGGGGTAACTACAAGTTGGAGGAAGACAAATCACTTGTCACATGTTCATGGCTAGTTTTAATCTTTTCCCAATTTATAACATTGCAACATGAGGGAGTTAAATATTTTCTATATCATAATCATAATTAAACTCCAGTATGAAAAATATTCTCTATAAGAGGAGGCACTTGGCTACACTTGGGTATGCTTGCCATACCCAATACATTCATACAACATAAATGGAACAAAAGATATGGTATCCTAACAAGAAATTAACACTTTGAAAATGCAATAAACTTGGATTAAGATTATTTCCGTCCATAAAAAAAAATTGCAAGGGTTTTTGTTTTGACAAGAAAATTAGTAAAAACTGAGCATTGAAATGAATCTTCCATGACTAATTGGTTATACAGGAAAAAATAAATGAGGAAACACAAGAGAACAAATTATAAACAGCTTGCAAGTTGAATGAAATGTAGATGAGTCCAACTTGCTGTGAGAGACTAAATTGTTTTATTCCAAACACCCATAGCTCTATACTCTGGTCTGCAATTTGAGATATATATCTTTCATAATAGAAACACTAACCACGTACTCTATTCGTTAGAATTCAAGGAAACTTCTATAATTGAATTCTGAATCCATGAATACACATTTAAGCATAAGTTTGAATTTGCTTCATAATTATTTTTGAATTATATAATGAGATTTTTTAACAAAAATTTACCTTTGAAAAATAAAGAATGATAATTTTGTTTTTAAAATAATATCCTTCACCAAATCTTAAAGCCCACTACACTGCTGTTATAATTTAACAATATTCAGTGGTGGTGCTTTCCTATAAATTCCAAAAATTAAATGATCCCAATTAAATGTTTCATTGATATCTACCATTTCATTTGAGTTTTACTTGATTACATGCAGTGAGTATTATAAAATATATATTTTATTGAATTCCCACTTTTTCTTTTCAACTTAATAATGATGTCTTCATTTAGACTATTAAAGAAACTAAACAATGTAATCTAAAATATTAATGCCACACAAAATAAAATGGAAAAGGAAAAACTTTTCTTTCTATTTTCTATAAAAAAACTCTATTTCATTTAAATAAGTAAATACCAAGTGTTGGTGCCTTAGAAGATGGAAAAGTTAATGATGTTTCACGACATACCCCTCCATATCATTAGTAATTTATAGAAATAAAAATATAACTGAAAAAAAAATCAAAAATTTCTTCTCTAAATTCATAAAAAAATGTCTTAAAGGAAATTAAAGTAGATAGAAAGAATTTAAAGAGAACTCTCTTTATTATGAAATGATCATAATGTTAAGTATAGTGTTAAGGTTCATAAGGACATTATCCATATTTCTTTGTATATAAATAAGGAAATGTTAGAGATGCACTATATTAATGAGCCAACACCAAATATAATACTATAAAAAAAAAAATTGTATTAAATAAAAATACAAGTGATAAAATTATATTTCTTATTTAAAGTGATAATTTCTGATTGCATTATCTTTAAACATAAAAAATCCTCTCAAGGGAACAAAAAAATTTAAGCTAAGAGTTCGATGCCCGTAACACGTGAAGAAATAAAAACAAAAAGCACATATGTACAACAATGAAGGAAATTACAACCATATACAAGAAAAATAACCCTTCCTACACTACAAGCTATATAGAGAAAAACCCACCCAAACCAATTGCAACAAACAAATTTCCTTCAATTTAATCCATTCCAATAACAAAAAATCATTTTTTGCAACATAAAAAAAAATCCATAATTTTACGGCTAGTTTGAGTCACTTCCATCCACACATAAAACATAACAAAACATGAAATCAATCATGTGTATTCATGATTGATTCATTTCCTAATATGGAGTTGATTGAACTTGCGAAACTATTTGCATTTTTCGATGGCCCTCTCCATGTTTTCTTCTCAGGGCTCCTCTCCACAACCCTGCTATGATTCTCTTGTTATGGTTGGGGTTGGCAACACCATCATTTCTACTGGAGGTTTGGGCCCTCAAGCCACAAAAACTCCTCTTATTCTGACAATTTTGGCCTCTCTAATGGCAATGGGGGATTTTTTCCCTCGATCGTCCCGGGACGAGAAGGTGGGCTTGGGTTCTTATTTTAGGAAATGATCTTTTGTTGTGGTTTCAACTTCTTCAAGTTCTAAACCCCTTACTGATGCTAAGTCCTCTCCCTTGATCTCCCTTGAGGATTTGGTGTTAGAGGCTGAATATTTTCTCCTCCCAAGGTTTGATCTATCATTTCAATGGCCTCTTGCAAGGTCTTCCGCTCCTACACTGTGGATTTCGTGAACCGATATTGTCTTGTGACAGGTAGGATTGACATTTACCCCTGTGCTAGGGTTTTTTATTGTGGCTTTTAGCTCTATTGAAGATAGGGATTCTATCCTTTCCAAGCTTTGGGAACTTTAGAATCATCACCTACTGATGAAACCATGGTTTCCTACCTTCAATCCACTCACCACTACTTTCAATTGCAAAGCTGGTTTGGGTTTTTAACTCATCTCCTGTTGCATTTTTGGGGGAAGGAAAGCTTGAATGCTATAGGAAATGCTTTGGGAAATATTTTATCCATTGATTCCAAAACAGACTTCTTCTCACACTCACACTACTATTGCTCAAATACTTTGGTGGATCTGGATACCTCACTTGATCTACCTACTTCTATTGACCTCAAAGTCTTGGATAGAGTTTGGTCACAACCCCTTGATTATGAAGTATTTCCCTTCAAATGTAGTAAATGTTTTTCCCTAGGGCATCTTGCTTGATTGCTGACAGGTGAAGCGAATATAAAATAAAAAGTCTCTTTGTGGAAGTATTATCACTAAAATATTTTTTTTATTGAAGATGAATGTGTTCCCTCTATAGATGATTCAGAAAAGGTTAGTGAAGAAAATGATTTAGAATATAATAAGACCCAATCACCGGATTCTACTCATGTTTCCCCCCTATGAAGACGGTTGTTGGGTCTGATATGGTGAATGATGTATTGTCGCTTCCTTTAGGACACGGTTATGATTTCTCTATTATAAAATTAAAGACCGAGGAACACAATGATGGATTTTTGGCTTCCTTTATGAGTCGATTCCAACTCATGTAGATGAAAATGTGGATCCTAACAATTTTAATGATTGGAAAGTTGTTAAAATAAAAAATAGTTCTTTTTCTATATCCAAAATGAAACTTCGATCCCATGCATGGAATCCTCATGTGTAAACTAGTTGTAGTTGCGGTTATGGTTGTTCCATATTTTTGTTTACTCGAGCTTCAACTTCCTTTTCGTCTTTTGTGTCTTTGTGGCCTTTGTTCTTTTTTGTTTGTGGTTTTCTTTCCGTAGTTATTCATTGCTATATCCATCATTAATGGATCTTTGTACAAGGTTGAAGGCCCTTTCAAAACCCCCACTTTTACCCTTATCCAAAAAAACATTTGTATTCATGTAAACTTCTCAAGAAACCCCAACCTGTACCCCATTATAAGAATCCAAATGATAAACAAGCATCAAATTATATTCTCCAACCTTGCGAAACCAAAAATTGTGTCTTCTCTAGAGTTCTTGTCATTTTCATGGCATACATTACTTGAGACTAAATCACCATGGAAACACGACTTGAAAATAAATCTATAAAAGTGGGTTTTGTCACTTATGCATTTGAAAGTAGGATAAGTTAAGAATTAGGAATTAACACCAAGTAATCCCTATAACTAAGCTAATTCAACATAAACATCATGATAAAGCTAGAAAGAGAAAGCTAATCTAAATGCATCCAACATTAAAACATTAAATGCTAAGCCATCCCTTTGAAATTTGGATGTGCTTTGTATGTGTGATTTTTCCTTATGATGAACCTATCGTGATCATGAGCAATCAAAAGAATGTTATCTCCATGAAGAGGAAATAATCTCACCAAAATGGCTTAATGGCCATGTTTGGATCTTCCTTTACTACTCTTTTATGAGAAGAATGGATACCATATCAATGAGTTATTCCAAATTTTGAAATTTTCTTATCATGTGCATATAATAATACTAGCAAAAGTGTGGTATAAGATGTGAAGGGGATACTAGGTTCTTTATATAGCTTTCCAATTTGGGAGAATCTAGAAACCTAGTGAATGTGGGACAAAGATAAAGTAGAATTAGAAAGGGATAAACATTCTTAGAAAGAATTAATTAGAATTAACAACTCATGGGAATTGGAGATGATTTAATTAATCAACTAGGATTAATTAATAGGCCAAAATAAGCTTAGAAAGAAGGTTTTAACTAATAAAATGATTTATTGATTAAATAGGAGATTAAAAGGCTTATTTAACTAATAATAGTTAATTAAAAGAGGATTATAGCTCACAAAGTGTCGTTAATTGGCATATAGAATAAAGGGAAATCTAGGTAATTAACAGATTGTCGTTACTTGACCGAAATGGAGGGGAGTGTTAGCTAGTTAGCGTGAACCCACTAATTATAACGAAAAAGATGATAACAGTGCAATTTTATTAGTAAAATTACATAGTCGGTTTTAGGTGTCTACAGTCACATTACATCTAATATATCCCATGAAAAAGCACGAAAACCACTTATAGCATGGTTTTGTGCCCCCACACCATCTACAAACTTCTATGCATGACATCACATTGAAATACAACTAACACAAAACAATTAAATTTTTTCCTACATTTAAAGTTTAAAATTAAATTGGAAATGCCTACAACCTATAACGTCAATGGCCATCCTAGATGAATACCCTTTGTCGATTACTCTATGTGTCAACGTCGTGAACCTCGACTCTAGTTTGGTAAATGTCTTTGAATGTATGAAATCAAAATATTAGATTTGCCATTTTGGCAACATAACCTACATTTGTATTCAATCCTCCAAATTTATGTACTAAGATTCTTCCTCCACATGAGACAAATTTAAATTAAGATAACTTTTTCAATCCATAAATACATATTGGAGCATAAGTTTGTATTTTCTTCATAATTATTATTTAAATCATACAATAACATTTTTCTAACAAGAAAAAATTATCTTTCAAAAAAATGATAAACGAAAATAAAAATAGATATCCTTAATGCCCACTAGACTAAGACTATGATATAAAAAAATTAATCCATGCTGCTTTCTTAGAAATTCTCAAAATTAAATGACGTGGATTAAATATTTCATTGAAATCTATGATTTCCTTTGAATTTTCTTGACTACATTTACTGAATGTTATAATGTAGATTTTTATTTAATTTCCTTTTTTTCTTTCTAACTTAACATTGATGTCTTCATTTAGATTGTTAAACAAACTAAACTATGTAATCGAATATCTTAATGCCACAAAAAAATAATGAAAAAGGAAAACCTTTTTCTCCTTATTTTTAAATAATTCTATTACGTTTAATTATATAAATACCAAGTATTCGTGCCCTAAGAGATGGAAAAGGTAACGATGTTTCATGACATAACCCTCCATATCATTTATAAGGTAGTAATTTATAGAAATTAAAAATATAACAAGTAAACAAAAAATCAAAAATTTCTTCTCTGAATTTATAAAAACATGTTTAATGGAAATTAAAGTAGATAGAAAGAATATAAGGAGAAATCTGTTTATTATTAAATGATCATAATATTATTTGGGCAATTAAGTATAGTGTTAAGGTTCATTAGGACATTATCCAAACTTCTTTGTACATAAATAAGGAAATGTTAGAGATGCACTATATTCATGAGCCAACAAAATGTAATACTATAATATTTTTGCTTTGTATTTAAAATTAGATTTCTTCTTTGTAGTGATGCTTTCCGATTGCATATCTTTAAACATAAAAATCCTCTCAAGGAAACGAAATAATTTGAGTGAGAGTTCGATGCAGGGTAACACACCAAGAAACAAAAACAAAAAAACACATATAATACAATTGAAGAAACTACAACCATAGATAAGAAAAAGTAACCCTTCCTACACTACAAGCTATAAAGTTAAAAACCCACCCAACCCAACAACAACACAAATTTCATTTAATTTAACCCATTGTAAAAACAAAAACCCCTTTTGCAGATAAAAAAATCGATAATTGTATGGCTAGTCCGGGTCACTACAATCCACACATAAAACCTACCAAAACATGAAATCAATCATGTGTATTGATGCAAACTTTTCAAAAACCAAAACCTACACACCATTGTAAAAGTCCTAATGATAAACAAGCATCAAACCATATTCTTCAACCATGCGAAACCAAAACCATGTCTTCTATAGCTCGTTCTTTTCATTTTCTAGGCAAACATTACTATTGATGGTGAATCACAACACCCCTAAATGTTTGCAACTCGATGGGTTGAGACTCTCTGTGCGATTGAATACCATGGTGCTTTTCCCAAGTGTGGGACCTTGCGAAATCGGAAAAGCTCTTTGGATGAAGGCCGGTTCCTATTCCTCTGTTCAGATGCACACGTAAAATGTAGAGGGTTTACTCAAAAACCTAAACTAACTTGCCAAGGAGACAGGGTAAGAAGATCCATAAAAATAAACCTAAACTAACAAAGGTGATGCACCGAGGAATGAAGAACACATGTCTTGCCAATAAACACAAACCATTAAAATGCAATGCAAGATCATGCACAGATAACTAAATTTGTAGTGAAAGATCAAGAGGATGCAAATGAACACAGAGAGGGTTGAGAATCATCCATAGACATGCATTACTTGCTCCAAAGATTGATCTGATACACTACAAAATGCCAAGAGGCAAAGTTGCATTACAGTTTTTAGATGGGAGGTTTGAACTCCACAAATTCACCTGCCAAAGAGAAGAAGGGAGGGGAAAACAAGAATGTCCAACCTTTAGAAAGAAACCCCTCCTTACAATTTATAGGAAGAATGAGAGAGGGAAGAGAGAGGAATTCCAAATCAACCCCAACCACCTCTAGGTTGCATTTAATTCATCTCATAATGGCGATGAGTGAGAACCCTAGCAAACCCAAAAATGGCGAATTGTAGTTTACATTTTTGAAGAACTTGTTCTCGTAGTTGGATAGAGGACCTCGTAAGCTTTCTCGAAAAGTCCAACCTTGCGTGAATCCGAGCTCCTGTGAAAAGTTATGGCCATTTGAATATCTGCGTCAGGGTTTGCTTTTTGTCGGGTTGTCAACGCTCAAAATGTTACGCCTCCTAAAGATGCGCCTCGGCGCAACCATCCTCATGTCATCATAATCTTACGCATGCCATAGGTGCTGAAAATTCCATGTTGACATTTCCTGCTCTGCGCCTCTAACCTGTGCCATGGGCGTGAATTTTTCCATGTCGACATTTCCTACTCTGCACCTCTAACCTGCGCCATGGGCGCAAATTTTCCATGTCGACATTTCTTGCTCTGCGCCTCTAACCTGCGCCATGGGCATGAATTTTTCCATGTCGACATTTCCTGCTCTGCGCCTCTAACCTGCACCATGGGCATGAATTTTCCATGTCGACATTTCCTGCTCTGTGCCTCTAACCTATGCCATGGGCATGAATTTTTCCATGTCGACATTTCCTACTCTACGCCTCTAACCTGCGCCATGGGCACGAATTTTTTCATGTCGACATTTCCTGCTCTGCACCTCTAACCTGCGCCATGGGCACGAATTTTTTCATGTCGACATTTCCTGCTCTGCGCCTCTAACCTGTGCCATGGGCACAAAAATAAATGTCCAGCTTTGAATTTCTTTGATTTCCATATTCTTCGCTTGTCCATATTTACCCGGGGAGGGAGATATATACAACAATTACTTGACACTAAATGAACGGTAGAAACACAACCTACTAAGAAATCTATGACAATGGGTTTGTCACATGACATTTGGTTTAGCCCATGCAAAAGCATTAAAACAACTTATAACATGATCTTTGTGCCCCCACACCATCTACAACCTTGAATGCACAATAACGACGACATCAAACTAACACAAAATAATTAAATTTTTCCTACATTTAAAATTTAAATTAAATTGACAATGCTTACAACCTATAACATCAATGGCCATCCTAGATGAATACCCTTCGTCGATTACTCTAGTTTGAGAAATGTCTTTCAATGTAAGAAATCAAAATATTAGATGTGCTCTTTTTTTTTTGGGAACAAAACCTGCAATTGTATAGTGTCCTCGAAATTTATGTAATTTGATTCTTCCTTCGCATGAGACAAATAAAAATTGAAATAACTTTTTAAATTCTCGAAAAGTACATTCGTCAATTTAATTATAAACCAACCTTAATTTTAAAAAGTCTTACAGAGTGGAGTCTAAATATTGTCATGATAATCCATTATGCATGTATTGAAGTCACTCTCCATTTGATTCATAAAAAGAATTGAAATATAAGAACACCCGTACTCGAGATCTTTACTGTATTGCACAATATCCATACATAAGATCTTTACCATATTGCAGAATATCTTTACATTGGAGTTTTTCAATATAAAATAATGCTTATAAAAATACAACTAAATTGGTGGAGCGTGGAGCGTAAGAAGTGGCCACTTTCAATCCACTTGATATAAGTGTATGTTGTTTTATTAACCAGATATAATCTCTCTCGCCTCCATTATCATGGGCAGTTTAAAACATGTATTTTTCCATAAAATATTATGTTTATCAATGTTTTGGAGGTACTAACGTTTTATGACTGGAACGTCCAAGTAAAGGGAGTTTTCAAAAACTGATGGCGAAATGAATGACACAATTAAGATTAAAATTATTATGCAACAGTTAAATGTTATTTTTATTAGATAAATATCGTTTTTTTCCGAGTCTCCACGTTGTCATTATAGTTCATTTTGAAGACATCAATTTAGAGCTTATTGAGTTTCACTTTCCATACAAAAACAATGGCTACCCTTCTCTCTAGCGATAGTTTTATCGCACAAACTCTTTAAAATATAAATCAGAAACACAAATCAGAAAAAAAAAATCATTATCAATAAATTTAGACACCAAAATAAAATCAAAGTCACAGGACATAGAGTAAGATCACATTACAATTGCCTTATTGGATTCTAATTCTATGTTTTACCTCTTCTAGGTTGAATATTTCTCTTACAAAGACTTATTGTGCTCTTCCTTTGAATATCTTCTTCCCGTGTTTCTTGAAGCTTATATGTCGCATCATTCATGTTTCTCTTCTTATGTCTATATGAACTCTATATTTTATGGGTTTTCCTTCTCTTTCTTGTAGTCTTTTGTATGTGGACCATAACTTTTGATTCGAGTGTCGGATCATCTTGAAATTTTACAGGAGTTAGATCTTGATTAATACCATGCCATGACCAAGTTTTCAAGAAGGTTGGGTGCCACTAGGGCATATTTTCAGGACCAAATTCCTTCATCTAGTGATCTATATAATTGTCTCTGCACCTTTTCTTAGGATTTTCTAGAACTTATTTTTATATTTTTACTCCACTTTATGGAATAGGACAAGATTTTTCATGCACATCTTTTATGGTTTATTTTGAATGCAAACTTTGGGGCCCATCCGAGGTGTTTTACTTTTTTAGGTTTTTTTTTTTTTAGTTTCGGTGTTTTCTTAAGAATAGTGGGAAATATAAGAAAGATTGCAATGTTATAAAAGATTATTGTGGATTCAGTAATGAGAAGGAAATTATTTTGAAGTTTCTTGAGTTTTAGAAAATTGTGTGTGTTTGAGCACACACGTGCGCAGGTGTTTGAGTGTATGTTTTAGAGGCATTTCAACCTCTTAGAATCGGATCCACATCACTTCTTTAAGAATGTGCTCCCATTTACTAACTCTCCAACTACTCTTGTCATTCTTTAGTGCCCTCATGAAGACTTCTAGTTGACACAAAACTCAAAAAATTTACATGAGTCTCTGGATCCCAAAAATAAACAAGTTTTAACAAAGAATATGTAGCATTGACATCCATGGAAAGACTATGTTTTAGTTGCAATTTCAAAATAAATATATAAAGATTTGACTTTTCATACATCAATAACTCCCACACTATTGTATGGATGTGATGTGTGGGGCCCATACTTGAGACAAAATGATTTCAAATGTATGGAAACAATATTCATCTCCACGTTAGTGTACAACATATGAGTTAAAAATAGTTTCTTGCATAATTATTGTTGCAAAGTTCGAGGTATTTCCACTTTTTATCTCTTTAAGATTCCACAATATCAATATGTTGAGCATGCTTTGATCCATGAAAAATTGTTTCTCTTATCAAAATAGGTATTTATATTTGGCACTTCAAGCTTCTATGCACTTGCCACATAAAAATACAAATCTTGTTAGTATGTAAGTTTCATGGATCTCTTAGTAAGTTGGATCTTGATATAGAAAAACTCCATCATCTAGGGTTGTCTATAATTAATGTTCCTCATATCACTAAATATAAAATCAATAATTAGGAATTTGTGAAGAGATCAATACATCTTATTTTAAAGCTACCTTGATTTAATCCCAAAGAGACTTCAAAACTAAAATTTCTTCATTTTTTTCCAATTTTAATCCTTCTTTCATGAGGATGGAAATCAAGTTCTTAGGTACATGAAGAAGATGTTGCTAACATACTTATGGATTCCTTTACCTTACTTTTGACTTCACTCTCGTTAAGGTTGGATGGGATCTAATAATAACCTTACATAAAATGAGTTTATAGGCCAATTATATTTTCTAGAACTTAAAACTGAATATCATTTTTATTCGAGGACACTTTCTAACATGAAATTCGTGGAAGATCTCATTATCTTTTTAGAAATGCTTGTGGATCTTTAAGGACTTTGATCTGATATGTGCATATGAGATTTTTAGCCTCATTTATTCATGAGACACCGAACCTCAATAAAATAAACTCTAAAATCAATTCAACATATAATTCTAGGAGTGTTAATATTTACTTCCAAACAATGGACCTCAAGAACCTCAAAATGTGATGGCTAGATAATATGATTCATATCTCTAAGTTAATATACACTTTATTGATTTCAATATATATGACTTTTAATTACTAGAACCCATCCAACAAGAAAGGTTAAATTTAACACCACTATTATAAGTCGTAGTAGATGTGCCATTTTGGTGACCAAACCTGCAATCGTATTATTTCCGCCAGCATATGTCCGGAGATTCTTCCTTCTCACGAGACGTCCGTTAAAATTGGGATACTTTTTGCTTTTTTGTTTGTCGAAAGAAAAATTCGTACCAAACCAACCAACCCCATCCGCAAAATGCTTTAGTGCCTTAAGTACTGCATGGATAGAAAAATTTGTCAGTGCCGCTCAGCCCCGACCTCACAATATTTTCTTCACAATGCCTGCATCTGACCTGTCAGGGGGTTCAATTTTTAAATGATAGGAGCGATTTCTTGAATTATGCTCGTCTTTGGGTGAATGGTGCAATTGCAGTGCCATGTTAATGTTAAATGGGTAGTTCAAGATGATGTTGATTATGAGGGAGCAAAACATAAGAGGAGGAAAAGAGGTGTAGAAGAAGGGGTGGGAGGGAGGATAAGCAATCGAGAGAGGATAATATGGGGTGGAACCAGTTTGTGGTTGCATCTGCCTTAAGGTGAGGCACATATGTAAAAGTTCCATTCGAAGATTTAATCGACATTCATAATATGTAACGAAGATTGTCTTGTACACATTTGCCAATATTCTAGTATTGATAGGCAATATTCAACGAAATGAAACTCTTTAAACCTTGCAACGGAAACGGACAATTGTTTATTTTTGGATTATATAAGGGTTAAATAATTATTTATTATTGCTATTAATAGGAAACCTAATATTTAATTATTGACACTAATGAAAATGACATTTGACTAAAATTTGTGGACGTCATTTTGACGGTTTCATGAAGATGTCAATTGCCAAAAAAATTATAAAACGATTAAAACATGTGTTTAAAGAAGGAGACATCACCGATATTCCCCATTTATGGCATGGGAAGGGCGGAGAGCATATGAGGAAATGATTGCGGGAATTCAATCCGGAGAGATGGGTGAGGGAGGGCATGTTCGTGAAGGAGAGAAATGTGGCCACACCTGCGAGAAAATGGTGTATTTTGAGGCGGTGGTGAAGGATACGGGCTGCGATAGATCAACCGACATTTGTCGGAAACAACTAAACATAGAGTTGGCGTATATAGACCACCTTCTGCGTACTACAAGTAAACGACCACTGTTCACCCATGCATACGCCGAAGGTATGTCGCATGGCAAGCCCTCGATCTCCTTACGCATGTCAAATAGGCTAAGGTAAACCCCATAGTAAAAATGCGTTCGGCATAATTACTTGATTGATAACTCTTCTAATATAACTCTCCTTTATCGCTAATCATAACTAACAATGATTTATGATTGAAGCCAAGCATAAATTGATTAGTCTCTTATATATGTGTTGGAGATTTTTTCGAGTCTTATTATTTAGGCTAGTTTAGGGGTAAGTGTTTTTGGGGGATCACCTCTCGACTTCAAGTTCAAATCGATAAAGTTATCACTACATTCGTTAATGGAAACTAATTAATGATGTCTCCAATAATATTGATCCTACCATTTACCTCCAAAGAACATACACGATAAAAAGGTTTTGACCTACATAACTGAAAATATGAATATTATTCAATTTATATTGTATTATCTCAAAGTCATCTTTTATATCAAGAATATAAACTCAAAAAATATTATTAAAATGATGATTAATTATAAAATCTATTTTGATATCAAATTAATATTTATACATTAAAATCACACCCATTATAATCGAAAAAAATTAAAAAGTAGAGTTTAAATAATGTCATGATAATCCATTATACATTTCTTGGAGTCACTCTCCATTTGATTACCTACTATATACAAAAGAATAGAAATAAATGAATATTGCAATTCCTACCCACTATTCATACATAAGATCTTTACAATATTACACAATATCTTTAAATTGCATTTCTCAATATAAAACATAATGTAAATATAAAAATAGAACTGGATTGTAATTGGTGCGGAAGATGTGACCTCTGCATGCTTGTTCTTTTAACCCACTTGATCTGTGTATGTGGTTTTATGAATCGTAAATAATATCTCTCTCCTCCCTTACCATGGGCGGTTTTACACATGTATCCTTCCATAACATAAAATTCTTTCTTGTTTTAATGACAACTTGGTTACATCAGCCACTTGCAACTTGGGTATATTTTCCTTTTAGTCAAAAACATTCACCTCACCAGCTTAACTTATTAACAGACACCAACCGGCTAATGGTTTCAAAACCATCGAGCGATTGCAGTATCAATTTATGGAGAAGACCAGACAACCAGTTAAGAAATGAATGAATCGTAAGGAAAACCGTTCAGCTTAAACCTCACCGATGTTTATTTTTTATATTAGAACAAAAATAATTTTGAAAAACAATTAGTGTAGTGGCGGGGTATGTGGCTCAACAAGTCATGAATTCAACTTTCGATGACTTTTGACGTAGCTATCATCTGTTTAATTTTTGGCAATATTATTTCCATCTTTGGTCTCAACCGTATAGGGTATGTATTCTTGAACTATCCAAGATTTATTTTTATTTTTTAGGTCATTTTCTGAGTTTTAAAATGAAAACTCTCGTGGTTAGGACCAAAATGCTAGATGATTTATTGATTAGCGATATCATTGCCAATGAATTTAATCCAATAGTTGTTACATCTTTCTATTTATATGACAAATATCTTGATGTGAAGTTCCATTTTATTGTGAAGATAATGACATTTTATGATTTACTTCTTAAAGCAAAGTGATAAAATCTTTTAAATCATGGTTAAATGATGGAGCATTTAAGAATCCAATTACCATATAATAATGAGATGAAAATTAAATTTGATTTTGTTAAATTAATTGGTTTGTAGTTTGGTTAATCCTAAGTAAAAGAAAGGGCGCCTTTCTAGAGCTACGTACATGCTTCTTAGCATTTTCTCAACAATTATCCTTTTTCTTTGTCAAATATTCTTTGAAAATTGTCGTAACGAAGTCGAGAGACTATTTTCTTATATCGTGTACATAAGTGGTTACTTGTGTTTAAAGAAAGATAGCCAAATTGATTTACTATCTCCAATATAAGATTCTAATAACTTGACCTTGTTTGATAGGACATGTAGGATCTAACTTAATATGATACACTTGATTTAAATTTAGGATCTGATTTGAGAGACAACTGAGACAACTCACCAACTACTAGGGATTAGTGTGTCATAAAAAATAAATAAATTCTTTTAAATTAGATTGAGACATATTTACAATTATAACAACCAAATCTTTATTGCACGATGAAAGAGTTATGTAAAGATACACTTCTACTTGCAAGATATATCACTTTTTCACTCTAAATCACAATATGGTAAAATCGGGACTTATAGCTAAAGAAAACTAATAATAGTGAACCACTTTAAATTTAAATCTAATTTAAGATCTAGGAAACATACATATACATGTGTATATGTATTTTATATTGTGATAAACAAAACAAATCACTTCCTTTAAACATGCATTGAAATGTGAAAATGACAATTTGTAAGAGTAATGAGATGATAATATCAAGTCAAGTTGGGCCACCATGTTGGGGCTTATGTTTCTGGGCTTCCCTTAAAATTTTATAATTTTTTTGGAAAATTCATATTTTAAGAAACACATTCATGTAGATAAAGATAATTTTGTTGGTTTTTTTGTTTGAAGAGTACATTGAAAGATTTGAAGACTTCCATTTATGTCGTGAAATAATTCTTGTAAAATTAGGCAATTTTTCACAACTAAACCACTAATCTTAAGTAGTGATGCCAAGTCATTATTGGGATCATTTATTTCCAATTTCCTCATTTTGATCTTCTTTCAAAAATACATATCTTTGAATTAATTGTGTCCCATTTCTTTGCCAAAATATATTTAGAAATGATTAGTAAATAAATATTTAAAAATACTTTAAAAAATTTAAAAATAACTGGATAAATTATGGATGCACCAAGCCTTGGTATATTTAATAACTTTAAAATACACGAATCGATCATTTTATATGCTATAGGGACATATTATGATGGTGGAACAAAAAATGGTAAAACGTGGGACACGGTTATATGCTTTGATATGTGTACTTATAAAATATCTTTTCTTTCTTACTCTAGGAAAAAATTATACATGTGATATCTAAAAACCTAAGAAGATAATTGAACTTTAGATTTTCTATTAACCATGATGAATATAATAACTACCTTCTAATTTTAAAAATATCAAAGGGTGACAACCCAAATAGAAAATAATGAAATACATAAAAAAATAACTTCATGCATGTATGGATGTCTACATGTGTGACACATATACATACATATGTATATATACAAATACAACATCACAATTTTATTACATCAATATAAGAGGGTTTAAATACTTATCTATATGGGTACTTGATGGATGGTCATGTAAGCATGTCATATAGAAACACTCCAACATAACCACACTTGCACAAACAAGGAAATATATATCATGAACACATGTAGAAACATAAATAACCCCAATCAAGGGCATCAACGGTGTACTATATACCCCATTTAGTTGAACTCTATGCATCCATTTTCACTTGGAAGGTGATGGTAGAGCCATGGATTTACACAGGTAGATGTTACACCCTAAGTCTTATAACTTATATTGGATATATAAACCTGACTTTTGGCCCACATAATATCTATTATTGTCATATGTTATTCATTTACACTTTCATATGTTTAGTAGGTCGGCCTTGGTGTTGGCCATAACATAGGATTGGTATATATAGGTGGTAGTGAGGAGTAGTTAATCATCATATTGAACATTTGAGTCTTATTGTATGGTTTAGAGGTTTCCCCCTCAAAGTGGCTAAGCTATTCTACTTGCATATTGAGATCATTCATTTGTAATACTATGTATTTTAGTGTTCTTTTGTTGATAATAATCATATTTATATAAGTAATTATATTACAAGTGGTATCAGAGCCTAATCTCAAATGGCACTACGTTAAACCCTAATTGTGAAGGTTGGGCTAGATCTCAAAATTGACAACAATTTTTTTGCATTTTTTTGGTGTGGTGAAATCGGTCAAGTAAGCTCATATCTAAATTTCAAGAATATTTGACTTGTTTTGCAAAAGTTAGAGAAGTTTTATGTATTTTCATAATTCTACTACTGAGGTTGCAATTTTGGAGTTTTACTAATTTTCTTATATTTTAAGAAATATTTCCAAAAATTAACTAGGGTTTCTTATTTATGATTTCGTCTATTCGTCCCAAAGAAAATTAAGAAACACCAAACCCTAAAGCTTTTCCCTAGTCTACCTACCTTATGTCCCAAAACTAACATCATGGTGATAGATCAACTCAAGGCCAAGGGAAAGGTCAAGAAAATCCATGAGTGACCCCAAATAAGGAAGATAAAGACTTCAAATCTTCTCGTTAGGAGTATCCGAGGTAGTCATCCAACTTTAGGAAAGGGTAAATAATATGGTCAGTAAGGATGACCTCAATAATGAGCTTCTTCATCTGAAATGTAGCCTTAGGGGTGAGCGTTAGATGGATTTTAAATCAATGAAGTAGGGATTTTTCTTTCTCTTTTAAAAACAAATCCTAATTATAGTCATATGGGTTCCTCTAGCAATACTCACACAAGTGCAAATAACTCCAATCAAGGAGGATACTTTACACATTTTGGTGGATCTCCTTACTAATGGCGGGAATTATTCCAAAAGTGGAAATGCGTAAATTTGATGGAAATGATACGCTCAATTAGATTACCCAAATGGAAAATTTCTTTGATCTCCATCAAATCCCATTAGGACAAAAGGTGACCATGGCATCCTTATATCTAGAACCTGACCAATTTTTACGTATCGTTGGTTATGTGATCAAAGGAAGAAGAATGGTCTAAGTGTCACATGGAAAATTTTCACTAAAGAGCTTCAATTACACTATAGTTCTAGTGTGTTAGAGAATTACTTCAGCGAAGTAGCAAAGTTATGAAAAACAGGTTCAATAAAGGAGTATGTCCATCAATTCCAAAATGTTTTCTTGTCTCATGGAGGATAGTACACAAGAGTATCTGAATGACCACTTTCTTGGGGGTCTTAAGGATCACATTGAACATGAGGTGCACATGTGTAATCCACTCAAGGTTTATTATTCTATTATCATGGCGTGTAGGGAAAAGCAAAATTTTCTTTCAAGAAAAAGAATTTCCTTCAGTAAAAAAAAATATTGTAGCATTTTACCTCCATTGTACCCTCGTCCAATTAAATCGACACCTCAAAAAATTGATTAAAAAAGAGAAAATGGTTATGTTTTAAGCGTAACAACAAATATGGATGAAATCATAAATTTGCTAAGAAAAGTTGTTCTATATTGAAGGGACCAGTGATTACGAAGAATATGAGGTAACATCAAGTGAGGAAGTGGAAAAATTAAAGGAAGAATTAGAATATCCCCAACCTAGTATTTCATGTCATGCTCTATCGGATATTAGTACTCCATAAACCCTTCGGGTTGTGGGTTATCTTAAGAAGTAAAGGTCACGGTATTGATTGATTCAAGGACCACACACAATTTCATCAATCATAAGATAACAACAAGGATAATTTTTTCATCTACACAACACCTAAATTTCAAGTAATGATTGCATATGGTGGAACAATCCAATGTTCAGGTAAATTCCATAAAATTAGAATTACGATGGGTGACTAAACATTGGAACCTCAATGTTTACTATTCCCGTGGGTGGAGTAGATGTTGGCTTAGGTGTTCATTGGCTAACAACTCGGGCACTATAGAGCTAAATTTCTAGGAATTATCCATGTGCTTTCATTCTAAGGGTAAACAATTTGAAATTTTTGGGCTACGGAAAAATCTCATCGGTGGTTAGTTCTCACCAAATGCAAAAGATTCTTAAATGGGGGCTTAAGGGTTTTGAACAATTGTTCTCTATAGAAGTTCATCAACCAATGAGGGTAGTGCATCCCGATCTTTATAAGGTAATTGATCAACATGTAGTGGTCTTCAAGGATCTTATAAAATTATCTCCTGAAAGATATCATGATCATCTCATTCGAGTTAATTCGAGGAGAGGCAACCCCCCAACATTAGGCCTTATAGATACCCATATGTGAAAAAGAGTGAGATCGAGAAGATGGTGGAGGAAATGTTAGAAATGGGTATTATTCGTCATAGTCAGAGTGCTTATTCTTCTCCAATGTTGATGGTGCACCACAAGGATGGAAGATGGCACGTGTTTCCATACTACGAGAAACTCAACAAGCACACTATCAATGATAATTTTTATATTCCTATCATTGATGATTTATTAGATGAGTTGCATGGTGTAATTTATTTTACAAAATTTGATCTTCGTTCTAGATATCATCAAATTAGAGTAAAGAAAAAGATGTTTATAATTTAAATCCTTCAAAACACATCAAGGGCATTATGAATTCCTAGTGATCCCTTTTTGTATTAATATTGCACCATCCACATGTTAGATTTTGAATTCAGTATTTATACCATTCCTACAAAATTTTGTCTTGATATTTTTATGATATCCTCATCTACAACAAATATTGGGAGAAACATTTACATCATGTCAATAGAGTATTGAAATCCATAGAGAATTTCAACTATATTCCAAGCCGTCAAAGTGTTATTTTAGGGTCTTTGGAAGTGGAATACTTGGGCCTCATGGAGGTTGTCAAGGTGGACCCTCACAGATCCATTCCATGGTGGAATGGGAAGTCCTAATAACCCTCAAGCATTTACGAGGTTTCTTAGGTCTCACAGGGTACTATCATAGATGTGTAAAAAACTATGGTAATATAGCAACACCACTTACAAAATTATTGAAGAAATACTCCTTTCATTGGAATGAGGAAGCTTTTAGGGAATTTGAAAAATTGAATGTGGCAATGTGCACCACTCTAGTAATGGAAACTTCAGATTTATCCAATACCTTCATCATTGAATGTGATGCTTTAGGAAATGGGATTAGAGTAGTAATCATGCAAGAAGGACATACCATAACATTTGAGAGCCGAGAAAATAAAATGAAAGAATTTGTTGAAGCCCACATATGAGAAGGAAATGATGGAAATATTACATGCAGTCAAACAATGGAGACCATACTTGATGGGTAGACACTTCAAGGTAAAAATTATCATGATAGTTTGAAATACTTCTTAGAGAAACAAATATATTCAAAAGAGAAACAAAAATGGGTCACTAAGATGTTGGGGTATGACTTTGAGATTATTTGTAAGAAAGGGAAGGAAAATGTGGTTGTTGATGCTCTAACTAGGAGGGTGAGTCCACTTTGAAGCGGTTTTATGTGACATCTCTATACTAAAGACATATTGGGTAGATCAAGCAAGGGAAGAATAGAAGAAATATGCAACAACCCATACTCTCATTCAAAATCTTCAGATAGATCCAACCATATCAAAACAGTTTATATGGAAGGGGGATACATTGTGGTACAAATATATGTTATATTTGTGTAAGAACTGTACACTTAAACACCATATTCTTTCATAGATCCATTCTTCTCCACTAGGTGGAAATTATGGGTTATCTAAAACTTATTATAGAGTTAAGCAAGATTTATTTTGGGAGGGTTTGAAAGGAGATGTTCAAAAAAATTTGGTAGAGTGTTTAGTGTGTCAACGTTGTAAGGGCGAGACCATTTAGACACCATGTCTCCCGAAACCTTTGTCTATTCCTATCGAGAGATAGGAAGATGCATCGATGGATTTCATCATAGGATTTCCTAAATCAAAAGGGAAAAGAGTCATCATGGTCATGGTGGATAGACTTACCAAGTATGCTCATTTTTTTTCCATGACTCATTCTTTCACAACTAGTATAGTTTCCATTTCATTTATGGACACACTTAAAAAGCTCCATGGCATGCCCAAAATTATAGTAAGTGATCGTGATCCGATATTTACAAGTAATTTTTGGACTGGTTTTTTCTCTTGTTTGAGTACCCATTTGGCCGGAGAGTTCATCTTATCATCGTCAATCATATGTGAAATCTGAGGTGGTACATACATATTTGGAATAATATCTTTGATGTCTTACTTTAGATAAACAAGAATGTTAGGTGTGATGGTTGCCACTTGCAGAATGGTGGTTTAATACTTCATTTCATACCTCCTCTAAAATGTCTCCATTTCTGGAAATTTACGGGTACCATTCTCCGTCACTCATCTCTAGCTTGAAGTTCAAAATGAAGGTGAAAGAAATTGAGGATCACATTCAACACCATCACAAGGTACTCTCTAGTCTTAGAGATAATTTGGCAATGGCACAAAACTGCATGAAATAAGAGGCTAATCAACATCGTAGTGAGATACACTTTGAAGAGGGTGACTTTGTTTTTCTATGGTTGTAACCATTTAATCAATTATCATTAAAACAACAGAAGAAGGATAATATGATTTCTTCTAAATATTAGGGTCTTTACCGAGCATTGCAAAAAATTGGTAGTGTGGCATATAAGTTAGAGCTCCATCTAGGAAGTAAAATACATCCAGTCTTCCAAGTTTCTTTCTTGAAGAAATTAATTGGCAAACACATGTATACCCAATCGGTGCTTCCTGAATTGGATGAGGAAGGAAGAATCATATTGAAACATGGAGGTATTCTTTAGACACACACCAAATATTAAAGACCAGAGTTATTGCTGAGTACTTGATCAAGTGGAATAATATGAATATTGAGGATGCATCATGGGAGGATGAAGCATTTTTGCAGCAACATCCAGGGCTTCCCAACATTGGGACAATGTTGCTTTTAAGGGGAGGGTCATGTTACACCCTTATTCCTATATCTTATATTGGATATGTAATGCCAAGTTGTGGCCTACATAATCTCTCTTCTTGTCATATGTTATTCATTTATTCTTTCATATGTTTAGTAGGTCATCCTTGGTGTTTTCCATAACATAGGATTGGTATATATAGGTGGTAGTGAGGAGTATTTGATCATCATATTGATCATTTGAGTCTTATTGTATGGTTTGGAGGTTTCCCCCTCGAAGTGGCGAAGCTATTCTACTTGCATATTAAGATCATTTATCAACAATATTGTGTATTTTGGTGTTCTATTGATACTGATAATTAGATTTACATAAGAAATTTCATTAAAGTAGATCCAACAATAAGCTTCAATGAACTATATATAGTTAAGTCAAATACAAATTCATAAGAAAATAGTGTCACATATATAGGGAGATGGATATCCCTACAATAACTCAAATACACAACCACCTAGAATGTATTGAATAACAATGCACTAATATTACATCATATGAGCACTAATTATTATCCCTAACATTCCTCCCTTAGTGCGACCATGGTATTAAAAAAATCAGGCATTCATCGTAGTGTGCTCACCCCTGTGAATCATGTCCTACCATATAACTCATGACCTTGATAGAAAATAAAGCCTCTCTCCTTCCATGGTATCAAAAGTCTTACCACAAACCTTGACATGAATAGGCCCCATCAACTATCCACCTCGTGTCATTTTCTATATCTCCCACAAACCTTTTTAAGATCCATGAACTAACTTACTCTAGTCTTTTTGTTCGCCACTATGTATATACATAAGGGAAGTATATAGGAATCACAACTTGTTTATTAAAAAAATGAAGAAGAAAAATCACACTTGAAATATTTCACATTGCATCCTATAAGAATCACAATGATTTTGCTTAAATATGCTATTGTTGATCACTTCCACTTGATCTTGAACAACATAGGAATTTTCCACTTCAACTAAAAGTTTCCCTTGGTGTCATGTTACCCCCATGATGTGAAACTTCCACTTACTCATCAAATATGAACATTGAAAATTGAATCATATCATACTTTGCATACTACTATTTGGATCTTGTTGCACGTGATCACCATTTCTAGTGAGCGTATTCACCAGCCAACCATATTTTAATGAAGGACAACAGTAAGAGAATATTTATATTCATCTTATCTCCAATATAATTTTTGTGACAGTATCAATAATACACACCTATAAGATGAAACACTAAAATGAAGCACAACTCAAAATCCAATTGTAACACCACAAAATGATGCCACCAGAGCTTCTATGCGGTCTCATTGTTAGTGACTAACGAGAGGTTGTTGATCTAACTCCAACCTCTTGTGCCTCCATCCTCAAGTTCAATGGTGGTAACTTATCCATATTTGATCATGGAGCTCAATTACAACTTGGATGTCGGTTACCCCAAAAATGTGTCTCGTGAGGAATGTTTTTCTCTCGAATCTTCTTCATGTTATCCTCTTCATTGTATGCTTCTTTGGTTAATGTTTCTAGAGAATCTTCCTAGAATCTCACTTCATCTTCTAAACTGAACTAACTCCACAAAATTTTAAGAACTCTTAAATATCCTAAATCATTATGCTTGCATTTATAATTTCATTCTTAAATGAGTCATACTAACATTGAGTTTGTTCAAAAACCTCTTTTTCATGCATTCTTTCATATTTGATCTTCTAGTTTCTTTATTTGTCATTCAATGATTTATTCATTATACTCATTTCTTCACTATGTTCACCTAAATTACACATGAAAAGGAAATATCATTATACAAATTTGGAGGCCCTATAGCATCTTGAGAATCTCCTTTTAAGAGATTTTCTTCATTTTTTTACTATCTTTCTTCTTCCTCAAGCATTGCACCCACTTCTAGATAAAAACCTATCCTCCATAAATCTTTGTTTTCTTATCTTTTCTATTTTACAAGAAATCATTTGCTTCCTCCTCTCCACAATCCACTCTATAGGCCATTGCACTCTCTTCTTCATATTCTATACAAAAACTATATTTTCCTCTTTGTATCTTTCTATCGTTAGCTTTAAATCATCCTCTATCTATATAGTCTCTGATATCATCTCTTCATTTGTCATCGTCTTCTTTCTTATACTCTAATTCAAATTTCTATAGGAGTCATCCAAAAAGAAACCTTTCATATTTACTCACTTCTCTTTTCTTTCTCTATTTCTCCTACGAAGCAAGTGTTTTTCACCTTACTCTTTCCAGACCTCTCCCTAGTACTTACTTTCTCTTTTGACACTTATTTTCTTCTCTTTCACCACCAATATTGTTTCACCATGTACCTCTTCTTATCTTCTCTTTATCTTCCTCTTTAAGCCATCAATAGCTAAGGTTAATATTTTTACTACTTCACTATCAACTTTCTCTTTATTTCACTTTTACAAATTTCTTCTTAAAAGAGGAAACTTGCTCGATACCATTTGATGAAGATTAGAGAGAGTGAATCAAAAATATATAATTTACACAAATTTAGTCTTTATATCATTCAAATCAACAACCCATACATAAAACTCAAGGATTCTTAAAATGCTTATAGTAAAAAAATTTCAAACTAGAAATGATTCAAGCGTATATTGACTTCTTTTTATTTTTACCTTTTCAAATAAAAATGTATTAGAACCTTCTCAAGGACTAAACACCCTATTTAAATTCATTCACCTTATAAGCCATATTAATAGCTACCAACCCTCTTTATCATCAAACGTTATTGCCTAAAAAAATTCACAAGGATTTAGAGAATACTTGTTAAATTTTTCAAATACCCTTTAACGGTTTATAGCTCATCACAAAGTTTCAGCTCCCGACTATAATCCCGACACCTTTTATTCTCCTTTTACAATTTTTAACTAGGCCTTCCTTGTAGCCACAATTTTACCAAAAGCTTATAGATTAAAACATATCACATATGGTCATGAGAAAATAATTACATTTCTATATATCCTTTATCTATTATTTTCTTCATGCTAAATTTCTTAACTCAAATCTTCACACACTTTATTCAACTTCACCTCTCACTTCTTCAATTAGGCCATCCATGTCTTATTTTGGTCTTCAAGTGAGTTTTTAAGGGTTCATTGTTTATACCTAGGTTCATGCCTCTATCAACACCTTAAAATTCTTAAAACTACCTCATACTAATCCCTATTAGTCTCCGACACATACTTTGGTCACGAATACAACTTTGTTATCTTTAGTGTTCTTGTACTTTTATTGATCTAGGCAGAGTTATGAATGAGTTTTCTTGTTTTTAGTTACAAACACTTATTGATTTCCTATTTTTGTCCTTTCTCTCTCCTTCCTCAAATTTTGACCTATTTGAATACAAAATTCTGCAACTATTTTTGACTTCTTTTAGAGTTTTCTTTCAAACTTTTCTCTTGACTTAACAAAACATGGCCTTCAACAATATTTATTGAGTTTGCTTCCACTTAACACCTTGGGTGCACCTTGTTTACAGTTCTTAAGGTCTTCTCACAATCACTTGCACATGATTCAAAAAAATTTCAAGAGTTTTTTTAATTCTTATTCCCTTACGAGTTTTACTCTTCTTTCTTATTGTTTGTTGTGCCAAAATAGGGTTAAGATTGTATCTTTTGATTTTATTTTTCATTATCCTATATTATCCTTTTCAATATATTTTACACCTTTATCACTCCTTAATCTATCTATAGTACCTATCTTAATAGGTAGAATAAATTGGTTCTTGTAGTTAAATCAAATTTGAATTCAAAGTTTTTGAAATCTGGTTAAATGACACCTTGACAATCTGAGTTTTAGACTTTTGACTTATGAAAGATCCTTCAAATCCTACCAAACTTTTTGAAAAACCTCTCTTATACCTATTTTAATTTTTTTTGAAAATTTTATGCCTTTTGACTAGATAGAATTCAAATTATAATTGTTTATTATTTTTACCTAACCCTAAGTAGGGTACAAAGATTGAGAGCTTCATATTTAAGTTATTTTTTTCAAAAAATGTTTCAAGCTACACTAAGGTTTAAACCATCTTCCATAGACCTTTACTTAGATTTATCAACCTCTTAACATAACAAAACCATGTGGAAATGGTTACAATTTCAAATCTTCATTTCTCGGTTTTACATGCACTTTATGAAACTTTGTTTACTAGTGTTAAGTTTCTTTTGAAATATTATCAATGTATACAAGAGCTTATACCTAAATGATGCTCCACACTCTTTATATAGTACAATAATGTTCTCTTATGGTTTTAATCCTTCAAGTCTCTTTATTCATGTAACAACATATACAAATATCTTACCTTATATCTGATAATGTCAATGCTCTTATGTAAACATGGCCTCACCGATAGTCTCCAACACCTTCAATACCTCCTTCACATGATTTTTCAACATGCATAATCTCTTTATACCTAAAACAATGCTCTTATTCTATAAACCACATATAAAATTCATCATTCGTCCATTATGCATGATTTCATAACATGTCCTCACAAGCTTATCTCATTGTATCCTTTATTATAATATCCTTAATGAACATTTACATAATTCCAAAGAATTTTTGCTCTTCAAATACTACCTCTACCTTTTCTAAACTCTCATCTACCTACCTCATTCAAATGCTCTCGTAAAATGATAAAAAATAATAGGTAGTTACATCTTGGAATTAGGTTTTCAAACCAAGGTGAGACTAAGCTAACATGGTTAACCCCACTTCATGGGTGAAGATCACCTCAACTTCATAACATGAAGTCTTTAGTCACCTTTTATATCTTTTATTCAACCTAACTTAACACCTAGACCCCTAACAAGACATTAGGAAAAATTAAATATTTGAAATGGTGGTTACAGAGGGAAATCCCAAAATAACGTTATTAAAAAAAAAAATCCAAATGGACTAGGATCGATCCCAAAACACCTATAATGGAAACCTACACCTAATTAAAACTAGAATTTGTTGAAACGTAAAAAATTTCTTTATATACGATGATACTCCTACACCAGAAAATAAAGGGATGATAAAATGATATAGGAGAACCCCATCATCTAAGTCCAAGTGGTGGAGGTGATCCCTAACCTCTATGACATGGAGATGGTGATTAGGAAGTTCCTCATATGAAAATTTATCACCATGGTGAATAAAAAGCATGGTTGTGGGATAAATGTTGGGAGTGGCTCTAAAATCTGCCAACCCTTTGTTGACCACCGTCACATCCATGAGGAAAATAATGGTGATTGAGGGATGGAGTGACATGATAAATCTTGTAGGGAGTATCCCTAGTGGTGCAAAAGATTTTGGAGATTCTCCACCTCTAAGGCCACTTTGTTGGCTTGCACTTGAATCTATAATAAAACATATGATATGACAATGGATTTATTATAAATAGTTAAATGTTGATCCACATTAGATTTAGCAAACATACAAGAGTTTCTTTCATTTTAAATCCAGAACACATTTTCCCCCTAAAATCATGTCAAATTTGAGTAAACTTATGCATCATTTCGGGACTATCTCCCAATAAAGTGTGTACTTTCTGAAGAGAAGCACTCTAGGTGAAACAAGTGGAAAACGAGTGGATATATCTCCAAACACTTTGTTCTTTGGCACAAAACCAAAGAAAATGTAGAATTGTTTCTAGATTCCCATAGAAAGGGAATTTTAGAATGACTACACTAGTTTCATAAGGTAAATTCCAATCAAGAGTCCTTTGGTGTAAAACACAGTATAAAAAATGGGTATTTTAGGCTCTAAGCAAGCAAACCATATGGTGTGAAATATCTTATGCCAAACCGATGTGGAATACTAAATCCCCATCGAGAGTTGAGTTTTTCGAACATTTGAAGGCAACGAAAAATCCACCAATAACATTTTCTTACAAGATAATTCTAAAAAAGAGTTTCAAAAACCACTTTTAGTCCTTCAACTAGGGTCGAAGAGGAAGATTGCAACCTTGTGTGGCAAGTGTACTAGCACACTATATATATTTTCCTTAATGTATACTCTATCTATCGAGTTTTGAGTCCTCTCTCATATACCCCCTTTCTTTCCCAAGTGCCTCGGCCTATCACCCAAAGATGCATTGGGTGCTCACTCGAGTGCGCAGGGAACCGAGCCCCTCCTTTATGTGAGCTTTGTGAGAATGTTCTTCCATTAATGGAGAATGGGTTGCAAAAAAAAAGATATTTTTATTTACTCCATAGCATGAATCAAAATACTAGATCCAAGCACAAAACACATCATAACAAAGGAAATAAACATTGTAATAAATATAAAGAAGCTAGATCTGATCCCATACCAACATGAATAACACAAGGGTGTACACCCATAACCAAGGATATCTAGAATATCACATCATGTATTGATTCATAAACATTTACGTAGCTAATTACATTGCGAAGGGTCATTCGGACAAAATGTATCAAGAAATACCATCTAAAAACCCTATAAGATACTCTGCGTAGAGATTTATGAACTATTTCTTCCTAGTTTCTCCACAACATTATTACAACACTTCATCGCTTCCCAAACCTCTCTTATTTCTAACCTAAACACTCCTTTAAATAGAATCTAGAATCACCACCATAGTTTCACCTTATGAGTAGATCACATGCCATGTGGAAGTGGTGTCCTCCATGATAGAGTGCCTTTGCCATCTTGCCAAACCCCGATAAACCTCCACTAACAAGAATGATTCTTATCCCATAATATTCCCTTTGTGGAATATTATTTCCTTGAACTCCAAGGCGCCGGGATGACACCTTATCCATTCATCATCCTACTCGGGCCTTCACGTGTTTCTCTATGATACCACCTTCAAATTTTTGCTAAGTCCTGAAACCTCTTCTACTTCCACATGACAACCTCTTCTCCCACTCTTTTTTCCTTGAATGCCTTCCTATTTGTTAGCCTTGTGCACATGTGCTCTTTATACCTTGGAACTTAGTCAATTCAGGGCCCAAAATTACCTCGAAACTTCATGTGTTATCCATCCTTAGAAACACTCTGTACTTTCACCAAAGGAAAAAGAATAGGAGAAATGAAATAATCTGCAATTGAATGAATAATGGATGAATAGAAGGATCCTACTACTGCTACATGAGGAGTGGGAAGTCTTTCTTCACAGATGCTTCAATTTTATCCCAAGCATCTACCTCACCCTGCAAATGTTGAAATAAATCACCCACCAATGTGCTAACTTCGTCAAAACTTAGTTCATCTTCCTTAGCCTTCAAAGATATCTACGATGTTTCCCATCCGCTTGCTAAGGTCGCGCAACACGTCCATCATGCAAGTGACTTGGGGTTCAATTCCTTAAGTTTATTATTAATCTAAACCATCAAGGTTTCGATCGCCTCTTATTTTTACTTGGCTTTAAGAACCTATCTCACTCCACACTATTTCCCTTGTTTTTATCTTGAAATTCCTTCGAGATCTCCTCATGGCTAGTAACAAATATGCTTGCTAATCTATCTCTATTGCCATAGTAATCATACAAAACTTTGGCCATTTTTGTTGCGGTCTTCACTAAGGAAAGGAACTCGAAGTACCGAGTTATTATATCCCCAATATTAAACTTTTCTTCTTCATTATGGTGTGCCATCACCTCTTCTGCGACTCCAATGCAAGAGGTTTCCTTTCCATCGTGAGTATGCATGTTAAGTCCTCCAAGTAGTGTATGGTCGACTTGTACTTCTATTCGGAGGAGCCAGTCCAGTGCTTTAAGATAATGGCATTTAAAATACCCTCTATCCTTTTGTAGACCTCGTGCACCTTCTCCTTTTCATCCACCACTCACAGCTTAATTCTGCTTCGATCACTTCCTTTTGTTTTATCTCCATGTCCCTCTGAATGATCTCCTCCTTCTTCTCAATTTTGTTCTCCAAGGATCTTATTTTATCATTTCTACCAAAATCCTTGCTTCTACCTCCATAGACATTTTGTTGAGCGTGTTACAAACTTTCTCATTTGACAACTAGTGGGCATTCACAAGAGGGTTTACTCCATTGGCATCTAGTGTCTTCATCAAATCATCACTATTAACCTTCAACTCGGGCTCATCAACATAGCACTCAAAATCCTAGGATAACATTTTCCTTGTGCGTGGGTACACACTTTTTTCATTGAAGATGACCAAACAAGGATTTGGTCTATGGGTAATGTGCTTTGTAAATGCACACATAGTACCTTGCTTGGGTCATTAATATAAGCCATGGTGTGTTCTGCGCCGCTACTACACCCTTTCCACCTATGTGTGCTATCATTGGGAAGTGCATTGCTAATATGGGGTCCCTACACATGCTCCCATACTCCTTTTGTAGGCTCGCACTCTAATGTTTTTCCTTTAGCACATTGTCATGTGCTGCTCTCTAGCTCATGCTCCACTAATGTTTGTATGATACCCGCTACCCCCTTCTCTATAGTGTCATTTATCTTCTCTGGTTGGGGTTGGGGTCTTATGAGCATACATGTCTACTCCCTCACTTCCTCCTTTGTTATGGGTGCCCTCTGCATGCCCATTCTTCTCTTCATCTCTTTCTTCATTGGACTCTTGTATATCATGAACAAGGGGAATATTACCTTCATTGTGATCTTCATCCTCCTCAAAGTCATCACCCTTCATACTCTCTGCTTTCCTCGTAGTCCGAGCTTTGTGCCACTTTCCACTTATTTTGTGCTAGTGACTCCGCTAACACAGGGACTCTTCCTTTCTCGGTATCTTTTCCTTAATAGGAGACCACATCCCGTGAGAGTAAGTGCTTGTGCATGTGCGATTCTTGTGCCCCCACAGCTTTGAATTGTATGTGCGATCGGTGCCTTTTTCTTGAGTATCTTCTCGTTATCTCTTCTTTATTACCACTTTCTTCCTTTCGGTGGGATTTGCTAGGATAAATATGTCATCTTTAACATAAGCACACTTTTCAAATTTGGGTCTTAGTCATGCATACACCCTTATTGGCATTCTTGCTGCAATAGGGAATTTCACCGGGTTTCAACATCTATACGTCTTAAGATACATACATCTCAACATAAGCGTGCTTCTTGGGATACACCAATGTTCGATGCAGCTCATGGTAATCTTGATCTACTACACTTAGATCAAATCTAAGTTTATTCACTTCCTTAAACCGATTGAATGCACCCTAACAACGATTGTCCTATGAAAGAGAAGGGAAACTTACACCAAGGGCTCTTGGTGCCATCGCTTAAAGTAAAATTCCGATACAAAAGTGCTGAAATATAAAAAAACTCAGCCTTTCCAACCACCAAATCCGAAATTTGTTCGGTATTCTCCATTCTTCCCCAAATTCATCGTGCATCCATTTATACCATTTCTCCAAGCACGCCTTATGATAAGTCATCATTATGTCACAAGTTTAGGCTTCAAATCCTTTAGCAGGGGAGGGGTCATCATTGGATACTCCCAAACAAATTTATCTCGGAATTTCGGGCACTCCAATCTTTAAAAACACTATGGTGAGAAGGACGTTACCATACACAATATTTTCTCCATCACGCATGACATCTATGATCTCTTGTTAAATAAAGGTTAAAAGGTTGTATATTATTCCCGAGATCTTGCGGAAAACTTTCAACCAAATCTTGTTTACTCCGTGTCAATCTTTCTTTCCCATTCAACTTTGTGACCAGATGCACGACCATCCTCATGAAAGGGTCAAGTGATCGTAAAGATATCAAAATAGCATGACACCTTCTTATACACATATGCCACAACTATCCTTTTGATGGCCTCCTTGTCACACAAGTCATCATCTAGCAGCTCTCCTTCGCAGATAATGCCAATGTACTTGAAAATCAGTTGAGGAGTTATGTGCATTCTTTATCCTATGAAATAAAAGTGATCCTCATGCACATTCAACATCAGCCTTTGATATATCCTTTCGGACTCGCTTGAAATAGGGCAACTCATAGAGTTGCAAGACTCCAAATTCTTCCTATGTTATCCTTCATGTGGGGTGGACCAACTCTAGTTTCATTTATTTTTCAGTGTTGCTTGTCCAATGGTTGTAGTCACTCATGGCCATCTTGTGTATGTGCGATACCCACTCTTTCCCTAACAACACACCATCTAGGTACTACATCTCTGCATGCCATTCTTCACTAAAACTAGTCAACAAAGCTTGTTTTTCTTTTCCTTGCCTTTTCCCTTATTTGGTGAAGTGTTCGCTCCCTTGCTTGGTGTCATTTATCTTCTCTTTAGGAGCTTTGTAATTCCTTTCTTCTATTCAATTTCACTAGTCCTAAAACCCTTGGCTCCACTCCTACAAAATATCATCAAAAACATGTGTCCTAGCTTTGTAAACCCTAACCTGGAGTACTTTTCTTCCACAAGGCATTGTAATCACTCGTGGAATCCACAAAATAACCTCCTCCACATACACTCGTACTCTTCTCCCAACCGGTTCAAAAATCTACCAATTTCTCAACTTCGCTCACCACTTTTCACATTTTTTCTCGTAAGAACACCTTAGATCGCAAGAGCTCTTCAATAACAACCACAAGGTGAAAAGTAATAGCTTTCTCGACCTTCTATTTATAGTTCCCCTTTTTTCCCGCACAAAATCCTATGCCACATACCAACTTACAACCACATTATATTCATATTTTTGCAATTCTTTCCTTCTGCACATTTTGTTCAACACTTTTCCTCTACGCATAATCCTACGTGAAACCCTCACAACCTTCTCACATGCAAGACCGCATTAATCAAAAATATTCCTTATCATCACCTACCTCATGTTGCTCTACACTTATATCCTTATATGTGGTTTCCTCAAATCCTTTTGGCACCATTCTTCCATCATGAACACTTATGTTACACACCTTTCTCCATCCCATGCACCTTTAACTTCATAACGCGTGCCACCATCCAACATTGCTCTCAACACTTACCGCATCCTTCTCTCAAGTTCTCTTTTAACTTTCTCCCCACACTTAATAGATGTGCGGTCTTCTTCACATAAAACCCCTTGAGATAGCAAGTGGCTACCAATGCACATGCGCACCCACAACAAGAAAAAAACAAAGAAAAAGCAAATAAATGAAGAAGGAAAACCACGAAATGAAAAAATGCATTAAGGGAAGTCCTAAGAGAACTCGACAATATTGCCTTATTTACAAACACATTGAAGACTTATTTATAGTAGGGCTTCAACCTACTCTGTTAAAGTAACCGAGAAACCTTGTTCCATCAAGTTCCTCTAATTGGAAAGCACCCAAATTAAGTATGCAAGTGATAATGTATGGCCCCAACCAATGCACTTTGAGTTTCCCAGGATGGTGCGAAACTTAGAATCATATAGAAGGACCATCTACCCAACCTCAAACTTTTTATTCTTGATGTGCCTATCATGCCATGCCTTCTTCCTGGATTTTTCCATTTTTGACTCCATCAAGAAATGGCTCACCTTTCATCCAACTCCATAAGCTTATCAATGTGCTCCTCTAATGCTTGTTCATCAGCCAATCCCCCTTCTCATGCAATACGCAAATATGGAAACATAAATTCAACAAATAACACAGATTGTGTACAAACACTAATTAAAAAGGTGTGGCCTTCTTTAATCGTTTATAAGTTGTCCAATATGACCATAACAAGGTAGAGACTTTGTCATCCCAATCCTTTCTCCCAACATCACAAATATTGGTCAATGTGTGACTCAAAATTTTGTTAAAAGCTTTTGTTGTCCCATTATCTTGTGGGTGATAAGGGGTAGTCTTGTGATGGGCCACCATGAACTCAGCCAACAAGATCCTAACCGTCCCATTTAGGAAATGAGTATCGCTTATCACTTGTTAAACTTAGCGAGTTATCCATAGTTGTTGATTATATTCTCTCACAAGAATCTATTTGTTGTCCTCACCGTGCAATCCTTTGTATGTGCTGATTCTCGCCAACCGTGTAAGATATTCTATGCATGTAATGATATAGCGTGAACTGTCCTACACGCTGCTGGGAAAATACGGCCCACGAATTCAATTTCCCATTTTTCGAATGGATCTACACTGAAAATCAATCTTAATGGCATTTCATTTCTTTTCCCTAGTCTACCAAGGCACCGGGTAGTGATCACATGACTTGCAATACTCGATATAATCCTTGTAAACTATTTCCCACCAAAGGCTAGATAGAAGAATCTTACACATGATTATATTCCCCGCCTAGTGTCCTCCCCAATTCCACCATGAGTCTCCTCCATGATTGTAATGCACTAATGTTTTAGTATGCACCAATGCAAAACCTCATCATGACCTAGCTTGTATAAGTATTCAATAATTAACATATAGGGCGCAACACGTATGACTAACTTCTTCCTTTCTAATGCCTTCATCCCTTCTGGCACCACACTTGTTCGCAAGAAAATAGAAATATCCTCTAAGTTAAAGGGTGTGTGCTGCAATCTAAATAATTTTTCATCTTGCATTGTGTCTTTAGTGCTCTACATGTCCTTACATGATGTAATCATTGACAAATTATCGTGTCCTAAATTTCTCTTCCCTAGTTTCACCAAAACTATAAACTCAAACTCCTGGAACAATAACACCCAACGACATATGCACCCTTGTAAAACAGGATTGTCCAAAAAATAGTTAAAATCCATATGATTTTTGTAGAAGATAAAAGGCATTTCCAAAAAATACCTCCTAAATTTGTATAGCGCGTAGATCATTGACAATGTTTTACGCTTTATGGTGGTATAATTCTATTCTACTAGAGTAAGCTTCCTACTAGCAAAGCACAACGGATGATGAAAAATCCCCTCTCTAAGATGTGCTAAGACTCCTCCAATTTCCATACCTGAAGCATCAACATCTACATGGAATGGCTTATCCCAATAAGGAAAGCATAATATGGGCGCAATATTAAGTCTATCTCAGTAAGCGTGTCAAAATAAATGTGATGTGCCTCATCCCAATAAAATTTCCCTTTATGCTTCAATAATTCCTCCGATGGCATCACAATCTTGGCATAAGCATTAATGAATTTCCTGTAGTATCTCATATGTCCTATAAATCTACGCACATCATTTTGATTGGTAGTCTCCTCCAATCCCAAAATAACAACAATCTTGGCAGGATCTACCAATAAGCCCTGCTGACATATGATCTGTCCTAACAAGGTGTCAAATAGGGTAGAAAATATACATTTCTTGATGTTAAGGGATATACTTAGCTTCTTGCACCTCTCAAAAATCAACCTCAAATCATCAAAATGATTCTTTACTAGCCCATAAACTGTTCACTCATCCAAGTGGACTTGAAGAAACTTGTGAATGAAGTCTTGGAAGGCCTGCACTATAATGCAAAAAAACACAAGGTGCATTCTTCATCCCAAATTGTATAATGCTATAGGAAAAACTTCCCCACTTAGTTGTAAAAGTGGTCTTTTCCTAATTTTCCTTTACAATTCTAACTTGATGATATCCCAAGAATCTATCTATGAAAGAATAGATCTCCCATCTTATGACACCCTTCAAAATCTCCTCAGTGAATGGGGTTGGGAAAGGATCAATGACACACATCACATTTAAATCTCTATAGTCAACACAAATCTATATTCTTCCATCCTTTTTAATATTGATTACCATTAGACTTACGCACTATGATTCTTCAATGACTTCAATGATGTTGGGTGCTATCATCTTGTAAATTTCCTCAACCTTTACATGCACATTTGGATTCATCATATAAGGTCTCTTTTGAATTGGGTGTGCACCCTCATTTAATTTGATCCTCATTGCTTCTAGCGAGGGGCGAACTCCTTTAAGCTCATGGTACTCGCGTGGAAACAAATCCTCGAAATTCATGCAAAAGCTCAATAATCTTTGATACCTCCTGGTCCGTCTAGTAGTCCCCAATAATAGCTTCCTTTAATTTCACCTTCGTACTAATGTTAACCTTTTGGGTCTTGAATGGCTTGTGGTAGGCGCGTGTTTTCTCATCAACACTATCTATAACCTCGTGCATTCCCTCGGTATGGTTAGCATCCAAGTTCTCCACCTATTCATCATCTATCAAGTAGACCAAATTCCCTTTCTCTTTCTCTAGGAAGGCATGCTTAAGTTGTACTTCCTCATATTCTTCCTCTACAAAGCACACCCACAACCTTGGTTAACCTAATAGCTCTAAAATCCTATCTTCATCCATGACATTGTCCCCTAAGGTAAGGCACTTTACTACATGTAACTCATCATTCAAAGTGATGGCATAGTACTTCGATATTCAAATGTTTTCTTGAGATCCATTGTCAACTCCTACCAATTACCTATCTCGACACGTTAATTTTTAATGAATATATCACACGCCTATGTAACCTCAAGGGTGGAATAGAACTTGTGCACCCATAGGGAAGGGGGTAAAGCTTCCACATATCCTATCCAGTCTTCTCGCGCTCTTGAACACCGCCCGAGGCGGATCCCATCCCATCATAGTCATAAATTTTAGTAAGTACATTACTCCGAGAGAACCTAACATAGAGTGCAATCCTTACTTCGTGCCACTCTGTAGAAGGTTGTCTTGATGTGTTGCCCACCAACACATAGTTTTCCCTCTCACGGTGTAGGCAAGCATATTTCTTCTCTCCACTTTACATGTCCATTGGGCCACCATTGCTTTCAGGAAAAACATCGGGTTTCCTCCCGATGTACCGTGGCAGCCTACCTTCTCCCCAGATCCTAACCGAGCATGCCAAGAAAACTTGAGTCCCGGTATCCTTTAGATACCTTCCAACTAAGTTATATGTCCCATGCACCCAATTTTCACAAACAACATTGGTCGTATCACTTATGTACTTTGCATCATCCCATTGAATGACACCTACCTTCATTGGTCAATGAACTCGGGACCCTGATGGAGTGCATATATATCTTGTTTAAGTCTTCTTCACCGACTAGCTCCACATAAGGCGCAAATCATCCATCACCAAGGAATGATCATCACATACTCTTACTTGTTCTTAAAACCGATATAGCCCTTATTGAAATGAAAGTCAACATTGTTCGCATAACACCAAGGGTACCCAAGTAATGTTGGGAAAATATCAGCCTTGACAACTTCTAAAATCTGAAACTCTCCAAGAAACCTTGCCCCTTGAATAATTATGGATGCATATTTCAAGACTTCTAAAGGCATGGCCTTTGTCCTATTAGCCATGTACAACAAATTTGAAGATGGCTGCAATGGAGGCGTCCCCATTTGATTCCATGCATATAGAGTAGGGAAATTGACCTCCGTGCTTGTGTCAATCAATATATTACTTAGGAGCCACCCATCAACAACTACATTCAGTGTGATTTCATTATCATAATCAATATTGTGAGAAGGTAAATTGACATGTGGGACTTGTCTCTCACGCCCTCCTCTAACCTATGGCACCTTTTCTCTCATCCATTCTCCCAACAGAGGAATAATGTTCTCTTGTCAGAGAATCCGACACACTTCCCTAACCTCACCCATATCTTGCTAAGGATCCTCAATGCTCTTCTTCTCCAATTGACTTGATTGCTCCTTCAGAAACTAAATTTCTCCTTGCAAATTCCTTATCACCTCCATGGTCTCTTGGTATACCTCCTTCGGTGGGTAGGATTATGATACTTTCCATGTAACACTTCTTCTCTAGTGATAATAAGCCTTTGCTTTGGTGCATCTCACGCGCATTTAGTTTGAGAGAGTTTAATGACCAAAACAGGCTCTAGATTGGGATTAAGTGCTACACTCCTTGACATCCATGATGGGTCAGTCCTTTTTACACTCACCATCCCTATGCCTTTATCCTTCTTACGGTATTTCTCATTGTGGTCATACAACTCCAGAATTCTTCATACTTGTGCTTATTTCCACACCATGAGCATTGTAACAAATCAGGGCACTCGTGCTTGTAGTGTTATGTCGATCCATGATTATAACAGTTCCACAGTGAAAGTCACCTCTTCCCCCTCGACCATTATGACCTCTAAAGCCTTCACGAAAACCTCTTCCTGACCTCCTCCATCTTCCTGCCCTTCATACAAACGATCCTTAGTGTTAGAATTTCTTCCAATGCTGGTCTAGTCCCACACTGAGATCAATCACGTCATGGATTTGGTCTATCAATCTACAATCCTTGGTGTCTTGAGTTGTAGAGGTGTAGATCTTGCAATAACAAGACACATTCTTACGGATTGCACGCTACAACAACAAGCACCTACTTACATCATGATCTTCATGGAAAATATCACAATTGACTGACATGGCACACACCATCTTCATGAGAAATTTTCATTCGTGTGTCCTTCTACTTCATAATCCATGTACCATAGCCCACTGCAAGTCTCATGAGTGGAGTTCACAGACAATTTTTCAAGATGAATTGCCATGGAAGTGATATGTTCTTGAAGAAATGGGCTAACTCTGGTAGCAACTCTTCTGATGGCCTTCACGTAAAAAGTAGCCTCTAAGGCCTCGTATGGATCTGTGAAGCTCTTATGTGAAAGTGCTTTCCTGTAGTTTGATCAATCCTCCTATGAACCACTGGGCATGCTGAGATGGGTGAATATCATAAGACAATTTAGACAGGAGACTCTTAAAACATGTGTCATACTCCCGCACACTCTCTTCCATCCCCTATTGAATCTCCTTGAGCACATTGATGATCTTCTATTTAAATTCATGGATATGGAACTCTACCAAAAAGGCATCACACATCGCAATATAGTCTAACACCATCTGGTGTGGATCATATTTCTAGTACCACCTATCCACGCGCTTTTGAAAAATAGTTACAAACTGACTTTCCTTCATCTCTTGGGTATTAATACCCTTCGTGCGCCATAACAAATCACATTTATGCACATGCTTTGCAACATCCTCAACACCCTTGTAATTGGGTAAGTGTAGGGACATTTTTTAAAATATTTGCTGAGATGGTTGAGGTCCATGTCAACTAATTCCAGGGCCTTGATTCCCTCCTGTGTTACCTCTAACACCAGAACCACTAGACCCACTAGCTCATATTCCTCTGGATCCACCAGATCCTCCTCCTGTAACAGGAAAGGGGCCTGAAGATCTTGCACGTCGTGTCACCACCATCGCGCTAAACTACGCACCAACAATTTATGATATTGAACCACTCCTAGATGTGGTTCCCGCACCACTTCTAGACATAATACCAAAAAATTGTGAACCCACACCTTGCCCAAATTTTGTACCAGACAGGATACCTCTAAATACAGGAAATGACTGCGCAACCATAGATGTAACAAATGAAAAATTATACCTCCTAAATGTTTCTCGGTTGCCAATACCAAGACCAATTGGGTTCACAATACTTATATCCGGATTTGGACAGTTAAGCACAAGGGTTTTGTCACATTGTGGGTTCAGATGCATGCCTATGGCTCTCCTATCTTCATACGACAAGATCTCACTAGAAGCCAAGGTTGTTTCTCTCCCGCGCTTGCTAAGATGGGGTAACATAGACTGCTCAGGTTCCATGCCCTCCGTGCGAACCTCAAATCCTTCTCACAATGTTTGCCTCCATAATTCCATCACACCGATAACTTCACGTTGTCTCGCCAACTCCCTTTCCTGAGCTTCATTATACTTGAGCCATCTCTATTCCCTTTCCATTTCAGCCATAATGGTCCTTCATCTCAACCACACCAGCTTCCACACCCTGTGCCTATCGAGAGTTTAGATAGCCATAGGGAATGCTTCCAAACTCAAAGAGATGATCATGATCTTGATGGCTAATGGTATAACATGCAAGAATGATCCTCTAGGCTCCTTCAAGAACTCAAACTAAGCAAAGCGTAGACAAGAATACATAGAGATAACATATTCTAGAGTGTATTTAGTCAATAGTCTGCTCCAACATTGATTAACAACATGAGTACAAGTCATATCAACATCATGCAGCCTCTAAAAGTCCTCTTGGATCCACATACAAGGCCTATAATACCAACTTGACCTTGATGCATATGCTAACAACCATTCATACAATTCTACTAGAAAGCAACAGAAAAAGGTCTCATACAACTCATGATACAGGTGTTTTTCTACCCATTTACGTGCATCAAACTTATGTCCAATGTTGAATTTTTTAGCAAAGTCATCCTCCATGCTTTTGAACCATGCTTCATGTTGTCCAAGGGCAAGCGCTCTTTCATTACACATCATTTTCACAACAAATTCAAAAGAGGTCCTAAATAAACATTGTAATATGTATAAAGAACCAAAATGTAGTCATCTCTCATATACGCCATTTCTATCCCAAGCGTGATGGCCTATACCCATTATGTGTTGGGCATTAACTGAGGCACATTCAGCCCCTCCTTTATGTGAGGAGAATGTTCGGGTTACATAAGGATATATGTATTTACTCCTTCAAAATACTAGATCTAGTTTCATAACAAAGGAAATAAACATTGTTCTAGATCTGATCCATAACAACATAATGGACCATAAACAAGGATATCGAGAATAAACATCATATATTGATATTTACAATGTATTTACATCTAGGGTCATTCAGCACGAGTCAAAAATACTAGATCTAAGGAGGATGTGAAATGCAGTCTCCAAATGTGTGAACAAAGGAAATAAACATTGAAATGATGTTGAGCAGTTCAATAATCTAGCAAAATGCATTCATAATCCATAAAATGATATGAATAACATAATAAATAACACAATACTTACCCAAAATCAAAGGAGAATCCAAAAACAACACAAGATCATCCACAAAGCGGTATTTTATTTATAATGCATATTTACAAGATAAGGGCCGATCACCATCACAAGGGTCACTACAAGGATGAATATATCAAAAATACTTTTCAAAATATCTCTCTTTCTGAAGCCCAACACCCATTTATAGAAAAATGATAAATCTTTGTCTTATAGAGAAGAGGCATTCTTGGTTAACTATATCTTCCTAGTTTCTACATGCATAATTCTTTTAACCCGGAATTCATTTCTCATCAATCTAGAATTTCTTAACCTTTCTAATTCTTTGAGGAAATGCCCAAACACTCCTAGCAAAGGTGTTGAGCATTGGTGTATTCCCGAATATGTTTCTTTTATTTAAATATATCTAAAAAAATTATAAAATCTAAATTCGCCGCCATAGTCTCACCTTATGAGTAGATCACATGCCATGTGGAAGTGTGGTCCTCCATTATCGAGTGCCTTCGCCATCTCACCAAACACTAATAATCCTCCATTAAATCGTAATGATTCTTATCCCATAATATTCCCTTCAAAAGTTATGGCCGTTTGAATATTGACTTTTTCTCCTTCGAGCTCCAACGCCCATGTGTGCAGGAACCTTGTCCCATGCCTTCAAATTACAAATCCTAAACTGGACTTCTTCCCCACGTGTGGCGTGATCTCTTCGTCATACGCCCTTTGAATTTGCATCTAAGTTCCTGCATCGGCTCGAAACGGATTCCTCTCGCGGCCCATGTCCCATTTTGGGATTTCGTTTGGGAAATGCAAAAGTTATGGCCTTCGAACCTCTTATTTTCTCCCACGAGTTTCATTTTTGACCATCGATGAGCAATATGTTTCTTTTATACCTATATCTATCCTCATTAAAAATAAGAAATCCTTTTTGTGACTCAGGACGCGTTTGCATTCCTTTTGTGAAAATCGGAGCTCCTTTATGGCCGCTTGAAGTTTCCTGACCGAATGTTGACTTTTCCATTTCCTTCGACCAGGGATTTCCGTCCCACGCGTCCTTTGTCCCATTTGTCCCAAATTGAACCTTCCGAACGGCCTTAAAATTTCCATGTCCCCTTTTTTTGCCGGTGACACGTGGCGTGATCTCGAATGTGTCCCATTTGGCCCAAAGTGGACTAGGATTTGAAAATTTTCCCGATTCGATTGTGATTTTTTTTCGCAAATAAGATCTCTAGGGCCTGCTTTCAGCTTAGTCAAATTTTTCCATTTTTCGATAGTGTCATGATCCCTTAGCCATTTTTCATCTCAAAAAAATTTACCTTTCCTCGAGAAAACAAAAGTGCGATGAAATACCACATTTAGATATCAATATAAATTTTGGATAACAATACCATCTCAAAACCCTACAAGATACATTGCATGAAAGAGTTCTTAACTATATCTTCCTAGTTTCTACGCAACATTCTTGCAAGCATTTCGTTGCCTCCCGAACCTCTCTAATTTTGGACCCAAACACTCCTTTAAATAGGCCATCACAAAAGTTGTCACCATTCAAAAGAGGCCAAGGTTTGACTTGTTCCAAAGCTTCTCAAATGGTTTTAATAATAAAAGAGCCTATGATTTTGATAGGGACAAGGACAAGGACAAGGTTGACAAATCCTACGCGTTTCCATGCTTGCGACCTTTGAGGAGACCCATTAGCTATGTCGTGACGTAGTAGCACTTTCTAGGTTTTGTGCCTTCAATGGCATGGATAATCCATTTAACACACAAGACATAACTCTGTCGAAGAATGTCGATGAGCCCCATTCCTCCTGATTCCTTGGGCACACACTAATAATCCCACGCAACTTTGCGAAAGCAATTTCCAATAGAGGGATTTTCCAAATAAAGTCTTTAAGAAGATTTTCTAATTTTTAGACAAACTTCTTTGAAGGCGCCAACAAGAGGAATAATGAACATGGGTGGCTTTTAAAACTTTGGAACAAATTTGTATTTTACCAACATGAAAAAGAGGCTTGGTGATGTAGTAGTCCATTTTTTTTGGCAACACGTTGAATCATGTTTAGCTAGAGTTTTGATGAGGCTTGCTGGGGTTAAAAAAGAATGTTTAAGAATTTAAACATTTCTCCACGCTCGAGCCATTTCCAGTCATGTAATCTCAACCATGAGGGCGGAGGAAGAAAAAATTTATAATAGAGGAACCAAAAGCAAGACCAAACACCTCCTTCGCTATAAGAGAGAAACGAATCATCAACCAAATCCCCAAATTTACTGTTTAACAAGACCCTTATATTTAACGTCCACTAACACCACTATTATTAGTTGTGCCACTCTTGCCGACAAAACCTGCAATAGTATCGTTACCTCCAAATTTAAGATTTCAAATTCCTTCCAATGCGACATACCTAATCGAAGATTTCAAATTCCTGTTTTGTTTCACAAAAAGATAACGGAAAAAATCTGTTACTACAAAAGCTAGAAATTAATTTTTTAATTAGCTATAATAATTTGTTGAAGTAAAAATATTAATAATTATTGCTCTTAAAAAAATGTATTTGATTTGAGAATATGTATTATAATTTAACCCGATCTGGAGGAATCCAAAGCGATTAAAAATAAACTAGTGTTTTAGAAGTTGGAAAATGTATTTAACCTCGTTTGGAGCATCCCAAAGCTGTTGAACAGTGCGAATTTCTAATTGCAGAAGTTTGAACGCCTTTAAACGCGATGACGTTATGTACTCGTGTTACGTGTACGCTGTTGGTTAGTGGTAAGCGTATTGAAAGCTTCGGGATATAGTTTGGGCACGCCAAGCTAAGTTGCACGACTGCACTAATAATATTATTTTCATGTAGTTTCTAGTAGATTAACAATTGTATATTAGTGATGTAATGGAGACTATGATGCATCGAAGAATTTATAAAACTCAAGGATTGAAACATTGCAAGAGGAAGAGAGATGGTGAAGAAAGGTATTGAGGGAGGACAAGTTCGATTGTAAAGAAAATGTTGGGGATAGTATGTGACTCTTTTTCATTTTGAGAAGACACATATGAACTAGAAGTCATTGTTGTCAATTAGTTGAGGAAGAAGGAGGTGCGTTGCATATATTGCCTAGGAATACACTCTAGAGATACATAAAAAAAACAAGTTTTTCTCGCTCAGTACTCGCAAAGTTAATAGTTACTTTTTGTAATGTCAGCGTTCTTGTTTTGTAGATAGAGCACACAATAATTTGAGGAGAATTAACTTACACGTGTTTTGGGATACTTTGGAGATAGGGACATCTGGAAGGGACTCAGAATCCCATGTTGAACTGATATAATAGTAGATAAAGTTGAATACCATAAAACATAACAGGCAGGGGGTTCTTACTCATCTTTATAGATTATTATCTTAGGTCATTCTCCATGCTTTCCCAGGAAACAATAGATATCGTTCATAAAAGTTATCCATGTGGATTTGTATTTGACATCATCTCCTTAGAATTCTAAGTTCTTAACGTTGATTAAATTTGATGCTTTTTCATGTGTCTAATCTTATGCCTATTTTGTTTTTATAAATTTTGGCATTCTGGGGATTTCTAGTATGAGGGAGTGGTGAAAGAAAATGAGAGAGGACTAAGTGCCCAGGTAAATTCTCATTAATAATGTATGGAATTTATAAAAAAGAATGCATTAGCTATTGATTCGTTAAATGTTATATTTTTTAATATTTTATACATATTTTGCTTATCTTGTAAGGTTTGCATGTCTACTATTATATCGTTAACTTCACCACTACTTGTAATATTATGATAAAAGAGAACACACGAACCGACACTCTTTTTATTATTTTCTTATTTCTTAGTAAAAAAGACAAATTTTCCTTCTAAATTAGGGTTTTTATCTTCTACATTTATCCAAATTAAATCCACTAATTGTTTGTTCATTAAATGTTATTTTCTAGTATTATATATAGGCATGACATATGGTTTTAACCACATGGATGTTACAATCGACAAATATTATCATCATATTCTTGGAGAGTCTATAACAAATATGGTAAAGAAACCAATTTGAATATGATTATTCTAATATTTTGAGTTATATGTAATTTTCATGAGTCTTATCGTTATTCATGAGACATGTTGTCTTTAAGATATTACATTAAATAATGACATATTTAATGATTTGAGGATTTTCATCCTAAATTATATTTCTAATGAATTCTATCACATGCATAATTCAACGTGAGCATAATATGAGGGGAGTCAAAAGGAATCTAATAAAAATAGTTATGTGAGATGGTCATCCCAATTGAAATTTCTCAACAACTCAATTCCCTCCAACATCTATTAGAGACCACATCAAGAGAATTAATAAACATGTAAACATATAAACAATAGACTAAGTCACAAACACATTAAAATAATACAAGTACATTGATAAAATTAGTCTATGTTTCAAAAACCAATGATTAAAAAAATTATTGTATGGTGAAAAATTTGATGTCATATGTATTGATGACACACCGTCCTAATGGTTTGGCCTATAATTTTGATAAACCTATTTTTTCGACTTCTTGGGCTATGTGTTGAACAATAGACTTTGAAACTCATCTTCATGATCACAAACTTTTTTGAATCCAACAAGGAAAGAAGAAAATTTTCAAGGCATTTGACATTAAGAAACTACACATCCATTAATGCAAGTTGATTTAGAATTTTATCTTTTGATTATATGTCCAATGAAGCCTCTTGAGCATAGTACTAAGTCTAATAAACAAAAACATGGGAGGTATAATATAGAAAATATATTTAAATTTTTCTCAAGTACTTGCAAGCACGGGCATGGAATCCAACAAATTTTCTATTTCATGTGACCTTTCAATGACTACAACTTATTATCTTCTATATTTATTAGAATAAAATGCACTAATTGTTTATTCATTCAATTCTATTTTCTATATAAATATTGGAAGGGTATTTTATTTCATAAAAATGTAGATTATATCCAAAAAATACCATCATTATAGTTTAATAGGTTTCTATAAAAGAATCGACAAATATATAAATTTGAATATGATTATTCTAATCTTATGAGTTATATACATTTTTTTGAGGGTTAAGGATATTCATGAGACATGTTGTCTTTTAGATATGAGACCTGTAACCAAATGGAGTTGTTTCCAATATGAGACATAAAACTGTGTGAAGTTGGAGTTCTGAAGTGGAACCACAAATTGTGTGTAAAGGTTATTTAAACCAATATTAACATCCAAAAAATTGATACTAACAAATTATTTCATCTTCCTGGGTTATCCGAGAACCTAATAATGTCTTGGATACATCTCCAACATCACATAAATGTGATCAAATGAGTGAAGAAAGGAGCTAAAATGTTTTAAGGAATTCAACATTGGAAAATGAGATATTTGATGATGCAAGATTTGAAAATTTGTATATTACATTATATTTCTAAAGAAGCATCTCACACATGGAACAAGGTGGTCAAAACATGCATAAAAATGACATTATAAGGAAAATTATTATTTATTTGGGATGTTCCACCCATTTATAGGATTCATGTGATTCAAACCATATAAAATTGAAGGAATCTATACAAACTACATATCATGATTGAATGTGTGTGTGTGATGTGTGTGTGTGTGTGTGTGTGTGTGTGTGTGTGTGTGTGTGTGTGTGTGTGTGTGTGTGTGTGTGTGTGTGTGTGTGTGTGTGTGTGTGTGTGTGTGTGTGTGTGTGTGTGTGTGTGTGTGTGTGTGTGTGTGCGTGCGTGTGTGTGTGTGTGTGTGTGCGCGTGTGTGTTCCTCACATTTAAAATGTTCACATAATGTTAATCATGTTAAATCGAATAAAATTATTGAGCTACTATGACAATTTAATTTTTAGTATAGAAAATAATAATATGTGTCATAGATGAATAATTCTTTCTATCAAGTTATTTATTATTTTATTATTTGAGTATATGAAACTATATATTATAATTGAAGACAATCATTATGAATTTGTTAGTATCTATAATGCACTTAAAATCTTGTGATACTTAAGAACAAAAATTAAGCATAAGACTTTTTAAGTTGGATATAGAAAATTATATACTTTGTAGTTACCTATTTATTCATTTACATGTGATTCACATTTATAGTGTTCAATCAAATTAAATTTTGCAATTGAAATTTAACTCAAGACTTAATTATTTTATTTAATAATTAGTAGTATATTTTATATATTTAAGCTAAAAAAATGTTCCCAAATGGGAACTAGTTGCCTACAACTAATAAGACGTAGGTAGATGGATGGTCAAGATCATGCGATAGAGGTCTTTGACATTTGATGGGATTTAAAACATTTAATTTATTTGATTCCCTAAAAGAAACCAAACCCTATAAGACACTATGAAAATAGCACATCCCATCGCCAATATTAATTTATTTCATCAAATAGAGCTCCATCTTTCAAAGTGGGCTCTTCACAAGATGCCTTACCTAGATACTTCACCAGATAGTAGTCTGAGCCACTACAACTCAATTCTCTCCATCTACTTGACATAAAACCCTACCAAAGTGTTTTTGTGAGCTCCTATATTTGAGTCTTGGTGAGATCCTTTGTCTATTTCATGCTCGACTTAGACACCTTGACATTGGTAACAATATAATACGAAGAAAAGGACCTAGAAAATGATGCACTATTTTAAGCAAAAACGTGAAATTGTCATAACTTTTTATCCGGGTGTTCGTTTGAGTCTGTTTTTTTTAAACCACTTATTTCAATGAGACGAACACGCCATTCAAACCACCCTACCAGTTGGAGCTATTTTTGACACATTTTTGGGCCTAAAATCCATCATTTGGGGGCAAAAAGTAGGCTTTAAGTTATAACTTTATTTGTTTTCCTATTTTAGGGTATTAGTTAATTTTAGTCTCTTGCATGCATAGTAGGTTAGAAAGTTGGAAATTTTATATTTTAGGCATGTAGAAGATGCATGGAAATTTTTCGTGCACATGCGAATAAGTATGTGAACTTACTAAGAATAACAGGTCTAGTAAATTGCTAAAATAGTAAATTTTGCCATCTAGAGTATATTTAGTCAAATTTAGTTGGTGTAACGACCCAAAAATCCACACACGGACAACACAATAAAAGACAGGAATTTTTTTTTGACTGGATTTGACACATAACACGACACAACATGTCGTCACAAGGTTACAACCAACACTAGGAACCACTTGTTACGGGGAGGACCACAAGGTCAGCACGGAAACGTTCACACCCAAAAGGATAATACACCTTTTTTTTTTTTTGACAAGACAACATAGAAGTCCAATGACAGAACACTCTAACAAATAGGGCAAGCCACAGTAAGAATGATTGAAGGTTACTTATTTTGATATAACACCCTTTAACTCATGACTTATGTTTTCAGAAAGATTCAATATATGATTCGCACAAATTCATCTTACCAACTGAGTTAATTTCTTATACACTGTAGAGAAGTTCACTAAAAGTCTTCACTTTACGACAATTAGTTGTTTAGTTCCATTATTTAATAAGGGACTAATTTAATTCCACAAGGCTATCTGTCCATACTTACATTACTAAAAAATTGCTCATTACCTTGCTACAACAAGAATTCGTGTTCAACAAAATCAAGATGAACTTACAAAGTATCCTGGGAAAGAGTTAAGGAGATAAGGTCGAGTTAAATTCCTCTTTAAGACGTCATTAGTTATTACCAAGGTTTAATTGGAGCTTGGGGTTTTATACGTAATTATTAACGCTTTTACTTAGGCTTCACCGAAAGAGCTTATCAAAAGGGAACTACTTACTTTCAAATAGGCTGAGAGATAAATTGAGTGGTTTCTAAATTTTCTTCTCTTACTTGTTAAATCTTATTAGAAGCTAACCATTGTTTTCCTTTAAGCTTGTTTTAAGCGTTCACCAAAAAAAGGGTAGTGTTCACTAGTTTAGCTAGGGATATCAAGTTATATACTGTTACTTAACAAGGGATAGTTTCATCTTTGATCACTTATGGAATTACATGCTCTCAAGTTGGTCACCTCTACACCAATTTATTTGCAATATAACTTTTAGTTTAACTTCTTTAAGTATTGAACAAACCATTTTATTTTACCTATATCTCACAATTACTAAGTCTTAGAAAGATTTAACTCAACATTTAATCGTAGGGATAAAGTTTAACAATACTCATTTACGAACACAAAGAAAAAAGTTACATCACTCTTAGAATATCGATAATCCACTGAGGTCACTCAACAAGTGGTAAACAAATTTTCTTATAATTTCAATGATATACAGACAATTCAAGGTTCCAAAGTTAAGACGACATAATCCATGATACAACACACTAAGACAATGATCCTCTTCTAAAATTTCCACTAGATGTTAACAATAGTTGAACAACATAAAAAGGTTTCGAGCAAAGGATCTTCTCAACTGAGGTTGATGACAAAAGTCTACAAATCTATCCCTCATCTACACGCAAAATCCATCTGCAGCAAATTTTCTACAAGAGTCAGTTCACGAGAACTGAGCAAGATAAGGCTACACAAAACCACCATAACTATTATCTAACAATATCACGAAAAGGAAGCACTTTATTACAAGAATTGGTTCAAACCTCTAAACACTATTAACACATCAAGTTATAATAAAGTCTTCATCATGCCAATCGAAGAAGGAGAAGACCTTGTACTTCAGTTAGGAGTAAAAGCAACGTAAGTATAACAATCGTAAGAGAATGGCCCTTGGCCCTATAAGGAGAAAACAAATAATCTAGCAAAAATAGAATTCCCATCAAGTAAGTAATTAAACCATAATTACAAGATTAAGATTTGATATATACACCAACCATCTAGAAATTTATCAAAGGTACCAAACGCATAGACTAAATTAATATATTTCTAAAAGAACAAGAGTTGATCAGCCCAAGAAAGGGGAACCATGGGTTTCAAAAATTAACACAAAAAGCCATGTATAATTGAGTTTCAAACCGGAAATCAAATAGAGTATACACACAACATAAGTTTCGAAGCGAAGGCAAGTATACTAGTTTTGACCATTAACTACAAGGATTTTCCAATCATTCAAAAAGGGCCAATGTCTTACAGGCTAGTAGCAAACACGCGAGAGAAGAAGGGAGTTCCGTCAAACAAGAGTATACAATAATGTCATCAACAAATTTTATAACACTAAAGATTTGCAAACCTCCAAAACAATTCTAATGTTTGATTAATTTAAAATAAGTTATCCATTTCCCGAAACAACCATATTTTAAGGCAACCCTTGGTAACACAGTCAACCGTCACACAAAGATACAAACATAACTTCTAAGTGACATTATCACAACAAAACCTTCCGCTATGAATCCATAAGACTATCAAATGAAAGCTGAGTTTTTCCCGAAGGTTAATCACATTTAAGGAAATTTCCATCACAAACTATTACGGTAATTACGTGCATAAAAATTGACCAATATTAATTAATAGCGTTAACATTACAAGGGAGAAAATAATGCAAGTTAGGAAAAATAGAAGAGCGCCATCAACAACAATTCCGAGAGGGGGATTAGACCAAAACTATTCTAGTGTCAACGAGGTACTGGATTTGCACAATGAAACCTCGAGCTTAGTTGATCCGAAAAGCTAGTTATGGTTCAAGTTGATAGGGATGGTCAAGGTACTTCTTGAGGATGGCCTTAAAAGTCTAAACATGCGAGACGGAAGACACAATGCACACAAAAATTTTCATTCTACCAGTTTTAATACCAAAACTCAAAGTTGGCTAGCCCAAACATTGATCACACTAATCCTACAACCTTCCTTTCTCGATGCCGAAAGGTTATCAAAGAGACTTACGAAGGAGCTAACAAAAAAAACGTCAAAAGACAAACTTGGGTGTTAGGGAGGGGCTTCATAGTTATCGTGAACTTACTTCTATGATAACGAAAATACTAGTTGATCAACATAATAACTTGCAACTCAATCGCAGAGAAGATTTAATACATAAACAAACAGACGAAGGTCTATCACTCGAAGAAGAGAAACGTAACATCCAGAGGAGAGGGCACACGCATCCTTTCGACCAACATACTGACAACAATAAAAGCTAAGACAAGAAGAAATAAGCAGAAAGGGAAAATCTCCCATCACGACATCCAACTGACAAAACAATGCAAGGAAAAAGTGGTTCGATTTCACAATAATTGTAAATATAATAGCAGTAGAAAGTGTAGAAATATCTTGCCTTTTTCTCCAGATTCAGCTTCACCCTCCTGCCTCTTCCATTGCTTTAGACGAAAACTTGAGCTTTTCGTCGGCGAGCTTCACGCCGGGAGTAACTCTGTGCCAGACGGAGTGTTTGGGCTCGTCTCTGGCAAGCTGTTCGACGTCCTTGACACTGTGAAAAGAAAAAATGACCGGTCTCATTGAGTACTCTATCTTTACCAATCACCCTGTCTAGCTCTTCTTGAGCTTTCTGCTGTACGCGAGGATTGCGAACAAGTTCAGCCATGGCCCATTCCACAGTTATGGCTGTTGTATCCATCCCTATAGTGATCATGTCCCAAAGGAGACCAATTATTGTATCCTCACTGAGATCATATTTTTCTTGTAGTGTGAGCAGTGCATCCACAAAATGTTGTTTAGCACCACTCTTCTGCCTAGCCAGAGTGTGCTCTTTCATAATGGCTTTGGTGAGTCTATCTCTTATCTTAGTGTACAAACTATGTGTTGAAGCAGATCTCGTCGGCCACACCAGGAATACTAGCATTGTATTACGTGGTGAGCCAAGACACTACCACCAGCCACGTGGCTTAATCCACCATCTAAAGCCACTATGTGGCCCTTTTATCAAACTCGGGCATACCATTTAACAATGAAGGGGGTCTATTAAACGTCACCGCCCAACATGGCACTTCCAACTGCACATGCCATCCACCCGCCATCATTGTCAGCCCAAATCAAGTCCTGGCCATTTCTACAGAACTTTTCAGCTGATCTTGATCTGGGTCTGTCAGCCAGCTGCTGATCATGCTCCTTGAGAACCTCCTTGGCCAGCTCTGTATTGCAGACTATCACATTGAGCGTGGATCCAAACCACATAGACATAATAGGACCATATTGCTTAGACCATTCGGAGAAACACCTAAACCTCACAGCCCCTATATCAAGCAGATTACCCACAATAGGCAATCCTCTCGACCCTGGAGGAAGCCTGTATCTCTTCCACTGCACCAGCTTATACACAACCGCTACCACCACCGCTAATATCACAATACCACCCACAACACCCATTACGATCTGCCTCCCTACTATAATGTATGCTAAACAACCGAAGCATCATAAGCAAAACCATGGCCTGGAAACGAAATCCTTTTCCTCATAATGTCCACTCTGTGCATACCCTGCAATCATTGTATTCCATGACACTACTGTTTTCTCAGTACATGTTCTGAATCTGAAAAATATCCTGCTACCTTCATCTCCCAAGACATTTTCTCCAACATTGCATAGATCTCCTGTGCCTATGGGTGCGATCTGTCACCTATTAGTGATTCGCTTCATAGTTGGCATTCCCTTCCAAAATGGAACTGAACCGTTCTGGCATACGAGCATCGAAGCATGAAATGAAAGGGCATTTGCTTTTGGAGAGGCTTCAGCGTAGGCATTCTTCTGTATCTGGTGAGGAGAAGGATCATTTGAAAAACACGATGATGAATTGGACTGGAGGGGTCCCCTACTGCACGTCGAGAAACTAACATCGTTGGTAAATGTCGGAGCAAACGTAGACGCAAATTGATTTTGCACTGCTTGTGATTGTTGCTGCTGAGGAGGATATTGATGCATTAAGTTGAAATGGATTTGTGCCGCACTTCTATCCCTGGGATCAGTAAGTGTAATCCCGAGTCTGCCATTTCATATGAACTCCGTATCACCGACTGCATTGATTGCGGATTGGATTGGAAAAGCATCCACAGAAACAGAAACAACAAAAGGCCCTGGTCACAAAGTCGCTGTGCAATCACCAACCATCACGCAGCTAACAACCAGAAAATCTGGGAAAGATTTCGTTTTGAAGAAGAGAATCCAAATGAGATCATGGTGAAGGAAGTTAAGACTCCACCGACTTCCACTGTCCCACGCCAAACAGGAGATTACAGATCAATTAAGATGTGACAAGAAATGTCACCCATCCACTAGCTAACCATAGCAAAAAATTTATTTTATCTTATTTTTGGAGCCCCACGCTTTGGGGACAGGCCGCTTGCCAGGAGCAACAAGGCTGGTATAAAAACATTAATTTTAGAAATTATCACGGGTCCCTCAACATAAAATAAAAATAAAACATAGTCCCCACCTTCAAAGGCGCCACCACAATCATGCTCTTCCTCGTAGGATAGTTTAAAAAGGATAGTTTAAAGATATCAAAGGATGATGTCGATAACAATCGACATAAAGAAAAATAATCACAAAATACAATCGTTGATCGGAAATACAATCATAATGTCATTATTATTATTATTATTATCATTATTACTAGCAACCAACAGTTAAACTCGACAAGGCGAGACACTAACGTTTCAAAGGAAATGCAACAACGTTCAACTCTATGAAGCACGGTCGTTGCAGAAGCAAAGGAGCAATGATGAACGGGGTGTTACAGTTGGAGTTTGCTTGGAAAATCGAGTTGGGAGTTGTTTTCCTATTTATGAATCATTTTAATCCATGATTGAATAACGAAGAAGAAAATTTATTCTCTTTGAGCGCAAAGATATTTGCAGAGTAATGAGTATGTGTTAGTTTGTCTTCATTAGTCTTGGTGAGATACTTTTTCTAGTCCATGCTCAACTTAGACACCTTGAAATTGGTAACAATATAATACAAAGAAAAGGACCTAGAATCCTCAAGCCATGGTATATCTCGCACTAAGGATGTTCAAAAAAATTAAAATATCCAACAAATAAGAACATGTATAGCCTAGAGGAATGGTTAAAGAAAGGATTTTTATGTTTATATCTATGGCATGCAAATTATCAATAATGTTTTCACCCTCTATTGAATCCTTCCATTTTAGTGCCATAAGGTTTTGACCTTTCATGAAGTGAGACAATGGAGGCTCTTTATGTATAAAGCATTCTTGTCAACAGTAAATCTTTTCTACTAATGATAGCTAGGTATCGTGCAGATCATATTTACAAAATGGAGAGTTGTAGATGTTATTTTGGAAGGGGGTTGGTGGATTTACACATTCATTTTATTTAGTTAATGGTATGTTGTCTCCGAACAAAGAGTTATTTTAATTAGATGATAAGGACTTGATCTCTATTATCTAACTATTACATGACATATTCTTCATTCAACTTTTTGATTTTCTACTTTCATTGTTCTCGGTCAACAATTCAAAAATGTTCATTCGTATTTTAAAATTTAATGATATGCAGGAAACGATGTATTGAGGACAACACAAGAAAAAGAGTAGATTTACATAGTTTCTCAAGGTAAATGTAGAGCTTGATATTTTAGTCTATGATTTTTCTAATCTTCATTTTTTCATAGAATCAACAGTTCCCTCAATCTATATGAATTATTATTTTCATAACATGGAATGGGTTTTCCCTTAGAAAATCACTTTTGGCTATTGATTTTCTTTTTCTTTTTCTTTAGGTGGTCACTTCCTATATTGTGCATATGATATATAAATGTGAATATTTTATAGATGGTTTCACTCTTTCCTTCTTGGTGCTTTGTTTAGGAATATGGAGTTTTTTTTCCACTTCTAAGGATCTAAGAGATGGTTAAGTGACATCATCTATCCATTTTCGTTCTATGTTTGAAGATGCGTAAGAAGACAAATTAATGTTCATTGGAATTCCTTGGTTTCCAAGAAATGGTGCGTCAAAGAAATATGAGAATTTTAATAAAGCCTATTGATTAATTTATTTTATATAATAGTTGTTTATGTCACTTTTGATAATTACATTGTTGTTTATTTATATTCTTGATCTACCTTTCCCTTGAATAGTATTTAGTAATTCCATTTATGCTTACTTAGTGCTTATTTTCGTTGGATTTCAATTTCCTACACAATTCCTAAAACCCAACTCACGTGATTATCCAACTAACTTATTCATATTGATTAGTTTTACCCATTTATGAAATATCATTTTTTTTGGATTAGCCAAAAATTAATAATAATTTCTTTATAGTTTTATTTTTCATAATAAGGAATACATTTTTGTAGATTATAAGGAGCCACCTAGGCATGTCATCCTTAGTTCATTATAAGAAAGACTACTCATTTTAATGCAGGTGTCCAACTCTCACAATATCCCTTCCCTTGGAGGCTTCACATAGACTTCTTCACTAACATCTACACATATAAATCTTACATATTATTGAATCCCTCATACTTCTACAACCACACCCTCCATCTTTTACGACACTTTACTGGTCCTATGTTGTCCTGTCAGTTCCTTGAAATATAATTTCAAGGAACAACCACTCAAACTTATAAGAGTAATGAACATAAATGGATTCCCATCTAAGAATAAGTGAAGCAGCCTGAGCCGATACTGCCACATTTACCGTTTTACGAGACATGTTACATTTAACGTCCACCAACACTAGTATTATCAGTCAAAGTATTTGATATGCGGGCTTTCGGCGACAAAACCTGCAATCGTATTCTTTCCGCCAAATTTCTTCCTTCCACTGAGACAATTTCACATTCCTGTTTTGTTTAAGATAAGATAAACATCGGTTACTAAACCGCTAATATCAAGTCGTGCCCAACACACACACGGCAAAATTAATTTGTCAGACTGCTTTTATAATGTCTTTTACCATTGAAATTCAGGAATTCCTCCTGAATTATTCTGCACTCATAATAATAATAATTATTCATCGTGCGTGCGGATAAATATAAATTGCAATTTACTGTTTTAAAAGTTGAAGACTGCGCAATTTTCGTTTCGGAAAATGTGTTTAATCTCGTTTCGAGCATTGGTCAGCCAGGCCTGGAAATTCAAATTATACGGTTTCCTTATTTTTCAGCCTGTATTCTGTACAGTTACCTAAATTTTTACCAGTAAAATACGGTTAAAATCATCAAAAACGGCACACAGCCTGTCAATTTCCATGACTGATTGGAGCTGGTGAGTGTACGTACATGTGGACGTATACGATGTTGGTAGGTTGTAAGTGTATTGATTTGTATGTTGGCTTTCATTTCATATTATTTGATGGTTGTTAAAGTTGTGTGTTTTAATTTTTGATATTTATTCTGTGTTTTAGGTTATTGAAGTTTATTATCTCTAGAATATGTCATTTCCGCCAATCGCGTTGCAGGATTTGTATTTATTTGGTTATAGATTATAGTTGAAAGTTAGGGAATGGACTCCATAACCGTGCAGGGTCCAATAATTGAGAGTATTTTAGCAGAGTTTTAAACTATTGGTAGAAACTTATTTCCTCAAAGATTAAATGAAAAATGACATAAATATGTCCATATTTTCTTTAGTTATTGTGAACTTTGTTAGTTATTATTATTTCAATATTTAAGTGTAAATACATGTCATTCTCACTGAATAAAGTGCACATCTGTAAGTTAATACACTACATGTTAATATAAAGAGGTTATTTCAACATCAACTATTGGTGCCATTTAAGTTTTTTAAGGCTCCAACATATACAATGTTAAAAAATTATTTGTGCAATAATAAATATATTTTCTTTCAATCTTAAATCCACTTGCTTACATCATATTATATTTTTATGTACATACATCTGCCCTATCTAAATTCTATTCATCCAAAATCTCTCAACCTCCAATGTCATCCTCTATATTAAATGCAAGCACCTGCAAACAAGAAAAGTGTTGTAAGACTCACTATTTACAAGAAAAAATCACAATTAATGAAGGATTGAACAAGATTTCAAAAATATAATTAAAAATTGTACAATCAAAGTGATGTATTTCCCACTCCATCTCCACCTAACTCTCTCCCCCAATAGAATTTGAGTGCACGGATCAACCAAAGTTTCAAATATAACAAAGAAATTGATTCATTTAAATTACCAATCCATATCAAACTCTCTCAGCCAATAGAAATCAAGCACACAGATCAAACATGGATCCAACTTTTTGAGTAAAATCTATAAATAGTAGAGCTGGGTCATATACTTCTTTCCTATTCAAAAAAAGTTTGAATATAGCTATTGATTCACATCTTGTTGTGCAAACACTAACTTGTTGCTGCTGGATATTTACATTTTCTTGTTGTGCAAAGGCTGCTGACTAGCCAGGTGAAATCTCTTTCATGTTGTTTCAATGTTATAGAAAAGTTTATTTCATATATTTTTTGGTAAAAGAAATTGTATCTCAAAATAGAAAGTTTACCATTAAAATTGGTATGAACAATAATGGCTTATTTAGATAGTTTATAAGCAACACTGGATTTGATTTATGATCAACAATAAATTGTTTTATTGCTAGAAATCCACAGTGTTTATATTCTATCTCCAAATGAGCAGTTCATCATTATTCATAACTATTTTAATGATAAACTCAGTAAATTTACAACAAATCCTATGTTTTTTCAATTAATCATCTGTCATCATTATTCATAACTGCAGTTTTAATGATAACCTGTAGATTCTTGGAAAGAAAAAAATTACAGCAGTTTTATTAAAAGATTACTGTAAGTTTTGTTAAAAATATACATGTATTTAAATAGTGTAACCAAATATGCTGACAGAGGTTTAATTGAAAAAACAGAGTTTCTTGCATTTCATAATGGCACGTGCAAAACAGCCTGCCAAAAGACCAGTTAGAAAGACAAGAAGCAACTTGCAGAGGGGAGTGCAGTTTACAAATATTTCGTCTGATGAGGATAACATTGCTGAGAAACAACCTCAAAAATCCACCACAACCAATCAAAGGAAGAATCAGTCAAGAGCCAAAGCACAAAATTTTGCCTTCATTAATGCAGCTAAGATACGTAAGAAAAGAACATCTTCCAATAAAATGAGGCATCCATCGAGAGGTAAGGAATTTTATTTTGATGAGAATATCACAGCTGCCCAAGATCCTGAATTCAACATTACTAATCAAACTGTGGAAGTAATTGGAAGTACTGCTACAACAAAGAAAGTATACATAAGAGGGAAATGGACAGAAGCTGACATGAAAAATGCCTTAAGGGATGTAGAGGAAAATGGAATGTCCACGCGAAAAGCAACAACTAAGTGGGGAATCCCTTGTACAAATGTGACTGATTGGTTGTATGGAAAAAGAACCACTAAGAAGAAGGGACCTCCAACTGTTTTGACAGATGAGGAAGAGAAAGAAATTGTTACCTGGTGCAAAGATATGGCAGAACTTGGCCATGGTCTTGAAGTCATTCACCTAAAGGCCTATGTAGTGCACATGTGCCAATGCAGACCAAATCCATTCAAAGATGGCCTGCCAGGAAAGTCATGGTGGTATGGATTCCGAAGACGTCATCCTGACTTGACAATAAGAACTGCAGAAGGCCTTGACCGAGATAGAGCAGTCATGTTAAGGCCAAGAATTGTTGCTGCTTTTTATGATAACTTACAAAAAATGTATGCTGCAAATCAATATGGGCCAAACAAAATTTGGAACTGTGATGAAACTGGTGTTCAAGCAGGCAGAAATTGTGGCATGCATGTCATTGCTAAGTTGGGATGCAGAAGTGTTCCACACATTATGTCAAAAAGTAGGGAATGGATTACCATCTTATGTTGTATTAATGCAGCAGGACAAAGCATTCCTGGATTTTATCTTTTCAAAGCAAAGAGACAACTGAAGAACTACATAGCTGGATGTGAACCTGGAGCATGCATGGCAGCCCAACCACATGCATGGATGACAAAAGAGTTGTTTATGAATTGGTTACATCATTTTGCAAGATCAGTTCCAGGTGGAGTTTCACCAAAAATAGGCATCTTCTCATATTTGATGGTCATGGAAGCCATGTAGCTTTAGGCACAATCCAAGAGGCTAGAAATTTAGGCATTGACCTTGTGACTCTACCAGCTCATACCAGCCATAAGCTTCAGCCATTAGATGTTAGTGTGTTCTCTCCATTCAAGAACTACTTTAAAATAGTGAGGTCTAAATGGATGGCAAGGAACCCAGGTCTTGAAATAAGGAGGACAGAATTGGCAAAACTTGGTAGTCAAGCTTTCCAACTTGCACTTACACCTGAAAATATCAAGGCAGGTTTTCAGAGGACAGGTATATGGCCACTTGATGAGAATGCCCTTTCCAATGATATGAGGCCAAGTGAGGCCTTTGATGTTGAAGAAGATGAGGTGGCAGCTGTTGAAAACATATTGAGGATGGCGGGAGTGGAAGAAGCAGATGTGCAATGTTGTTTAGAAGAACTTGCAAAAAATGTGGTAGGTAATGAGGAATACCAAAAAATAAGGGAAGAACATGTTGAGTCTACGTGTTTTGGCATGCCTACATATTTTCATCAGTCCCAAACACTTAATGAAGAAGATGGTCACCTTAGTTCAACAACTCATGTGAGCCAAACACAAGAAGCTGTAGATATTGATGATAGTTTGAGTTTACCAACACAATTCAGTGCACCTCAATGGATTAAAGAAGGGGCTGCTAACCTGGGCATGCAAATTGATTTCAACAATGAGGAAGTTTCAGCTTCGATGCCATCTCCTCCCTCATCTCTTCCAAGCGAGGTGGTGCACTATTATGCTGACACATTGGTGTGGGAAGATCATGATGCAAACCAAATAGATGCCACGAATTCAGATACACATGGTTTAGATAAAGAAATTTTGAAGATGATGACTTTTTAGCCACTCAAGAGAACCAAGAGGTGAACTGCACCCAAGATGAGAACAACCAAGCATATAAACCAGTAAGCAGATTCTTAAAACTGCCAATTGAGAAGGTTCACACCCGTGTACGGATAAATGATGATGCAATCAGAATTGGAAGGCAATCTCAAATACTTACCTCTGATGACTACTTGCATTTACTTCAAGAACAAGAGACAAGAAAAAGAGAAATTGAAGATTTGAAGGCAAAGAAAAGGGAACAGGCAGATGAAAGGAAAGTGCAAAGGTTAATAGAAAAAGAAAAGAAGGGGCAACTTAAAATTGAAAGAGAATTGAAAAGGCAGAAAAAGGAAGAGGCCCAGTTACAGTGAAAAAAGGAGAATGAGTTGAAAAAGGAGCAGGCCAAACTCTCCAAAGAACATGATAAAAGGATGAAGGAATGGCAACAACGACAAAAGGAGTCTGACAGAAAAAATAGGCGATTGAGTAGTCCTTCAAATCCCCTACCTGATCAACATCAAATTTTGTTAAGCATGTATAACACATTCATGCCTGCTTTTTCTTCCATTTTTAATAACCAATCTAGCTGCCCATCTTCTCCTACAAGCAATGTTACAAATTCTGGAATTTTAGATCAAGCGTTGCTTGATCAGATTGGCCAACTTTCAGAAGCTAATGCAAATGTTCAAGGTACACCTCCTACCATGCTACCTACTGCAGTTCAATCTGTGAATGCTACCACATCAAAGAGTCAAGAGGAAGTGCAACCTCCACCATTCCCAGGATTTTGGCCAAACTATTAAGTGAAAAGTTGTACAAATTTTGTTTTACATTGCCTTTTTAGTAAGCATTAGCAAATTTTGTCGAACTTGTAACAAAATTCCCCAATGGTAGTTGGAATATGTAAAATTCATAATATACCCAAGTCCTCAGGCCTTAAACAATTTTTTTGTAAAAAATATGATCGAATGCCTTAGCAGCAGGGGCTTTACTCAGTATCTATAAATGTTATATATGTAAAACTTCAAGAAGTTTTCTTTGCTGTAATTTTTCTGGAAGAATATATCAAAAATTTTGAAATGGAAAACAATATACTGTAATGGTATGTCAAGGGACTCAAATTTATTCCATTCACTCTAACAATTGTAGAGAATATCAACATGTCATTCAATCTAAATTCTTTTAAATAGATCATTGCCTTAGTAAGGTCACACTCAACCTTACCTGCATATGTTTGAATCCAGCAACTCACAAAATTCCTGCAAACAAATTAATGTCAAGAGATTAAATTTTTTTGTTAGAAATGCAATTTAAAGAAGAAGTATTGAATTTCCCAAAATATAAATGTGTTAAAAAACACAATTTTGCATATTGTGTTTTCTTCAAAGAATTTGCACAACTCTTTCTTTTGAGCTGGTCGCTGTCATTGCTATATTTTTCCTCATTAAAAGCAGTCACCTGGACAAATAGTGGATCCTCGTGAGACTCGAACCTGTGATCAAACATCATCCGGTACATAATATAGATTCTAAGTTTGTGACAGTAAAGGATTAATCTCAGCTTTGATGAAAGTAAATCAGAAATTTTAATGAACAACAAAATGAATGTCCTTGGAAAGTGCATATAAAAAAGGAACACAGATCTAAGACTGTGAAAGAAAAAACAGACTATTCTTAGCTTTGAAGGCATGCTTATTGCTTAGAAAATCCTTGACCACAGATCGAGACTTTCAAAAGCAAAATTATGCCACCCATTTTTTTAAAACCAATGAACTGGAGTATGGAAAAGAATCTAAACAAGCTTACCAGATATCAGGGTAGGAGTGAACTGTTTGGCACTTCACCGTCTAAAAAGTCCAACTGCTCAAGGTCTCTGATTTGATTATTGGTGATGAAATCTGTGCAGCCATCTCCTCTATCCATGCCTGGTTATCCATAAGATTAATGCAAATATTCTCATCATAAAAATCAATGCCAAATACAGAATGAAATTCATTAAGAAAAAATAAGAAAAACTTTGAAACCTACCAACTATGAAATCTAGAACAGATCTATAGTCTTATGCTAACCCAAAAAACAAAAAACGAAATCATTGGCTAACCAGAATGGTTCTCCCTACTAGATTCAATAATAGAATTAGAAACATCAGAGGCAAACATTGTTAGCAATTGAATCCAGAAGAACCTAACTCATTACAAATTTTGTTCAAGAATATAATAAAATCTCAAGTAGCCGTTTGGAGCCAAATTTAGAAAATGCAAGTTTATCAGGTGGGAGAAGACGGACGAGCAGTCTGAGCAAATATGGCGACCCTTTTCAACAGCTCCTCTGTATTCGCTCCCACCATTTTATCCACCACATGATTTTCCTCTTTCAGAAATAAAAAGGTGGGCATCGCCTTCACATCCAATTTTTCTGCAATACTCTGCAAAACACCAAACAACAATTTTTCTTTTTCAACAAAAAAAAACACCCCCAACACAAAAACTTTGACAGAAGGATTTCGGAACAGGGCAAATGTATACTTTGAGTTCATCCATGTCAATTGACAGAAATAGAATTCCTAGGTATTTGAGGGCAAGCTGCTCGAAGAAGCCTACGATGAATGTTGAGGGCGCGCACTAGGCTGCGGTGAAAGACTAATATCTACAACCATTAAAGCCCATTAGAAAAACTATAAATATAAATGAGGCTTCTAAACCTTTCAAGAATTCTGTCAATCAATTGCTGGCTAAAGTAGCCGTTTTGAAGCCAAATTTAGAAAATGCAAAGAAATTGCCAGAGCTCGTCTTTCAGATTGGAAACACTTCTCTTGATATCAAAACTTTCTAAGGCCGTAGTATCACTCTGGCAACAGATAAACGCAGATACAAGGATAAACTCTAAGCATGAAGATGTCTCACAGGGAGGAACATGGATAAAATCTGTCATCGTGAGTGCGCGGGAGGGAAAACCAAAGTTGGTACTGCTAATATTAATGCAATCCTCATCTATATCAACTACCACTGGCAATATTAATGAAATAGCTGTTGGCGTATTAACTTGCCAAGTGATCAGTAATAGATCCCATTAATAACAAGTGGCAAAACATAATGTGCACAATTTACAAACCAAATAAACATTTAATAAGTATAAAATTAATAATAAGTGAGTTTAAAAATTAACAATAATAGGTCAGTAGTTAAAAATGTCACATTTTTTACATTTTGTAAATTTCATTTTCCACATATTATATTAGATGTGAATAAGTTATAAAATGCACATATTTATGTTTAGAAATTCGATATCTATCCGTTGATAGTATTTTAGAGGTTAAATCAAGCTCCTACATGACTATAGACACCCTCGAAGTTACACTGCGCGGTTATGGGGTCCCTTCCCTATATGTTTGTGGTGTTGACAGACTTGTATTGGTTGATGCCTTTATTCTGGCGGATGTACTGTTGTGAAATCAATGCATTTAATTTGGCAGTGCAAAACATTTAGTGTGCACTATGCAAGTAGGTGGAATTCGTGTGTGCCCATTTCATGGTTTGAAAGCAGCATTTTCTCTTGCCGTTTTTTCATCGACTGCCGGAGAAAAACTAGGTTGAAGAAGAGGAAGGTGAAATTATTTTTCTGTCCTCGCTTTGCAATGGCGTTCAATGTTTTATGTGGTTTTTCATGGTTTCTTTTTTGCTTTCGTGGTCTTTATAATCGCTGCAGAGGTCGCTGGCTGGGACTTCTTGTGGCTTCCCTGAACATCTTCGCGAAGGTGTGTTTACAGCGTCCCATTCAAAATGTCAAATGCAATTAGGGAAGGGTCTATTGCACGTTCCTTTTTTTTTTCGGCCTGTTCATTTGTCTGTGCAGTTTTGAGTTGAGCGAGTGAAGATAACGAATCTACACCTTCCATTGTAGCCCTCTTTGAACCATAATTGTACAGTACGAGAAATTTCAGTTTTTTCCATTTATTTCGGAAATGGAGGAAAAAATATTTGTTTGCAGCGAATAGTGACACCGGCGCCGTTGTTTCTGGAAAATTCATCTCGCGCCCTTGATTCTCATCCATAGAACCTGCATGAACCAATCACATTCGAAATCCTATTAGAGCATTTTGTACTGGCTATGGATACTTAGTGTTTTGGTTGTGGGTGGTAAGCGCTAATTGTAGTGCATCTACAGAATCCATCATCAGGGAAAGAACTGAAGCAAATGACAAATTGTTACCTGAACATTTTGAGGATGATGAAATTTCCTAAGTTTTTAATCTTTCAGAACCAGCCTGTGTGAATAGAGACAATTTGAGCCTTTAATGGTCTGGCTTTAAACAAGTCTCGTTTACCTGGTAAGCTATTCTATTTTTTGGGCATGAGTAACCTCTTTCTTTGGACTACACTCTCTCGGCATGCCGGATAAAAGGCCAAATCTCACATTACATCGTGTTGAGTAAAGTGCAGCTCAGAAGCACTTCCATAAGAGATTGCTGCTCTGGTTATGTCGAAAATGCAACCACAATGCCTGCTCTCTGTAAACAAAATTTGATAAAAAAACAACTATAATGTATACAAGATGAGGCAATAAGCCTGGATCCTGCCAAGCCAGCTTCCGAACATATACCCGAATGTGCAACAGAGCATTGACACAAATTTTCCTGTCCTCTGCAAATGCCCCCAGGTCTAGGAAGCATTCCCTGTCTATAAGGAAACGTATATCAGTGAAGAAACAAAATACATCCACAACTCTTTGAAAATCCAATAAGTGCGAAGTCTTTTCCACTTTTCCATTTATTTCAGAAATGGAGGAAGAAAATATTCGCTTGTAGAGAACAGTAACACCAGTGCCTTTGTTTCTGGAAAATTCATCTCATACCCCTGATTCGCGACCATAAAGCCTGCATGAGCCAATCACATTGAAAATCCAATTACAACATTTTGTACTGGCCATGAACACTTAGCGGTTTAGTTGTGGGTGATAAGTGCTAATTCTAGTGCATCTACAGAATCCATCATCAGGGAAAGAACTGAAGCAAATGAAAAATAGTTATTTGAACATTTTGATGATGATGAAATTTCCTAAGTTTTGAATTTTTCAGAACCAGCCTGTGTGACTAGAGACAATTCGAGCCTCTAATGGTCTGGCTTTAAACAAGTCCCGTTTTCCTGGTAAGCTATTCTCTTTTTCTGGGCATGAGTAACCTCTTTCTCCAAACTACACTCTCTCTGCATGCCAGATACAAGGCCAAATCGCACATTATTTCGTGTTGAGTAAAGTGCGGCTCAGAAGCACTTCCATAAGAGATTGCTGCTCTGGTTATGTCAAAATGCAACCACAATGCCAGGTCTCTGTAAACAAAATTTGATAAAAAATGAGTATAATGTATACAAGAAGAGGCAATAACCCTGGATTGCAAATTATATTCAATAGATGTATGCTTGCTAGTGCCAATAAGATGACAAAGGCATCCTGTCAAGCCAAGTTCCGAACATATACCCGGATGTGCAACAGAGCATTGACACAAATTTTCCTGTCCTCTGGAAATCTGCCCTAGAGTAAGAAGCATTCCCTGGCCACATCATCTAAGAAATCAATACTGCTCTCCAAGCATCTAAATAACCTATCCTTGTGATAATCTGATATTGACTCGCCCTTTGAAAGTTTGTTCTTTGCACTCTTCCAGGCCACAAGAGGCTCCCCATGTAAAGAGATTCCAATCACGTTTAGAGCAAGGGGTGAACCTCTACATTCTGCCTGTACCTGTAATTTATCATAAGGAAACTCATATCATTGAAGAAACAGAAAACATCCTCGAATCTTAGAAAATCCAATAAGTGCGAAGTCTTTTACACTTCATTTCCATGATAAGGTCACCGTTGTATGGAGGGGGGTCTCCATAAATATCTTAGCGCTGTTTTTTGAGAAAAATTAACAGCACTTTAGCTATTTTAAGACCCCATGTTTTTAATTACTTTCCTCAACAATACCCACTGAGATATTAAAGGATCCGATTGGATTTTCAGGGCTATTTGCAAGTAAATAAAAAATTGTATTTCCCTCTAAAATCACCAAAAATCAATGGCAGGAATGCATGATATATTCTACATAGACAAATATCATAGCTCGTAGCCCACCAATCTCTTAAGTCAAGGGTGCAACAAAAAATTGGAGCTCCTATTTTTTAGGACTAGATTCTATAATTTCCATGGGATTTTCTGCCAAAAAAAACCTAGAATAGTTCACAAAAAGGTACCATACCTCAATGACAAGATTTGCATCTGCAGCAGCTGGAATTGATATCTGGCCGATAGCGTAAAAGCAGAAAAGGGATAGAGCATCTTCCTCGCCCGACAATGTCAATTGATACAGTCTACCATAGGGGTTTATGTGGACGGTAAACTATCTCTAGTTGTGATAAGAGTGTTGTACACTGGTCCTTGAAACAATAATTTCTCCTAAATTGCTCTGGACCAGACATCATTCAAAATCACCAGAGTTGGCATAGGTTTCTTCACAATTTGCTGCTGTAGATGCATATATGCATCTTCGACATTCTGAAACTCAGGTCTCTTCCTCCCAACAATCTTGTTCCACAATGTCTCTAAAATTCCTTTTCGATTTGGGGGTTCTGAAATAGTAATGAAAACCATGTTTACGAAATAACCTGAATTCATTACAAAACAAAAGTGTTTTAATAGAAAATCCAGTAACATACAATAGACCTTCCAAGACCATTTTTTGCCATTTCATTTCCCATACAGATTAATGATGCCGATTTTTTCGACATCTATGACAAAGAGCACATAAATATGAAACAGGATGGCTTTCCTAATAAATACTTGAAACAACAAAAATGAGGAGAAGAACATTTTACCTTTCATTTGAGGATCGTCACACAATGCCAATGCCAAAGTAGTTTTCCCCCTCCACCCATGCAGTGCACACCAACAACCGACACCTAACTCTGGAACAAAATCTCCTTCAAGTCCCTAATAGATTTCTCCAATCCCACACAAAACTCATATTTTGCAAGAAGAGCATTCTTAAAAGAATATGTGGAATCCTGTTCCATATCAGAACTTCCACACAAATCGCACCCGTACCTGTACCCATTGCCACAGTGCCTGATCCATTCCATAACAACACCATCTAGTTCTATACAAGTGGCTTAAACTTCAAACGAAAGATTGCTCGTGATCCAGACATTTTCTTTGACACATACATCATCCGCTCTGTTGTAACATAAGTGTAAAGTTCAGCCAACATAAGGGTAAAAGTACTAACATCCACAACCTTCAAGCTATCAATTTCCTCTAACATATCAAAATTCACAATAGTCACTTCTTGAACTTTTAGATGCTTAGGGTTTCCCTTGCTAATGACTTCAAAGAGCTCAATCGTAGTCTCTTTCAAATGTGACATTTCCCGGTTATTTGCTTCTATAATCAAGGTTTGTAAGCATAGAGATTTTTAGGCGTGTGAATCTCTGTTAGCCAGGCTCCACACCTGTTATTCTATTATGCCCTTAGACTAATGCCGACAACTTCCATCTCACACACTTTTCGAGAATACATAAACTGGCTTTTCAGTGTACCAATGTATACTGAACCGTACAATGTCTCTCTTCTGTACATAAACCAAGAAACTATAAATAGTGCTGTAGATTCAACTGTATCTCCCTTGCAGATGGACATTATTTTTTTCGTATTTGTTTCTGCAAAGATTTGGGTCATGAGCATTTCAAACATTGTCAAATAGAGCTCCTTGAAAACATAAGAAAGTGTGTGGTGGGATGAAAGAGTATGCATGTGGATTGTTGCAGATTATCTCCATTTTCTACATGTCCAGTAAGCTCTTGCAGCAGCAAGGCCGGAACGAAGACTAGACAAAATTCTCCCAACAACTTGAGTGAGCAGTTTTAACAGTGTTTTTGCAACTGCATTGGTAACAGATCCTGAGAAGGAGTATAGGCTAGTGTGCATGCGTTTTTGTTTTGAGTGCTCAATAGAACTCTTTGCTAGTTTTGTATGTTATTGTTTACAAGTTACCTAATCTAGTTTGGGTTAACATATCTTGTTCCCATAGTGGCTATGCTATGTTTCATGAAACAAATTCTTCCCAACAAGTTCAACAGGAAGTTTTAAATATTTTTTTGTTGTTGTTTTAGTCAAAGTGCCTGAGAAGGTCTGCGGGATAGTCTGCATGTCGTTTTGTTTAAAGTGCTCAATAGGGCTCTTTGCTAGACTTGTGTGTGCTTGTTTACAACTTACCTTATCTTGTTTAGCTAAACGTGTCTTGTTCCTAGATTGGCAATGCTATGTTTTATGACAAGTTGCATTCCCATGACTGTCTCCACAGTCTGCCTCTTCAGTTTATAGTCATGCCTAGCCGTTTGTATCAGACTCTCAACCAATATGCCTGTTCCAACCTCACGCAAACCCATGCAAAAACAAAAGCAATTACAAAATAATGCAATTGAATCGAATACTAGTTTTTGCCATGTCTGTTTATGCAATGCAAATTTTAGTGACATATGCAGCAAGATTAAAAAAATAGATTTAGACGATGTAGAGTCATATATAGATCATTAAGACAACTTTAAGGAACTCAGAAATAACCGTGTGCATAGAATTCTGAATGGATATTACAGTTTATCATAACAAAGTCCACATAATTGTTAAATGTGTTTGAAATCATAATTTCGTCGGTCCATTATGGCTTTTGCAACTATGAAACTGCTTCCCTACTTGATGTTGTAGAATATTGTCTTCTCCGCTAATCTATTTGTTTCGGATTTTCTTCTGCTATTTGCTTTAACATACAGAAAACAAATTCATTTTTGTGACTCCTTCATATTCTAATATTCACTAAATGAATATTGTCTTCTATACATTGCAGGTTTTTTGAGGAAAGGAGAACTAAAGGAGGACAGATCGTTCATTGCTGTTTCTTTTGCTTGTGTACGCCCCTTTGGACAAGGTATTAACATTAGTCTTTTCTTATATGTTGTTCTTAGGAAACTATTTTTTTGTAACTCAAAAAAAAGGAAAAAAAAATTAAAGGCAATAAAAAAATCATGTCCACTACACCTATAGACATAGAGCGATATACATTATCCAACCGCATCGTAGAAAACATAGATAATGTACTGAGCGGGTTGGACCTTTTCTGGGATTGTGCTTTCAAATACAGGGTCCACAATTGTTTGTTTGATTCCTTTGTTGTACTGCTACATTTCCGATACACATCTCTTGAACTTAGAAGTGGTATCATTGAGCATTTTGAGACTTTTCTTTCGCTTTCCGATCCTACATTTCTATCTATAGAATTAGAACTGGATCCTAAAATTCTTTCTCTATTGCATGACATTCATAGCTTGGAAACATATTTGCATCGGATGAAATTATCTGCTGTGTACTCCCACACAACAAGTGAACAAGGCCTATGGGGGACGTCTTCTGCATAAAATGGATTTCAAATTGGCTTGATTTGACAATATGTGTTTGGTCCGCAACTAGAGGCACAAATTATCTTAAATTCAATGCACATAGCCATGATCTCCCATATTGCATTCTTTTTCATGATGTCAACCCTCTTAGTGGTCATTACGAACCCTTGTTCTGGAAAGAATATATGCAATGCCCCAAGCCAATAGACAATGCTCGTCTATTATCCGTTTGATGTTCGGTTGAGACCTTTTGGAGTGGGCTACATGATCAACTTCATAAGGAAGGCCTGACAAGACTACCGACAAGCGACACCAGTTACAGCGATAGTCTTTTCTATTCTGTTTTTTGCCTTTGCAACCATGAATACGACCCTCGCTGCCTACGCAGATATTCTAATCAGTCTTTTTGTAGTTCAGTCCTTCGTCATGACCATGCAAATCTTTAATTCCTTTGTGGCTGGCTTGCCGAAAACTCAATACAAAACATACCACATATTGGCTCATGGCAAGGTCTTGTGGTGTACATTTCCACATTCCATGACCACAAAAATATAGATGAAGACTAATTCATCCTTCATTGGTTGTGGTGGCATTTCGAAATAAATATTCGACTCTGGCATTCACATCCTTTCCAAGTTTTAAAGGTTTTTCCAAGTGATGCAACATTCAAACAGACATACAATCTTGTATGGTTTTCACTTCCCGAGGGACGCTTTCATTATGAACTCTTGGCTTCGAATACTAACTGCTTTCTTCCATTGCTTGGCACATACGCATGTGGGATTGCTTGCACGGTGAAAGATACAAAAACAAAAGCAAATCTTTGCGCAAGGTTGCAAAGACAAATATATAAGAACATAACCAAAAGCCCTTCACTTTGTCTCTTCGATCGATCAAAATACATATACGAACACAAACACAACAGTCAGTGAAAACACGGAGCAATGTTGTACATGTTCTCTCCAGTACAACAGTCAAGCAAGAAGGAAAAAAACCTTTCGAAACTCAAAAAACAACATCTGTCGAACGATGTAAACCAACACTGGCCAAGTTGTCTCTCCGAAAGCTAAAAAAATCTATACGGAAACACACATAACTATCGCCCATCTCTGCGCGGTGTGTAGCACAATTCCATTCCCGAACAAAAGACATGTCGTTCCATACATGCCATATTTGCGGGCAACTCCATTTCAAGCGTAATATGGTGACGTTCACAAATGCTATAAAGAAAACATATCTCCAACTGTCATATAAGAAAACAATAGCTGAGTTCAAAACAGTTTGTCGCCCATGCTCTTTAAGCTTGTTAAATGGGAAGTTTCCAATATTTGCATGCCCTGAACAGATCCAGATGATTCGAATGCTACCGGAAGTTGCAATGCTTTCAGACCTTGAGGAAAGACTTGTGTCTCTTCGAGTTCCCTTTTGTCAAATAAGGCACAAGACCCATAAACGACCTCAATACATGTTGAAGGGGGCAATTATAAATGTCCCAAAAATATTGATATTGTCTAGCAAGATTTTCCATGACACCCAGAAGAAACAAAAACAATTGCTGTGACACTTAAACATTGTCTAGAATACAAAAAACCATAGCATACAGGAAACATCCGCCCTTCTCTCACTATGGCGGCCCTCAAATAGTTGTGCACATCAACACTGTATCACATGCATGACATTAAACTAAATCATGACTGGTTTCAAACACTTTCTATGGACTTGGACTCTGACACAATCATTTGCGATGAACTTGAACAACACATGTTCGAAATAGATCCTCCGATGATTCCACCAATACTGAAGAAGAAAATGACACACTGATTCATAGTTTCACAGAAATTTCATCTATCCACTGCCTTACAGACAAGATGATACATATTGCTTCTTCTGAGGGCTTTTCACCAATGGATGTTTTTCAAGACAAGTTTTCAGAAGAGATGAATTTCTCAAAAAAATTTTTTAGACAGACTCGCAATGCAACCATTACGGATACTATTTCCTATCCAAAAATAGTGCAATGGGAATTGATGCATTCAGATCGTAGATTTTCTTATCACATAACCGATATATTTTTCAAAGTGATAAAAATTCTTATTGGCCAAGTGGGCCGTTCAATGTGGGTTAGAATCAGAAAGGGCCAATTAAAAGGTCGAAACTTACTGAAAACGATGTGAAATTCAACCCTGATCTTGAAAAAATATTGAAATCTGATATCGGGTACATTGATTTCAAAAGTATATGCATTTCCCTAGATTATTTGCAACAAACAAGGAAAAACTTGTTCACCATGAAACAGGATGGCCCCCAAATAGCCCCCAACTTTTTTTGCCACATTCTCTAGTGCTAAACATTGTTGGTCGGCACTAACAGACACTCTAACAAATTTATACGATCTCTATCTTGATATTGTGCCTTCAGGAAAGCCAACACCTTCGACTATAAAAACTCTAACTTTTTGTCAAAAATGATCCCGTTACATGCACTCGTTACTATAAACATCGGATCAATGCATTAAATCAATTTCTTTGTGAAGACACATCCTTCTTTGGCCAGATACAAGATTACTTTTGGGTCACCGAATTCCAAAACAAAGGAAACACTCATAGCTATTAGCTTATTTGGACACAAAATGCACCTGTTTTTGGAAACACAACTAATGAGACTATAGAATCCTTCGTTGATGCATACATAACATGTGACACTGATTTATTCCCTCTGCATGTCACTCGGCTTCAATGCCATAACCACATGCAAAGCTGCAAGAAAAAAAACCGTTCCAAGTGTAGATACAATTTCACCTAGCCTACAATGAAGTATACAACAATACTCGAACATGTGGAAGAGCCAACAAAATCTGCTATTGTGCATGCACTTTCCATTTTTTCTCTTCTTGAAAGCAAACAATATGATGTAAGCGTTACACATGAAATGTTTCTTCAAGAGCTAGACCTTGAAGATACTGCCTACATAGAAGCAGTACAATCAACACTTAAACAAACAACATTGCTCTTGAAAAGAAAACCATCTCACACATGGAATAATAATTTTTTTAAAAAATGCCCCTGATTTGGCAAGCAAATACAGATGCGTAGTTTGTGCTAAATGCTTACGCAACAACGACCTATTACTGCTCTTACATGACTAAAATTGACCGGAGAATGACTAAAGCATTCACTAGAATTCGATTGAGCATCAAAAATGCATGTTGATGTTGTTCAAATGATTCGGAACCTGGGAAATGCGATGTTGAACACCCATCAAATGTCTACACAATAAGCAATCCATATAGTCCTTACCATCCCTCTTAACAGTTCATCGTGCAAATGTGTTTTTATAAACACTTCAAATCCCGAAGACCATACATTTAGTTTAAAACCTTCACGTCAACTTGAACAAGATCCTGATGAATTGACAAACATCATGTGTTGCTTTGTCATAGACCACTACATAGCATGCCCTCATTCTTTGCATTCCATTTTCTTGGCTGATTTTGTTTCCCTTCATAATGCCAAAAAAAAAAAAAAAAAGCCTCGAGAACAAGCCAATTGTTGTACGGTTTGTCAACTACAACAAACATCTCGACATAGACAACTATAGCCATGAAAAGCTGCTACTTTACTTTCCTTTTGTAGATAGCGAGCATGACCTCAAAAAAGGGTTTGCAACTTGGACAGATGCATATGCATTTCACGAATAGACCATACGCACTACCAAATCCATATTTCACTACATTGCCAATGCTAAATGGGGTGACATGGACACAATAGTTCAGGATGTCCGGTTTTCTAGTGATGCGCCATAAAAAAAGATAATGTTACACTGCCATGCACAAACGCCCTTTGAGGAGTATGACATACAACACAATTTTCCTTTCCAAAAGCGACAACAACATCCAACCATTGTAAACAAACATTTTAAAGTAGGAAGACACCCGTGCATTGAAGACAACACAACATATTTTAGGCAAATGCAACTTCTCAACAAGAAACAACTGGCCATTCTGAAAGACATATCATTTAAGAAAAAAATATCCATCGACTCCTATTTACCTTTTCCTAACAGGAGGCATCGAACAGGAAAAATGTTTGTAGTGAAATTGATATTCGAAACATTGGCTTGTATTTACGACACTTCCATGCACAACGACCCATTGAAGATCAAAGGCCTGATCTTGGCTTTCACGGGCAAGGCTGCTTACAATGCTGGAGGGATAACACTACACTCTGCTTTCCTCTTGCCTTTCAACCGATCTGAACTACGCCCGCTAAACAATGAACGCTTGGATTCCTTGGCTAAGCACTACCAACAATTACAACTTGCTCTAATAGACGAGGTTTCCTTGGTTGGAGGTCAACTTTTATATTTCACAGACCAAAGACTCCAAATAAAAAAATGCCCACAACTTGGTTTGGTGGACTTGACATTATCTTCTACGGTGACTTCTACCAAGCACAACCAGTCAATGATTGTCTTATATTTGGCAACCCCAAGATTGCTAGAGAATTGATTAGCTATGACTTCTGGAATAAAAATGTCAAAATATTTGAGTTGACTGAAACTATGCGCCAGAAAGACCTTGCCTTTGTCTCCGTCCTTAATAGAATTCACATTGGAGAACATTCTGAATCTGATCTTGCATTCCTCAATGATAACTGTATCCATCGAGTTCCCGTTGATCCATCATTCCCATTCCTTTTCTACAAAAACACAGATGTTCTTAGACATAACAACAGAATGCTTGCTCTTGCTCCTAGCGACAAATTTGTTATCGACTCTATCGATGAGAAAGACACGTTGGTAGACCACATGGAAGTCTACTCGAAAACTATAGAGTTTCCGCCACGTATAAAGCTCAAACTAGACATATTGGTTGAGTTGTTCGTTGGAAAATACAACATACATGATGGGTTGGTTAATGGCTCTGACGACATTTTCAAAGCATACATAGCAACATATGACTTTGATGTCATATGGATAAAATTAAATGACCCCCTTATTGGAAAATAATAAAGATCTAAACACCCACATTTGTCAACATCCTAAACAGAACTCAATTGGGTACCAATTCTTCGTCTTGCAAGACCTTTGCGTAGAGCATCGTGCAAGCGACCAGTCATAATATGAAAACAATACCCCGTTCAACTTTGTTGTGCATGGAAAATACATAGAGCACAAGGCCTCACCCTTAAACGCCTTGCCTTCAGTCCTCTTGGTGTCTCCACACATGGGTTGGCATATACAGCTCTGTCTTGAGTCAAAACTATTTCTGAGCTTTACTTGCTATCCCCTCTTACAAAAAAAAACTTCAGCGTCAAGCAAGTTATCAGTGCAAAAATGGCAAGACTTCGAGCTGAATCTACATGGGATATTCTACACGACTTGTCCACAGCTTGAAATTTCTTCCTCTATTATAGTTGCTTTGCTAAACACCTGGAGTCTCCATGCTCACAGAGAAGACATAGTCCATGACCAAGACTTGATGGAATCTCACATTCTCTGTCTACAAGAAACTTGCACACCTTCCCCAATTACAACTGACTTTATTGACAGATACCACTGATTTTCTATGCACCATGTACATGGTCTTGCAATTTTCATTGCAAAAAAATATCTTTCATGCAAACAAATTGCTTTCACGTCGCCAACGTAGAGGCCCTCCTCGTGTAGATAATGTTGCACGAGCAATGCATAACAATCGTGAATGTCTACACTGCGCCGAATGCACATGTCAAAAACATCTTACTTGTTCTCAAAAGTATTTTCCACGACATTGATGTTAGCATCCCCATCTATATCTTTGGAGATTTTAACATTGACATGCACATGCCTAACCGCAAAAATAACTTTCTTGCATCGATTATGCGAATTTTTTTCTCATTCTGCATTCAACAACCAAGTGTCTTCACTGAAAACAATATCGACCATATATGGTCAAATGCAAAACAAACACCTTGCGAATATTTTGAAAGATTTGCATATTGGACTGACCACCGGCAATCTTTGCCCTCCTCCAAAACAAGCACAACAACGCTATGCACTTGTAAGTGCACATACCTTGTTTTACTATTTGCGCACGAATAACATCTGCTTAATTGATTCTTTTATTTCCTTTTCAGTTGACATTCTTTAACAAGCATGTACATATTTCATTTCCTTGTAGATAGTTGTGCCAAAAAAGACATGGAACAACCACCAAAAACAAGGTCGTTGCCAACAACAATCTTGTACAAGAACCGTCTAAGTGGTAATATTTTTCTCACATTTATATACTTTCTTGTCAATCCCCATTTATTAACCTCATTGACCTTTTGATTCAACTATTCTCATGCCCTTCATATTTTTCTCACATAACAGCCATCCTCCATACTTGACATTTGATCTAGCAAAGTTGCGACTGTGTTTGAGGGTGATGTGCTCGTTGTCTATGGACCGGCGCATGCAACTAACATTTCCCTTCAAAGCAAAAATTCTCCACACTAATTTGGTTGATAGAAAAGGTCAAATTACCATTACTTTGAACATGAGCAACACCTTCGTTCACAAATTTTCATCGACTGTTGTTGCTGGTTGTGGTTTGTGTGTTAGCGGATTCGCTGTCAAGGAAAAAACAAAGTACGAATGAGGGGATGCGAGTTGCTCTCTCTCTGCAACTGCAACAACCACTATGGAAAACATACCACTCATTTGTGCATCTAGAAAACTGACACCAGACATGAAAATACAAGAGCTTGTTGATTCAAATGCAACATTCTCCATCGGGTCATTCGCAGCAATTCTAACAAGAATCCATCACATGAACGACCTTTTCACCCTCTACGTTAAAGACTCTGACAATGATAATGCTAAAGCAACAATATCTACACTCTCCCTTATTTCATTGACATATGTTATGCCCCTTTTTACTGCCTTCAATTTTAACCAAACGTGTTGCTTTTTCCTTTCAGGTGCATTTGGGGATTTTTCATGCTTTTTATGCCATACGATAAGAGACAAAATTGCAGCAGGGAACATGCCGCTAATGCTTTTCAACAACTTCATTAGGAAAGGAACAAAGGGTTCACGTGTTATGCGTACATGACATGCATCTTTCCTCGACCCTTTAAATGATGAACCTACAAAAACATTTTTACTATCTCTGATACAAAAAAACACAGAGGCAAGTGCTTTCCATTTTTTCTCTTTAACGTTAGCTTGGTTCACTGTTTTCTCACCCATTAAACGTGCTTCTTAAGAATATATCCCTCTAACTACTACGTTCCCTTGTTCAGATCCAGGGCGTACTTCGAGCAAAGAACATATACCTCTCTCCTTTCCAAGCCTTTTGTGTGGAATGTGACCACGTCACAGAACCAAATCCAACTAAAACGAAACACATTTCGCTTTGTGCAACGTGCAACTCCTCAAAACCATACAAGAATAAACACATGCTCCACTGCACTTTGCAAACAAGTAATGACTCCCTCCATTGCACCCTTCGGGATCTAGTGCTGTAAAAAATCTGCCCCCAGCTTTCCCAAATACAATATGAAGAATATCAACAAGACATCTCGAAGACTGTATTTCTTCTCTGTCAATTCCAAATCAAGGGCACATTCACATTGGCAGTTGACAACTCCATTTCCTCAGTCAAACAAACCTAGATTGCCCTTTTTTGGTGAGCATCTTTATCCATCACTTCTACTCATTACGTTTCTGTTTGCTTCTTTGTTTTCTGTCTAACAAATCCATCGTACTCTTTCAGGTTCCTGAAACGAATTTTGAGCGCACGGCCATAGGCGTAAAAATTCCACAGCTGTCTCCCCGTAAAGGCATGATCAACCCGCCTTTATACTATTTGTTTTTTGCTAAATATATATAGAAAAAAACCAGAACATAGTTGTTTTCCCTGCTAAGGGTGTCAATATTTATGAATACAAACCTTCGTGTCTTTGACACACTTGTTCTCTACTTATATAGACTTCTTCCGCACATCATCAGTAGTGGCTATTAAATAGTTTTTTTACCCTTTCTTTCCTTTCACTATTTTTTGTACTCGTGCTATTCTCGGACTACTTCACACACAATGAAATTATAATCTGGAAACAAAGAAAACAATGACACTTATTATTCTATTATTTTTGTGTGGTTTTTCCTTGCTGAACATGTCATGGGGTTCCGGTTTCTTCTTGTTTTTTTACAAAAAGCTCCCTGGATTTTATTGATAGCACTTTCAACCCCTGTTCTTTCATGTGATTTGTTTACAAACATATTTTTTTTTCATTTTTAACATGCTATCCAGCACCTTTTATGTCTCGGTGCTTGTTGCCGCTGTTTCAATGTTGTTAGGCCACTACACAATTTCAAAATTGAACAACTGCCATCGAGTCCCACACTTTTCTGTAACCCATTATGGCTTTCATTGCATTATCCTTCCATCACACCTTTAGGGTTTTAAATCTACCATACGACCAGCCCTTCACACCAAGCTAGTCCTTTTGTTTATGTATGTCGACACTACTGTATCGTACGGATAACTGTCAAACCTGGGAATGGCTAGAACTTTTTTCGTGCTTTTTAAAAGATTGCAAGTGTGTGCAGCAAAATTTTTTTCCTTGCTCTACCATATAACTCCTGCTCCTCTGTTTTTATGTTCCATAGACCTACAATTCCTTTTAGTATTTTTATTGTCATTTATTTAATGCTTATGCTTAGATGCATACCCGCAGTCCTCTATAGGCCCCCCTCCCTTCCGTTCTTTCATGCATTGCATGCATATTTGCTACTCGTAGAACTACCATTTATGAGATACTCCTTCATCTGCCATATTGATCATGCTTGTCTCTAATTCACTCCGCCTCGCCTGCATTTTGTTTTTTGTATTTTCATTGTCTTTTTATTTTAAGCTTGTGTTTACCTTAATACACACAGGTCCTCTTTCAGCCCCCCTCCTTTCCGTTCTTGCACACTTTTACGAGTGTATTTGCAGGGCATAGAGATGATGTTTAGTAGATCCATACAAAGGAAAATAAACTCGCTTCTTGATTGCTCTTAATAAACTAAAACCTCATTTTTTCATCCGTGTTTGGCAACCTTCAAAACTATAGATTCATGTGTGCTTTACAAGAGTACTTTATTTTTTGAGTTATTTGCAAATTTCAAATACCCTTGTTTCGACTTTGAGCAGCTACTGAAGGATTTCAATATCTGTTTCTCACCATCTTCCTTTTCTCTATGTCTAATCGTGCATCCCTCAAGCATTGCAAAGGAAAGGCATTTGGATGGCACACCTCTCTTGACAGTTGATTTTCTTACGAGCCTATGAGCATCATTGAAGTAGCTTTTGTCTTGCGTTATGAGATTTGTTTCAACATTATTTCTTCATTTGGCTTATTTGTGTTTTGAAGTTCCTACCGTAGGTTTTTACCTGCCATCTGTGCTCCTGAGAAAAAATTCCATATCTACAATCTCCTTCGAGAGATTTGGCTTCAGATTGTCTTGCCTTCCTCTCAATTACTATATAGAATGCACTTTAAAAACTGGGTTTCGTATATGCAGTGTCTCACAAATAATGCTTGTGACAAGTGTTGTGCTTATCGAATGTTTAATACACTTGCTTCTAAGTTTTAGGCCACCAGATTCCTTGTTTTGCTTTTATCCAGGGTTTTCAAGATTGCCTTGAATGTTATATGTTTTATGGTTTAATTTCTTTTCTTTTTGGTCACATTTTGTTGGAAAATTATTTGATAAATCGAGGCAATTTGAATCTTTGGTCTCCTTTTGAATATTTGACTTTTGTTTCGTTTGCTCCACTGTGGATGTAGGGTGCATACTCCTACCATGAAATTTAGTGGTCTATTTGCAAAATAACTCGTGTACATAACTAATCTTGGCTATAAATAAAATATTGTATAATGTTGTTTGTTGCTTGTTTGTTTTTTAACTTTTACCTAATGCATGAATGTTTAGGTGCGTATTCTAGTCTATTTATTTTCATCTGAGCCTGCAGTGGGAATTGTTTTTTCCGGCCCTAATCATTTTCCTATGCAGTAAATTCTCTTAGGAACTACTTCTTTGCTTGCATTACCCATATATGATGATTTGTATGGGCATCTCTAAGAGTGTGTGAATCGGTAGTTTATCTGTACATGGGCATGCTGGATTGTCACTGCAATAAACTCACCTTTATCGCAATGTTCTGCAGGAAGTTAATTTTGAATGTGTTCCCTAATGAACTTTTCTTCCTCAGCCACTAATAACTTCAACTCCACATGCTCACACAAGTTGAGGTTCAAGTTTAGAAAACCAAATGCATGCTGGAGTTTCAGGTTACTAATTTTAGCTTATTGTTTTCCAAATCAAGATTACCATTTAAATTTTTGAGTCCTCAATGACAATTTTTTATCTGCCTACTGTCTTGGTTGCCTTCATCTGTACTTTCATATTTGACATTGCTCCTTTTGCAAGTTATCGGTAGGATATAATATGTTTAAAGCTATTTTAAAGTACGGTGTTCTACCTTTAAAGCTCTTTCCTTCAACTACAACAATGTGTTTTCCTTTTGCATATGAGTTATTATCTGCTTGTTTCTCATTTGTAGTCGTGTCATTTCTACTTTGAAAACATATGTCTTCATCTTTATTTTTTAAAATGTGTGTACAGATATGTCGTTTCCGTACATACACATTCATAGAGTAGGATGTACAAAAAACATGAGTTTAATTACTGACCAAAAGTTTGTGGACGAACTGTAACACCAACGCCTTGCCTTTCATGCATATAAATAATGAACCATAACACCAACGCCCTGCCTTCCATGCCACATTTGCACACGCTATTAGTTCATCTTTTCTATTCCATCCCTTTTCTCTATGGACACCTTCCGTTCCTCCACAGCATATACCATCTTCTCCGGTAGGATTTTCCATTTCATGGCCTTGTTTAATATGGCTTTTGTTCCGCAATTTAATCTATTCCAAATGCAATGATAATGGTTCTCAAATATGTATGGTAGTTTGTTTCGAAGATAATTTATAATAAGGTAATGATTCTGAAACTTCCTTTTGAGTTTTATTAATGTCATTTCTATTTAACATGTTACTATGTAATATGAGAATAGCTACCTTATAGAATATGTGCAATATGGTCATATTTATCTTAATTATTTTCTTCAAATTTGGTTCAAAATCCTTTGGGAATCCAATAGAATCCATTTATAAAGTAGTAGGACCCTCATCTAATGTTTTTCGTATTCTCTTTCAAGAAATTTTCACAAGTTCAAGAACTTCTTGTTAAGTCAAGTTGCTAATTCTTATGAAACACTCCTAGTTCTATCCACTTGGACTTCGAACTTCAAAGTATCACCAAATAATTATTTTCTCAAAGTCCCTATTTTGGGTTGAACTCCCTGGCCTCATACTTTCTCTTTGATTTTTAATCTTAGAGATTGTTAAACCCATTAGGAGGGTTATTTTCCATAAAGCTAACCTCTTTTACACTATTCAACTGAACACTTAAAGCTTAATAACTCTTTTAATACATGGTTCTAAAATCTCAAATTTGGCCCACCTTACTTTTTTAACTTAGTCTTCACTCATATCTTACCAATAATCCTTGAACCATCAGAAGGTTCATCTTCATGCATGTAGAGAAGGTAAAAATTGAAATCCACAATCTTTGTTTTGACGAGTTATTAAATAATCCTTTGAGAAAACATATTCACTACCTCAAAGCATATATTGAACCCAGTTTACAAATGAGTTCTTCTATCTCAGGCATTTAAGTTGTGGCTTAAAGGTTCAAATTTTCACTAACCATTGACATGCACAACTACATGACATGTTTATTACATGCAAGGAAGAATATTAAGCATATCACCCTTAGATCCTTAAAAAATCATCTCACTTATCATTTACCACATGATTTTTCACTGGATGGTATCAAAATGTTAAGACACATGCCATTAGTATCTCCAAACAGTCAGATAGAGTCCTATCATCTTGCATGCACATAGTTCTTACCTATCATTCACAGTCCTTTGGCTTCTTCATACTGAACTACAACAAGGTACTCTAACACCACTCACTAAAACCTTCAAGGATGACTTTGAGATGACTTCAAGACTATTAAACTTCATGAATCCCTTAACAAATTCAAATGCTTACCTCTAGGTACGTGGTCATAGTCATACTCCTCATTCATACCATTCAAGGAATCAGTCACACATCCAAAACCAGAGCATTAATGCCTTATATCAACTTAAGAGCAAAGCATGCATTCCACTAGCAATCATTTAAAGGATTCATTAAGCATCATATAGAAATATTATCAATCCCAATCCCAAAAATCATAGCACACTTGGAAAAGGGTAGAATATACACACAACAAGAGATATATAGATGTTTTACTAAAATATTCTTACAAAAACTTGCTCCTTCAACATTCTATTCTTCCTCTCGACAAGGAATACATTTCCAAATTCTCTAACTCCTCTATATTAGAGCTTGTACCTACTTGATTTTACTAGCCACCATGTAATGACCCTTCGAATCTCATTATGACTGACCTCTCTCTACTAAATCTTCAACTTCTCTCAATGACACTTATAACTTCCCTTACACATTATTTCAAGTATCTTATTTATGCACACCCACAAAACACCTCCCTATAGACCTATACTCTAAACATTACACTCATATAACCTTGAAAAATGTTTAACAACCCCTAACACACTTATAATTACCCTTATACGAACATACACACACTACATTCATTTAAATTCTCAAATCCCCTTTTTGGAGGGGAAACACAATAGAAGAACAATTTCAATTTCACAACTCCAGTGCTTGGTTAGATTTACTTGTATGACCCATTGAGACCTCTAGAGCTCATGCACAACACACATTGACTCCAATAAGCTTGAAGTTTACTTACAAAGGTCTCTTCATAGATGCTTCGCATCATACTCCCATGGTGGAGAAAAATCATGCATACTCTTTGCATGATTTCTCTTGTCTTCATCCTCATAGCTTGTCTCTAATCTTCTTTCCTTATTTCTTTCATTGTCCTTACATCCTTCATAGCCACTAGGGTCCCATGTAACAATTTTTGGTCTTTCATTTTCTTTGACACTGGTCAATTTCTCTTTGATCTTCTTCTTTTCTCCTATCACCTTAAAGTTATCATGCTTCATACCTATAGACACAAAAATTAGAATAGCAAAAATACATGCTTCTCTATTTTCAATGATGCTTTCCATCACTATATACTCCATGCCTAACTTGTATTCATCATTTGTTTTATCAAAATCTTCATGGTCTTGCTCATTCACTTACTCATACTCAATATTCACCATATCAAGTTGCCTTAACCATACTTATTCTTGTTTTTTGCTCTCAATCACATCATCACATGCCCAATAAATCACCCATATCTCATATGGACCACCATTGATCACATTTCCATCCACCTCATCCAACCAATTTTACAAAACATCATCAATGTCATCTAAATAAGATTCATTCCATGATTGCTCATCATCATGCTTGTCAATTTCAAATGCACAGCTGAAATCATTTTGTACAATTTCAAGAAAATCACTCACTCCATCCTGAATATCAAGCAACATTTCACCTTGCATTCACCTTTAGATTTTTGTTCATCTTTATCCTCTAAAAAATGTTATGTTCTCATGAGTTCATCCTCTTGCTTGTGAATTTCACCTTGATTCTTCTTCTTTTCAACCTTGTATTATTTATTTTTGGTGTACCCTCTTAGCCCAGCTCTCCTTCTTCATGCTCATATTCATCCCACAGGCCTTCATGCATGTTCAAGGTTCCAATATCATCCTTTAATTATTCATAAACATCAAGCAAGCTTAGAACTCTAATTACACTTTGATCAGGTTCATAGCTTTTATGTTCTAGAGGAGTTCACATACGATCCTATATATGAATGAAGAGTCAATGTAAGAAAAACAATGTTACACTTGAATCAACTATCTAGACTATCACAAAACCTTACTCTTTCAACCATCTTCTTTTGTTCCTATGTCCACTAGTTCTAGAACAATAGACCCATTACTTCAACTAGGGATCTTTAGAGTCTTCTCACCTTATCAGATGGATGCACTCACCTTGTATTGCTGTATATCAAATCTAAATTCCAAGTATTATGACATCAAGAGCTTTGTCTTCTTCACTTTGCATGAGTTGTATCTTGAATAAACATGAGAGAGATTATATTAGCATCAACCATCTGATAGAAACTACATCCAAGATACCTTTATAAGCCTATTCCATATGAATGAAATAGAGGATCATCCAACAACCTATCATTAATGTCCTATTTTGACTAGGTTTAAATTTGACTCCTTAAGCTTATATCATGGTAATCACTACCTATGTGTAGTTCCTTTATTAGGATTGCATTCTAGTTAGTCTAAGTTGTAATTTCCATCACTTAGGACTATCAAACTTATTAAACTTACATTCACTATACTACCATGTAGTTCAAGATCATGTTACCTCTTGTAGACATACCACTTAGATCCTTTTTCCCATACATTGAACACCAATGTAGTCATCCTGAAAATAAGGAATATTGGATGATTCATACATGGTTTTTATTCATGTTATAGGCATCATTTATATGGTGATAAATCCATTTGAAGTTGATCAGACATTAGTTATTCCTTGTGCTTCTTGTTATTCTGCCATAGGCTCTTTATAGCCTTTAAACACTCAATTCAAGACCAAAAATGCATCTGAGTGAGTTTCAAAGCACAATCACATATTTTATAACATTATTTATCAAGAAAAAGGTGTTCTCAAACTTTCATTCATTAGGTCCTCATGACTTTTACATGGTTAACTTTTGACAACTTTTGCAACTGACCTAATTAGATCTCATAGAGGTGCATTCAGTCAAGTTTGGAATAATTTTGATATTTAATTTGTGAGATACTTCTTGAACCTATTGAACACCTTGGATACAACCTATTTCATCCTCTCATAAAGTATGAAAACATGATCTTAAAGAAATTATAAAATTTTCCTACTTTTCCTCACTATTCTGCACACTGTCATATCCCCTTCCTAGTCAATATTAAATTCACTCATAAATTTGAAGGCACAAATCCATTTCAAATAAAAATTGGGAGATTTCATCTGTAGGTGTAGGTAGAAATTTTCAAGAAGTTTTAGGAATTTATAACGGTGAAATCACCAAATACATGATGCCTTAGATCAGGCATGAGAGCAACCAATTGGCTATAAAAACCTTGTTATACCTCATCAAGAGTTCTAATAAATTTGAGTGTGTTTAGAATCATCTCATTCAAGTATTTGAAGTGACAGTTGACAACAAAGATTAACGTTTAGTGGATTGAGGGTTTCTCCCTCACTGCCCTGTCAAACCCTCTTAGCACAATCCCTTCTAACTCTGTAAAATAGGATTTGAGCATCTATAAATCATGCACTTTTCATCATAATCATCGAGTATACATACCATAAAAGAGGATTTGGAGGTCTATGAATCCAAATGTGTTCAATTACATTCCTTCCATATCCAAAACATACTATACAACATAAGCTCCATAAATTTTTTGCACCTTTTCTTAAAAATTTTGCTTCATTCATACAAATTATTCATTCTTATGCCCCCTGTAGATGGAATTAGACCTTATCTCTTGTATTTGAGTTTTAATTATTTATTATTCTCCTTATCTAGATCTAAAACTCCAAATTTGGTTGAGATTGTCAACTACAAATGCAAAATTTAAGGAGTTTTTGGGTCAACTATGACCTTGGACAGTTAAACACAATATCTTAAACTATTTCAATTCTCCTTCTACGTAGCTAGTGGAGATAAGACAACTCATACACACCTAAGACACCCAACATTAACATTTTACTCCTTCACAAGAGTTTTTTACATCACAATTTTAAATATTCAAACATCAACTTTTAAGAGGGAAAGTATGGGGTAAGTGTAGGAAGTTGATGGACAAATATAGGGTCATCTGTGGACGTCATATTGCAAAAAAAAAGCAAAATCTCAACTTATAGGGATTATTAGCTATACACGCACTCTAAATTAGAAAAATTTATATATATATATATGAATCGTAGCATTCGGAATCTAGTTTCTAAAATACTAATTCTTTTAAAAAACAGACAAGTTTAGCTATATTAAACACTTAAAATTATATGACTTAGTTTTTTTTTTTGAAAAAAATTATAAGATTTTCGTCCGTTTGCACAAAGATTTTGGATGACCAAATCTCGTTATTTTTTTTTCCTTTGGTGAAACGTTAGATGTAGTTGTCTATCTTGGGATGGATTTTATTTTGTATTTTTTTTAGCAATTTTTTTTTTAATGATTTTTCCGTGAAAGTGGTCTGAAAATATTTAGAAAACGGAGTGTTTTCCATTTTCCCGCCATAACTATATCAAAAAATATTGAAATCAATTTCTTTTTTTAACGTGTATAGAATTTGTCTATGCTTGGGATGGTATAATTTTTATCATATTTTGATAAGCGAAACAAAAGTTATAGTATTAAACGTAGACATGAACATTTACGGGAAAAAATGTCTTAAAGACCTATTGTTAGTAAAAAATTATAAAATGATATTTATCTTATTCTATTCACTTTAAAATCAATATTTCTACAAAGATAAGAGTCTTCCCTACGCGATGGCACCATTTTTGTGAAATTTTTTCAATTTTTTAGCATGGTTCAAGTCTTTGGAAGAGAAGATTTGAGGTTTTTTGACCTTTTACACTTCATAATGACCTTCCATAGCTTTGGTTGGGGAAAAACAAAGATTTTCCAAGGCTTAGGTTCGGAAGATAGATCCGCGATCGCGGTTTATAAAGTGTGATCATGGTTTTTAAACACAAACCGTGAGCGCGCTTTAAAAACCGCAATCTCGGTTTATAAAGCACACTCGTGGTTCATAAATCATATTTGCACACATCCCAATGTCTGAATTACCATGTGATTTTTACTCTCTGAGCTTACCGTGTGAATTATTGTGAAATTCTATCTTTTTCTATACATTTTTCTTATCACCGAGAGAAAAACATCATGGGAGACAAAAACGAAGTCAAAAAAGGAAGTCATTAAGTGAATAACACCAAATGAATTAGAGGCTAGCAAAATTCAAAATGCTTTGAGCGAATGTGGAAACTTCGTGAATCAAGAAGAGGCTCATCTTCAACCCCAACTATTGTAAGCAATGAAGAACCAAGTAATCTTTCTACTGTCAATTTTGAAGTTAAATTAAATACTCGTGATGAAGATGTTTTTATTGTCAATGTTGAAGAAGAATTAACTACTCATGATGTAGCAAATGTTGAAATTGAAGGAGACAATGAAAATGTGAATAAGGAAATTCATGTTGAAACTATAGACAAGCAAAATTTGACAAAAACACCTCCTACGATTTTACGTAAGAAACCTAATTTTTTATTGAAATTGATAAAAACATTTTGAAACCAATGTCTGACAAACTTTCTGAATGACAAATCAGAAGCAAAGCAACTGAAATTTGGGATAATCATTTTGAAATTTTAAATGATTCCCAAAGATGTCAGTTGTTGGTTAGTTTGATGAAATTGAATAAAATGAGACCTACATTAAACACCTTAGGATTGACAACATCTAATATACGTGGTCAAACCTCTACAATTGTTGAAAACCTTCATGATGCATATCACATTGTTGGTGTCAAGAGATGCACTAGGGATAGTAATATTGTGCGTCGTGTACTTGCTACTAGTGTTGTAAGTGAATCAATAAAAAACAACGTTTGATTACGCAAACAAGTCGAATGTTGCAAGTTAATCAAAAACTCTAATGAAAGAAATTGAAAGACGTAATATCCTTCAATCACTCAATAATGCCGATTTTTGGGCATTTTCTGCTAGAGCACCACGTAAGGACAAAAATAATTTTGATGCTTTAAGAGAAGTTATTAAATTTTGGCATGATAACACTGAAGTTTCACCTAATACAAGAGATGTTATAAAACTATGAGTTGGTTCTACTAATCGTGAACCACATCCAAATCAATTCTTAGATATGACTCAAACTCAATTTTTTCGTAAGTTTGAACAAGAGAATCTGAAAATTAAAATTAGTCAACGTTTTTTTGAAATGTTGAAACCATTCTATGTGAAAATTAACCATGCTCACACCACTTGTTGTTGTAGGCAACATGTTGAATTTGCAATGCATTATGCTAAATTTTTACGTATTCATTCTAATTTTCATTTTGAAACTATGTTATCGAGAATGTGGTGTTCAAGTTCCACCAATATCTTCTAGGGATTTCATTCCTACTATATTTTGTGAAAAAGAAATTGGACAATTTTTTTATAGTCAGGATTGTTTAGATGGAAGTTGTAGTACATGCGGCGGATTACTTAAATTGGAAAGTTGCATCCATGAGAAAATTGAAGGTACAATAGACATAATTTAGTTGAGTTTGATAAATATAAATCAGTTGCATACCAATGAAAGATGGAAAAGAGTCTAAACAGTGTGAGCTAGTTACAGAACAAATGCCCGTTTTCTAATTTTTGAGAAAATTTAAGGATCAAATTGTTTATGAGTATGCGAGGCATACACATAGAGCTTGATGGTTGGATAAACAGTTCAAGCTATGCAAAGACACATTTCCTATTGGTACTATTGTTTCAGTGGTCAATTTTACAAAGAATTACACATTGCAACCACAAATGGAGGTTCAATCGCAATATTACAACTCAGTAAAAGTTCCCATTTTTGTGCATATAGCATTTCTACATTCTCCTAATAGTATAGAGAATGATCGAATTTTTTAAGAGAGTACCACTTTTATATCAGTGACGATTGTACTCATTCTACTGAATTTGTGCAAGGGTGTTTCCAGTTATTTTATGGAAACTTGTCTGATAGGGACATCCACTTCAAACAACATTATATATGGTCAGATAATTGCACGTATTAGTTTAAGAATACACGAATGTTTTATTGGATGAGTAGAATGCACGTCAAAATGGGTGTGTAACATATTTGGAGTTTCACTGAGGATGGACATGGAAAAGGAGAGCATGAAAATGTAGGGGCATGTGTAAAAAGAGCTCTTGCAAGAGAAGAGTTGAAGTACAAAGATGATGCTAAATTAAAAGATGCAAAGAGCATAGTGGAATTGTGTACTGACAACATGGCCTGAGGTTCTTAAGAAAATTCCATAGTTCGTAGATATTTTTGGTTGATAGAGGAACAACATATTGCTAACTACGAGGATTGTATGACACTCACTGGGTCCAGTGATATGCACTCATTTTGTAGCTCAGACGCTACTTCATGGGCCGTATAGACAAGAAAGTTGACATGTTTTTGTGCATCTTGTATCGAATTTGTCACTGTTGAGTGTGATTCACAAGAATGGGTGGAATGATGGATTTGTAGGCCTCTAACTCCGCTGCCTAGTTATCAACCTCCATAAGCATTACGACTTGTTTCTACAGATGAAGTTGCAACATCCAAGGACTTTGACGAAATTTTGATTTTGGTGTGACAAGGTATTTATGGTTATTTATTTAATTTTTGTATTGAGTTATGTCCATTGAAATTTTAATATGTAATTTAAATTTGAGTTGTTCAACCAAGTTTTTTTTGTAGGACATGTGTTTGCAGTAATTGCGACAAAATACAATGAAGAAGGAACAAACTATTTCTTATGTCATTGGATTGATGAAAGAAATAAGTTGACTTCTCCTATTATAGACGGCGAAGATATTGAGTATCCTATAGGGTCGGTGGTAGTTCTTTGGAACTTGGCTTTGACAGTATCCATTAAAAAACTCCTCTGTTTGGGTGTTTAAAGACTTTGAGACACACAGGAAAATACTCTTATATTCGCATCTAGTTCTAGCGAAAAATATTTAGCTGTATAGATATCGAGGAAGGCCTAATAACAAGATTCTTTAGAAGGTTCGAGAGTCGATCATAACGCATCTTGTCTGCTATTCGAGTAGATCCGATCCTGATGGTTCATTGGAATGAATTTACAATGCTTTGATGTCTGGTATATATAATTTATTTTCAATATATATACAAATTTGTTAGTTTAAATATTTAGATTTAAGTTTGAATTTATTTTATTTTAAATTTGTGTATTTTGTATAAATAGATAGTATATGGTTTTGATTTGAAACTTAAATTTCTTTGACTAACACTTTTATGTTTAGGTTAGTGGTGCCAGAAAAGCTTTCACCTTCATGTGGTTGGCACTGTTATTAGAGACTTTTAAATTCTCGAAGCTAAGAGAAGCTTTCATTGTTTGAAAAAGTTGTAAATTTTGAAAAAGTTGTAAATTTTGAAAATGTTGTAAATTTTGAAAATTTTGAAAATTTTGAAAAAGTTGTAAATTTTAAAAATGTTGTAAATTTTGAAAAAGATGTAAATTTTGAAAATGTTGAAAATTTTGAAAATGTTGTAAATTTTGAAAAATTTGTAAATTTTGAAAATGTTGTAAATTTTGAATGAGTTGTAAATTTTGAAAATGTTGTAAATTTTGAAAACGACTCCTCCCCAAGTGTTTACAAGACCATACCTACACGTGTGCACCGATCTAGGAAGGAAAAATATGAGAGAGGATATTATAGAGGGTCCCTACACCGAGGTGTTAGATCAGACGAGATGTCTCTAGGTGCCATGGAGTCTGAGTAGTCACCCGTCAAAGTTGACTGATATTTTGGTCTCAGGGCTCTTAAGGGACTACACCCAAATGAAGTAGCCTAGAAGTAACGACCTTGTTGCGCATCGAAACACCACCTCCTCTAGCATTCACATGGCCACCCAGACGTGTTGGTGCAGTCGGTTTGGTGCCACGACCTACCGTTTGCAAAACATAGCGTTTAACAACCTTACATTGGCTCAAACTGCACTATTTCATGCATTTGCAAACAATAGGGCAGCGAGAGCACCAAAATGAGAAGGAAAAAAATGAGAGAGGCTATTGTAGAGGGTCCCTACACCAAGGTTTCAGATCAGACGAGGCATCTCTAGGTGCCACGGAGTCCGAGTAGTCCCATGTCGAAGTTGAATGATATTTTGGTCTTAGGGATCTTAAGGGACTACGTCCGAATGAAGTAGCTCGGAAGCAACGACCTTGTCGCGCACTAAAACACCACCTCCTCTAGGGTTCACCTAGCCACCTGGATGTACCATCGTAGTCGGTTCGGTGCCACGAGCCACTAGTTTGCAAAATATAGCATTTGACAACCTTACACTGGCTCCAACTACACTATTTCACACGTTTGCAAACAATAGGGAAGCGAGAGCACCAAAATGAGAAGGAAAAAACTGAGAGAGACTATTGTATAGGGTCCCTATGCTGAGTTATCAGATTAGATGAGCTATCTCTAGGTGCCACGGATTCTGAGTAGTCACCCGTCGAAGTTGAATGATATTTTGGTCTTAGGGCTCTTAAGGGACTACGCCCGAACGAAGTACTCCAGAAGCAAGGACCTTGTCACACACCAAAAAACCACCTCCTTTAGTGTTAACCTAGCCACCTAGACGTGTTGGTGTAGTCGGTTTGGTGCCACGACCTACCGTTTGTAAAATATAGCATTTGACAACTTTACACTGGTTCAAACTGCACTATTTCGCATGTTTGCAAACAATAGGGCAGCGAGAGCACCGAAATGAGAAGGAAAAAACTTGAAAGAGGCTATTGTAGAGGTTCCCTAGTGGAGGTTTCAGATCAGATGAGGCATCTCTAGGTGCCACGGACTCAGTAGTCACCCGTCGAAGTTGAATGATATTTTGGTCTTAGGGCTCTTAAGGGACTACGCCCGAACGAAGTAGCCTAGAAGCAATGACCTTGTCGTGCACCAAAACACCACATCCTCTAGTGTTCACCTAGCCACTCGGGCATGTCGGTGCAGTTGGTTTGGTGCCATGACCCACCGTTTGCAAAATATAGCGTTTGACAACCTTACACTGGCTCAAACTGCACTATTTTGCGCATTTGCAAACAATAGGGAAACGAGAGCACTGAAATGAGAAGGAAAAAACTGAGAGAGACTATTGTATAGGGTCCCTATGCCAAGGTATTAGATCAGATGAGCCATCTATAGGTTCCATGGAGTCCGAGTAGTCACCTGTCGAAGTTGAATTATATTTTGGTCTCGGGGTTCTTAAGGGACT